>CM059273.1:13031479-13286479 GCA_030347295.1 Setipinna tenuifilis
GCTATGCATAGGTTTACGTCTTTTTCAGGACACCTTATGTGTGTGTGTGTGTGTGTGTGTGTGTGTGTAGCATGAAAGATGAGGAGGAGCAGATGTGTCCTATCTGCCTGTTGGACATGCTGGATGAGGAGAGCCTGACCGTGTGTGAGGAGGGCTGCAGGAACAAGCTGCACCACCACTGCATGTCCATCTGTAAGTCGCGGCAGAAGACACACACACACACACTCACAATCGCACACACACACACAGGCACTCGCTCACAATCATACAGGCACACACTTGCAGTGACACACACTCATTCACAATCACACAGGCATTCACTCACAATTACACACAGGCACTCACAATCACTCACACACACACACACAGGCACGCATGCACAGTCATGCACACACAGCATACTCTCATTTGCCAACATCTTGTGATAATGTGCTTTTATCCATATACATTTACTAAATGCAAACATACAGAATGTCAAAAACTCTCTCTCGCACACACTCTTTGGTGTTTTCCATTAAGACCATTAGCCTGTCAAATGATGCATTATATGAATACGTCATTATCAGTTTTTTTCCATTTTTCATTACAAATGACTGTTTAGTTGTACTGTAACAAGTCAGTAAGTGGTTGTGGTTTTTACAAGTCATTTCTGGCAGTGACATTTATTCTGAGAGTAAGGGATGAAGTGAGATGGTGACAGTGAGAAGTGAGAAGTATGTGAGTAAGAGAGATAGTGAGTGAAGACAAGAGTGCGTTGGACTCCTGACATTTAGCGACTCCTGACCATCATCTGTGAGCGGTTTTTCGGTTTAGTGAGCACAGCGTCCACACGCGATCTCGCCCCATCCCTGTCCCGTTGCACCACCACCATAGCCTCTCACTAAATACACCCCGTCCTCGCTCTCCCTCTCTCTCTCCCTCTCCCTCTCTCTCTCTCTCTCCCTCTCTCTCTCCCTCTATCTCTCCCTCTATCTCTCCCCCTCTCTCTCCCTCTCGCTCCCTCTATCTCTCCCTCTATCTCTATCTCTATCTCTCCCTCTATCTCTATCTCTCTCTCTATCTCTATCTCTCTCTCTATCTCTCTCTCTCTCACTGTCTCGCTTTCTCCACACACTGCCTTTCTTGTCTTTCTCTCTCTCCATCCCACTCTCTCACCCCCCCTTGTCTTATTCCAACCTTCCTGTCAGTCCTCTCAATAGCACCCCCCCCCCACCCCCCCATGTAATTGGGACAGGGGCTTCGTCTGGGCCGCGATCCTAGCTGACAGGCAGTCAAAAGGCATTTTTTTTTTTGCTTTATTCTTTTGAAATGTGACTGGAAAAGAAACACGAGTCTTAAACATATTTATATATATATTTTCTTGTCTTTTTGCCTTGTCTTTATTTGCCATGATTGCAGGGGCCGAGGAATGCAGACGAAACCACGAAACGCTGATCTGCCCTCTGTGTCGAGCCAAGTGGAAGTCCCATGATTTTTACAGGTAACCCAATCTGAATGCCAACGTTAATGCAAGGTTATCGCTTTTCTAGAATGTTCTCTCTCTGTGGCGATGGTGCGCCCCTTCGGTCGGGGTCTGTCTGGCAGGCACGTGTCCTCAAGGCCAGACAGGATATCACACGTTATCCACTGCACACATCTGGGCCTCAGAAAGAATGAATCGCAGAAAGCTGCAGCTCAAAAAATGAAAGAAACCCCTGAAATTTGAATTGATCAGAAACCTTTTATTGTCCACACTGTGGAAACTCCATCTTTGGCCACACAGAAAACGCATAAAAAAAACACTCCTAAAAACACTCCACATATACACAAGACTTTGCAGATGATACAGACACACAAGAGCGGCTCACCTGTAAAGTTGGATAAGAGTTGTACAGACTGAGCACACAGCTTGATACAGTCAAAGGGGTTAATAAATAAGGTGTGTTAATAAAAAAATAACAACAGTAATTCCGTTGTGATAAGGAATTGAAGAGAATGTTTACTGCTGCAGACCTGTGTGACACTCAGCACTCATCGGATGTTGCCGCGGGTCTTGTTCCTATTTCTGAGACATTTCTGCGTCTGTTTTAAACCCTGTACGCCACCAGGAAGTTGTTCCTCTTAGAAAGCCTTGTGGAAGCGCCCGGAATATCAGGCATTGTGCCGCTGATTAGGTGAGGAGGCGCAAACGTCTGTCCTGTCTGCGTGTCAGGAAGCACCTGCTTGTGTGTGTGTGTGTGTGTGTGTGTGTGTGTCTGTGTGTGTGTGTGTGTGTGGCTGGCGGGACAGCTGCTGCCATTGCAGTTTAAAACGGAACAGAGAAGAAGGAGGAACACAAGAAGGCGGAAATTTCAGCGGAAGCCTTAACAGGCTGGTGGCACTGTGCACAGTGGCAGTGGGGACCGGAACTGGGGTGTCTGTTGGAGTGGAAGAGCCAGGGGGACGAGTGGTGGGGTTTTGGGGGTGGGGGGGTGTGGGGGGAATAAGCCATTGAAAGCGCTGGCCAAATGTCTCGATGCCGCCCCAGTACCACACTGTGACTGGCACCACTGTGTGCCAAGTAGCTTCTCGTCAAGCCTAATCCGTCCCAACAACCCAGCCCCCTGCAGGAGTCCAGGAATGCCCGGGCCGGACCAGGCCAAAATTAGACCTCTTGCCATCCCCAGTTTTTTTGTCCTTTTTTTTTTTCATCTGTTGGAAATTGCTTTCACTTTGGACAGACAGTGCTGATCTGCACTGAAGGAGGAAGTCCAAGGTCTGCCGCCAGTGTGCGAGCGAGCAAGCTAGTCACTGATTTACCAGAGCCAAGACAGATACATGCAGTCAAATGTTTGACCAAGTTTGGTTTCACATTTGAATGGGTTTTTTTTCCCCGCCGCTTTTTTTCTGCCCATATAAGGAAGCGCAAGTCAAGCATGGCAGCATGTCTGTCCACTTACCAATTAAGATTTTTTTCTAGAGTCTGAATGGGTTTAAATCAAGAATTATGAGGTCTTTATCCGAACTCAAGTACAGTGAAACAAATGTCTCTCCAGACCACCACCACCCCGCCCCCAACACAAACACAGACACACACACACACACACACAAAGAATGTTAAAATGTTCATTTACAAAAGAAAATGTATCCTTTAATGTGAGGTATGCTATTCGTCAAGGCCCGACCACTTGTACAGGTTTACACAGGGCCCTTATAGGGCACCTCTCAGGCTCAGGCTCAGGCTCAGGCAGGCAAGGGATCTGGAATGCTCCTTTGGCCATTGGATCCCTTCCCTTTCTCGTGGTTAGGTGAGCTAGACAGCCAGGCACCACCCTTGTTTTGTGTCTCTGCCCAGGTCTGAAATGATAGCAGCTACTTAGATTCGAGGTGTTTTTTCCCCCCTCCAGACATGAAAATGGCACTTTGGGGGATTCGACGTGTTTCTCAGGAAACAAAAAAAGCAGCATCCATGAAACACTAGCCTGTTGTTTTTCCCTCTGGAAACAACCGTAATTATTCTAATTGTATGGAATAAATATGTTTCTTTTTTCCTCAGAGGGTTAGTTGAGGTATGAACTTTGTCCCTTTGTGGCTTACCAAAGGCATTCATAAAGTTGTAAGAAAGAGGTAAAGGTTTTCTTTTACTAGTACACTTTACCTCTCAGTGCCATTCTACGGTAAAGTGGATTGTGCTGATGTGTATGTGAATGTGTAAAATAAGTATGTTTTGAGTCACAGATGGCTTGCAGGCAATTAGCATATAGAGAGCATCAGTCAGCCTGGGCCAGATGCTGCGGCAGTGTGGAATGGTGTTATGCTAATGCCACTTAGCCACAAATGGCAGTGCAGCATGATTGAACAAATCCAAGCCGAAACCGAATAATCTGATACATTTTTTTTTTTGGGGTAAAAAGCGACCAAGCTTTCTACAAAGAGGCCTCCATTTTTTGAGAGCTGAACTTATTTAGTTCTAAATGGCTCTAGTTTTCAAACAAACCCCCCTTTGTCCTTTTTAGCGACACAGATAGCAAGTTTGGTGGTGTTTCTGCCTTATGAAGATGCAGAAATAAGCACTTTATGAAGGGCAGTGAACTATAGACCATGAGTATACAATCGGTGTCTTGTACTCAAGTACTGTACAGTGCCCTAGTGTTGCTGTATCCAAGCTTTAGACTAGACTGCGTTTTGTGTTTTCTGTGGATATTCTGCTTTGGTTTGCTTTTTTTAAGCAAGTTTGCAAAGAGCAGTTGATGATGGCATACAACAGCATGTGATCAGATTAAAGATACTCAGGTAGCTTCAGTGTTGTATTGTATCCACACAATTGAAGGTGAACTTTGAGTATTTTGCTTTACTGGGTGCGAAACAAACACCAAACCAACTGGCCTTTCCTCCTCACAGCCATGATCCATCCACATCCGTGGAGGGAGCACCCAACCGCACCCAAAGCCAGGCCTCCTCCTCCTCTTCCTCAGCAGCGGCGGTGGGGGCCCACAGCGAAAGCCCCCGTCTGGGCCAGCAGGAGGGGGATTTCACCCTGCCCCACTACGGCGTGCAGCAGATCCCACAGACCTACAAGGAGCTGGCCGAACCCTGGATCAAGGTGAGCGAGCGTCTCAGGGCGGCCATTTTAGAAGGCACCACAGTGGGTGGTGCAGTGGTGCTCTATGGAAGCCATAAATGTTTAAGGTTCTGCTAGTTTCAGTTAAGAGCATGCTGCAGTTGAAGCAGTAGTTACACATGATCTAATATTTTTTCTCAGAGTTTTTAACTGACTTTGTTTTATATATGTCTGTCCTTTTGTCTTGTCCTTTGTTCTTTTTGTGTCCTTTTCTTCTACTTTGTGTTATGTCTCGTCATCCCTCTACTCTTCCTTTCCGTCCTCTCGTCTGTCTGTCTCCTCTTGTCCTCCCCCCCCCAGGTCTTCGGCATGGAGCTGGTGGGCTGCCTCTTCTCGCGGAACTGGAACATCCGAGAGATGGCGCTGCGGCGGCTGTCGCATGACGTGAGCGGCGCTCTGCTGCTGGCCAATGGGGAGCGCTCACTGGGCGGAGGGGCGGGGCTTAGTGGAGCGAGTGGCGGCGCAGGAGGAGGAGGAGGAGGGCCAGGAAGTTGCGGAGAGGTGTCTGGCGAGGTGGTTGTGGAGTCCTGCTGCAGCGTGCTCTCCATGGTCTGCGCTGACCCCGTCTACAAGGTCTATGTAGCCGCACTGGTGAGATTTCACTCTTTGAAGGCCTCAATGGCCTTTGGGTTTCAACTCTCAGTTCCTCTCTTAGTTTAACCAACATGTGGGTTTGGCCCAGCCTGGCTGTTTAATATTTCAGTCTCATTCCATGTTGCATTTACCTTCTGGCTACCCTCACTCAACTTGGATACTTGCACGGACATACATACAGGTTCAATACATGAAGGTCAGACCTTCATCAGAGCAGTTGCAAAGTGGTTTGCCAGTCTGGTTCGTTTAGTAGACGAAGCTTGGTCTGGCAAACTTCCCATAGACAGGAAGTTCTCAGATGCAGAATCAAGAGGTATCTTTCAAATGCCTCTGTGTACTACTGGACAGAGTGACAACCAATCAGACCACTGATTCCGATGACGAATGTGTAGCATTGGTGCCCAATTTTTCGGGCAAAGAAAAGAAGAAAGACCCGAAAATGGCGTCACAGGCAGTATGGGCAGGCACAAGCTTTGCCTGGCCATTTGTAAAGATGAGTTTGGAGGAGATCTTGTCAGATCAACTGGAAATGTTGATGTCAAACCTGACAACCATATATGTATAACTCAAAGTAAATAAAAATGTAACAATGAAAAACAAACTAAAACAAAGTTATTGGTTCAAATTGATTTTCTTATGTTGTTACTTTGAACAAACAAGTTTGTGTTTTTCACAAAAAAACAGAATGAAATTCCAAACTAAACTAAAACTAGCCAGTTCTCAAAATAAAATCTAAAACTATGAATGCACTTGTTAGGCTAAAACTTAACTAAATAAAGTTGAAAACTTTAGAACTATAATAGCGCTGGTCAGAACAATGAGCTAGGTATGAATTCACCCTGAAGCTTTTTTGGGAGTTCTGAGATACTTGGAAAGCTTTTTAATCACAAAAATGAACACACCTCACAATACATTTTAGGTTTCTGACAATTTAGCTAGTCGATCATTTAATTCATAATGACTAAACAAACAACATTACAACTTACAGTTGTAGGAAACTAATCTGTGGCTAATGCAGAGACTGCCTCAGAAGGAGATGAAGGATAAACGGTGCCAATTGTATCATACTGGGTTGTCATTTCTAGGCCCTCCAGATATTTATTAACCTTTCGAATTAATCTCGCATAGTTCTTCTGTAGTGCAGCCAAGTTTCTTTTAGGGGGTCTTGGACACAACAAACCCTCTCTCCCAATAGAGAGAGAGCGACACACACCCACACACGCACACTAATACACCCACACACGCACACTAATACACACACTAATACACACTAATATACACACACACGCACACGCACACACACACACTTTATTAGTCTTCAGCACCAGGGGATTGAGCAGAAAGAGTGAGAGGGGCAGCATCTCGAGTGCAACGTCCAGATTGTGTTGTTCCTCTCGTCTGCCTGATCTGCTTATCGGACTGGTGCTAAAGTTCAGTCACATAACACACTTCCCTGCTGTCAGCCTGTCCCTCCCAAAAGTCCAGTTTGGCCGGGACAACTGAAAAAGCAACAGCGGGGAACGACAACTCCTGAAAGAAAGGTCTCTCTTTTTTTTTTTTTTCCTCTGTCTCTCTCCTTTTCTCTCCTCCTAACCTATTTAATCTCTTCATAAAGAACAATAGCTCTTGGTGAGGGATTTTCTCTCTCTCTCGGACTCTCTCTCTCTCTCTCTCTCGCACTCACACTCACACTCGCACTCTCTCTCGCGCTCTGTCTCTCTCTCTCTCTCTTTCTCTCTCTCTCTTTCTCCCCCCCCTCTCTCCCTCTCTTTCATAATGTCGAGCTCTGGGAGTTGACATTTCCCTCAGGCACTTTGCTTCAGAGAGTAGCATTTATGAAAACAAGAAAGTTCTGTCCTCTCGCCGGGGGTGGGTGGGTCGGTCAGTCCAATGGAGAAGGGGAGGTGTGTGTGTGTGTGTGTGTGTGTGTGTGTGGGGGGGGGGTCGCTCTTATTGGGCTCGAACATATTTAGCGTGGACTGGATTGCAGCGCTTCTGTACTCCTCATACGAGACAAAGAGAGAAGGGAGTGGTCATGTACTAAAAATACCTTGGGTGCCCGCATCTCAAGGGAAGGGTCAGAGATCGAATCTAAAGGATACTTTGAAGAAGAGTTTTTTTTTTTCTTTCTTTCTCCTCCTCCTCCTTCTTCTCCTTCTTCTTCTCTCCTCCTTGTGAGGGCTTCCTTTGTCAAGCACAACAGAGGCTGGGCCAGAAACATGCAGCTTGCTTGAAATGTGCAAAATCTACAAGGCAAATTAAATGGGCTCTTTCGCAAGGGGGTGGGGGGTGGCAATGTTGGGAGTATTGTCTGACTTTCAAAATAACATGTATAAAAATGTCTTGTGATACACTTGCATATGAATGCGTGCATTCATGTAGGTTGGTACATGTATATGCTTAGAAGTGTTTTTGCATTGAGGGGTGTGTGTGTGTGTGTGCACCTTATTCAGAGACAGAGAGAGAGAGTGTGTGTGTGTGTGTGTGTGTTATTCAGATAAATAGTGTGTGTCTGTGAAAAACAGTGTGTGTGTATGTGTGTGAGGGAGACAACGAATTTGTGTGTATCAGAGCAAAAACTGAAGAGCAGGGAGAGAGGGGAGGTTGAGTGCAGGAGGAGTAGCCTGTTTGCTGTGCTGGCTCCATCTCCCTCTGCACCGGGCACAGCTCCAGACTGATACTCCATCAGTCATCACTCCCCAGAAACTCTCCTCAGAGTCAGGGTCAGGGTCAGGGTGAACCAACATCCCCTCATTTTCTTATTTTTGTCTTTCAAGAACCCACAGAAAACGCCGTCTAGGTGGACTAGTTGCTCAACAGGTTGCTTTTTCCAGTGATTAACTCCGAAAGGTCAAGCAGTTCTGAAAGATCAAGCAATTATGAAAAAGTGATATCGTTTCAGTAAACTAATGAAGGTCACTTACATTGTCCATGTAAATGCACTATTTTGCCTACAATCACCTTGATTTGTTGGCTTTTTGTGAGTCATAATTATTTCTTTTTTAGTTTCTTTTCTGTTAGCAGTCTTGAAATAATCAAGCTGTTATTAAATTCTTATTATTAAGGAGTTAAGCATTACAAGTAAAATGGGTGTGCAAAATGTTTTTTGCAGTACTCATTCCAGTAATTCCGGTTGAACTCAAAACCTTTTAGCTTGATATCCATCTTCCTTTTTTTCTGGAAGGCGTAGTAGTGATGTCAGTGTGTGATTCCCCCTTAGGCCAGAGTTGCACTGCTGGTCAGCTGGCCTTGGGGCGGGGGTGGGGGGGGGGGTCATTCCCAGGCAACCATGATAGAATATTGGGTTGGTGGGTGGGTGGGGGTCGTAACACTCTGGGGTCAAAAGTGCATCCCTTCCTCCTCTCACTATGGGAGTCGCGTTACAAACACGCAGTAGGTCGCACATTGACCATTTACTAGCAGTCCCAAATAGACTCCTCTGTGTCCGCAGCATTCTGCCCATCAGAGACTTTTTGTGTTTTAATTTGGGTAAAACAAGCGAAAAGCGCAACACTGTGTACTTGACCGACAAACCACTTCAATTAAAGAACCAGACGGACTGATGTTTTGGTAGGTCAGTCAGACCTTCATCAGAGTAGTTAAGTAAAGTACTAATTGAAGTGGTTTGCCAGTCTAGTAAGCAGTGCTGCACTTTTCACTTGTTTTCCCCTTTGACAGTTGTGGCCATTGACATAGTGATGCCCTTCCAGCCTTCTGGAAGCTTTTGTTTTATTTTCATAAACTCGGACACCTGAAGTTTGTGTTGTCTCAGAGATCCCCAGGCATTTAGCCCTGCATGCCTCAGGTGTTCCTTATCTGGAGTATGCTTCAGTGTTTTGTCTTCAGGGACTTTGAGGAATATATTGGAGGCATCCTCCTCTGTCCCATCTGCCTCACTATGTTTCACACATCTTTGTCTCTCTCTCATCCTTGTCTCAATAGCGACAGGGAGAGAGAGTCAGGGAGAGAGACAGAGAATTTGATTGTGTGTTTGTGTGTGTGTATCTGAGTGTGTGTATGTATGTATGTCCGCGCAAGTATCTAAGTTGAGTGAGGGTAGCCAGTAGGTAAACGCAACATGTAATGAGACCTAAATGTTAAAACTGGTCTGTAAATGTCTGACTGACTCTGGCTGGTGTGTGTGTGTGTGTGTGTCTGTGTGTGTGTGTGTGTGTGTCTCTGTGTGTGTGTGTGTGTGTGTGTGTGTGTGTGTCTGTGTGTGTGTGTGTGTGTGTCTCTCTCTCTCTGCAGAAAACGCTGCGGGCCATGCTGGTGTACACCCCCTGCCACTCCCTGGCCGAGCGCAGCCGACTGCAGCAGCTCCTGCGGCCCGTGGTGGAGACCATCCTGGTCAAGTGTGCCGACGCCAACAGGTATCTCTCGCCCCGTCTCTGCCCACATGTGCCCTCAGTAACCTCCATGTGTCAAGGGAACACAGAACGGGACATTGAGCATGACATGTTGTTTGAAAACGTAAAGTTGATTGTTTAGCCATGTTTTGTGTGAAGCTCTGCGTTTGATGAGGTGGAATAGGGTGGTGTGTATAGCACTGTTGGAATTTTGCTGCCACCTAGTGGAGAGAGGTTGTACATGAGTTATCAGAATTACAGAAAAACAGTCCTTGGAAAAAGGTTAAGTCACCCACATGCTCATTTAGTTACAATTAGTTAAAAATAATTGTAATGTATTAAGAGCAGTCTTTCAAACTGAATATGTTAGGTCAAAAATAAATATGTTATTACTAATGTGAAAAGTTTGTTCATTATTTGGTGTGTGTGTGTGTGTCCACAGTCGTACCAGCCAGCTCTCTGTGTCCACCTTGCTGGAGCTGTGTAAAGGGCAGATGGGGGAGCTGGCGGTGGGACGAGAGATCCTCAAAGCAGGTAGGACCTCAGTCCGCCTCATGTGGCTAAAAGTTTAAACGTTCACATCTCTAAGGCCTGGTCTGGTCCCTAGAAGGCCAGACAAGGAACCACAAACCACCTCGTCACCTCTCATGTTTCAGAGTTAAACATTCAAATCTATGTGGTGTGTGGCCAGTGCTGAGTAAACTCACATTCTCTGTTTATTTTGAATATAAAGCACGATCTGGGGTATTGGGTCATACACATGGCAAATCACTAGCGGTTACTGCGCAGTGGCCTACTGCCCTAGCTCTTTCTGCACGTCAAGGCTAATTTTCCAAAACTGCCTTTGAATTAGCTGACCAGATTAAACCTTGAACTGAATTGAATTAAGTTGAACCTGAGTTGAAAAAAAAAAACCTTTAATCAAATTAACTGACTGGTATTAAACTCGATTAAAATAATTAAAATCTATATTCAATTTCAATGGCTGCGCTGCTCCGCTTTGCTCTGCCCCAGGGTCTATTGGGATCGGCGGGGTGGACTACGTCCTGAACTGCATCCTGGGCTCCCAGACGGAGTCGACCAACTGGCAGGCCCTGCTGGGACGCCTGTGTCTCATCGACCGGCTCCTGCTGGAGTTCCCCGCCGAGTTCTACCCCCACATCGTGTCGGCCGGGGACTGCAGCCAGTCGCAGAACCTGGGCGAGAGGTGAGGATCGAGAACGAATCGGTCTGAAGTTTCATAGATACGACATGACATGAAATAATGAAAGTTATTCAATTGAAGTTCCTAATACATGACTGACATGAAATACTGGATTAATCATAAAAGAACTGCTTGCATATACTATGAGGGATAATGGAAATATAGAATTGCAAAAGGTGTCAATAAGTAATAAAAAATTGTTGTCCGTTTATGTACTATATGTCCTTTGGAAAAATATGCATTGGCTGTAGTATAAGAGTAGAAGATATAAAATATAAATACTTTAGCGTATTTTTCTTTTGGGAAGACCTGAGCATCAACACTTCAATACATTGACGGTTCAACAAGTGAAACCCATTTTTTTAACCAACATACCAATAAGGGGAGTTGTCTTATCGGTTGATCATTACTCCAACCTTATTATTTGTCAAAATAAAACATGTGTAATGTACACACATTACATGAACAGAATTGGTCTGTTGTTGACTTGTGCCCCTCTCTCTCCCTCCCTCCCAACCACCACCCCCAAAAACAAAAGCAGATACCAGAAGCTGAGTTAGAGTATCACATTGTCTTATAGGTTGATTATTATTTGCCAACTAAAACAACTGTAATGTACACTGACCAATGTACACACATGTTACATGAACAGAATTGGTCTGTTCTTGACTTGTGCCCCTCTCTCTCCCCATCCTCCAAAAACAAAAGCAGATACCAGAAGCTGCTGCCCCTGCTGAGCTTCGCGCTGCAGTCCATCGACAACTCCCACTCCATGGTGGGCAAGCTGTCCCGCCGCGTCTTCCTGAGCGCCGCCCGCATGGTGGCCCGCGTGCCGCACGTCTTCCTCAAGCTGCTGGACATGCTGAGCGCCACCAGCTCCACCCACTACGCCCGCATGCGCCGCCGCCTGCTGGCCATCGCCGAGGAGATGGACATCCTGGACGCCATCCACCTGGGCCTGGAGGAGCTGCAGGCGGCCGAGAGCGGGGCGGCTGGCGGAGGGATGGGGGTCGGGGGAGGGGTCAGTGCCGGGGCCTCGGCCGGATGCGGGGCGCACTACGCAGACGGACCTGCCGCCCCGCACAACTCGCCGAACGCCACAGAGTGCAACTCACCGGCGCAGACGGTGCAGCTGAGCCCCGTGGTGAAGCAGAGAGGGCGGGCACAGCAGCATCAGCATCAGGGCGGTGGCGGGAGGCATGCAGGGGGTGCGGCAGCGGCGGCTCCTGGGGGTCCTGAGGACGCACTGGCGGAGCGGCTGGGGGCCATGTCGACGGCGGGAGGAGGAGGAGGAGGAGGAGGAGGAGGAGCAGGAGCGTCCCCGTCCGAGTACCCAAAGCCCCCCGTGCAGGCCAGGGGCCGACCTCAGAGCCAGTGCCTGGGGGGCTCCCAGTGTTCCGCTCAGGCGCAGCCGGCCCCGCTCCTGCCCTCCCCGTCAAACCCCCACCCGACGCCCGCCTTCTCCACCGACGCCCCCAGCCCCAAGACTCCCCACAGAGGCCCGCCGGGGTTCGTGCCCAGCAAGCATGCCGCCGGAGCCTCACCTGGGGCTCAGCGCAAGTACCCACTGCAGAAGGCACCAGGCCCGGGCGGTGGAGGAGGGGGAGGAGGAGGCGGAGGTGGTGGGGGTAGCAGTCATAGTGGCGCCAGCGCTAAAGATCCGGAGAAGGACCCATCTGCTGTGTTCACCCAGTCTCGGCCGCTGCCCTCCAGCCAGATCCACAGACCAAAGCCCTCTCGGCCCGCTGGTCCTTCTGAGGCCGGTCACAGTCCCGCCAGCAACCCCCGGGGCCTGCCGACGGCCAAGGGCAACATGAAGCTGGACCTGCAGGACTCCGCCGCCGCCATGTCGGGCCCCTCGGGCCCCTCAGAGCTGCACCACTCCTCCTCGTGCCCCGTGGGGGCCTCCACGCTCATCCCGAGCGAGGACACAGTCTTCACGCCCGTGGAGGAGAAGTTCGGCGGCCTGGACGCCTCCGCGGAGCTCAACTCCAGCATGGAGGACCTGCTGGAGGGCACCATCATGCCCAGCGCCGGCGAGGGCACCGTCACCTTCCAGTCGGAGGTGGCCGTGCTGTCCCCAGGCGAGCAGGGTGGCACTGGGGCCGGGGACTCCACCAGCGGGGGTGGTGGCAGCAGTGGAGGAGGAGGTGGCGGTAGCTCCAACCGAGGCACATACACAGACGACGTGGCCCAGCACCAGAAGTGCAAGGAGAAGATGGAGGCCGAGGAGGAGGAGGCGCTGGCCATCGTCATGGCCATGTCGGAGTCACAGGACGCCCTTCCCATCATCCCCCAGCTGCAGGTGGAGAAGGGAGAGGACGTCATCATCATCCAGGTGGATGTAAGTTCTGGTCTCCTGTAGTGGTGGTGCAGCACCTGGCAGTAGAGCATCTTACTTTTGTCGAGTACTGATAAATGTATGTTTTAGATTTAACCACAATACAATTTCAAGATAATTACAGTTTAATGGGTGTTATTATGAAAATGAATATAAGTATAAATATACACAGCAATGGAAACCGTTCAGCTTTCAGTCTAGCTTAATTACCCAATTTAACAGGAAGAAGTATTGAGCCTTTTAAGCTAGTTGATTTTTTTTTTTTGTTTTCTCATTCTCATTCCCTCAACATTTTCATTGATTAATGACTAATTCAATATGTTGACATTGGCTTAAGACAATCAATTCACAAACCATTATTTCAGTGAGTCAATAATGTATAATTAAACTCTTAACCTATAATTAAACTCTTAACTAACCCTTTGTATAAGTGATTGACGGTGATGTGTGTGTTCCCCTGTGTGCAGACCCCTGAGACGCTGCCTGGCCATACCAAAGCGAAGCAGCCCTATCGGGAGGGAGCCGAGTGGCTGAAGGGCCAGCAGATCGGCCTGGGCGCCTTCTCCTCCTGCTACCAGGCCCAGGACGTGGGCACCGGCACCCTTATGGCTGTCAAACAGGTCAGGAGGGTATTTTCAGGGTTTAAAATACTGTAAATAACATCTGGTCTTGTTTTGGAAAACATGGGTGGGTGGGGTTTGGGGGGCAGGATTGTGAACCCCTGTAGGCTTTGTTTGGATGGAGGCTAAGATGGAGTTTGCAGTTAAGCTTCTTTTGAATGTACAGTCTCCCAGCTAGATAATGTCATTACTTTATAATGGTTGATATTGTTTAGAACTATTAATACATACACTACACAATAGTTTAACAGTTCAAAACTTTACCCTAGAGACCTTAATTAAGTTTATGAATTTATTATAACCCTTGCATTAAACCCACAAATGTGTTTATAGACTCTTACAAATACAAGCTTCATAGGAAGTGTTACCAAAGTTTTTAATGAAATCAGTTTGAACCTGCTGCTGCTGCTGCTCCCCCTGCTAAACGTCCATGTATGTGCTCCTCCAGGTGACGTACGTGCGTAACACCTCCTCGGAGCAGGAGGAGGTGGTGGAGGCACTGAGGGAGGAGATCCGCATGATGGGCCACCTCAACCACCCCAACATCATCCGCATGCTGGGCGCCACCTGCGAGAAGAACAACTACAACCTCTTTGTGGAGTGGATGGCAGGTACGATGATGCAGTGGACTACTACACCACTACACCATATGCCTTAAGGCTAGCAGTTGTGAAATATATTTCACAGGGTTTCAGTTTACTTAACTTATATCACTGTATTGTATCACACTGTATCGTATTCATCTGTTAGATGGAAGTAGTCTAGTGTGTTTTATTACTACACACACACACACACACACACACACACTATTACCATTGTTCTTTTGCCACTGTCTTCTACTGTCCACTATGACTCAGTTATTAGACACACACACACACAAACACCCACAGAAAAGCACACACATACCCCACTCACCGTTTGCACAGCAGCCATGAATCCAGTCTGCTTTTAGATATTGCAAACAATACGGTCTTTTCCAGTAATCAAATATTTGAGCCTGGCTCCGGCAAATATGTACTCCGATGGTAAGATAAAGGGGTGAGGGGAGAGTGGGGTAAGAAGTCGGGCAGGATGGAATATCGGTGGCGTGAATAAATGGCTGTTTAAAGGGGTCAGAGGGTAGGGTTCATAGGGTGGGGGGAGGGTACGGTAGGGATTGTAGGGTAGTGTCCCCAGAAAGCTGCCTTATAACATCTTGCCTTAACACATGGACAGTGCTGTAATGAGCCATTGTCTTGTGCTTCCTTTTTGGCAGCGTTAAGCTGTGATTCCATTTCTAGATCGAGCAGTATTCACAGGAACTTCTGCAGTTGTTGGTGTGTGTGTAAATGTGTGATAGTGTGTGTGTGTGCGTAAATGTGTGTGTGTGTGTGTGCGTAAATGTGTGTTAGTGTCTGGAAGTGTGAGTGTGTGTATGTGTGTGTGTTTAAATGTACCTTTTTTTGTTTTAACTGTCTTGCCAAAGTAAGCATCCTCATTTCCCCTCCACCCCTGCAGGTGGCTCCGTGTCCCACCTCCTGAACAAGTACGGGGCGTTCAAAGAGGCCGTGATCATCAACTACACCGAGCAGCTGCTGCGCGGCCTGGCGTACCTCCACGAGAACCAGATCATCCACCGGGACATCAAAGGTGAGCGGGAGAAGCCAGGGAAAACACTCTCGTCTGCAATGCATACACACACACACGCGCGCACACACACACACACACACACACACACACACACACACACACACACGCACACACACGCACACACACGCACACACACGCACACATACACACACACATATTTTAAATGCTTTTATTTCGACCAAAATGACATGCAAGGAACACATATCCATCCAAGTAATCATCAACGAAAGGCACACGCGCACGACACACACACACACACACACACACACACACACACACACACACACACACACACACACACACACACACACACACACACACACACACACACACACATACACACACGCAGATATGTACACGCACACACACACACACACACACCCACACCCACACATCCTTGTCCTTTTAACCTTAGATTCCAACCCTGCCCTATTCCCCCCCCCCCCCCCCCCCCCCCCCCCCAACCCCAGCCTCTGCAAGTGTGGTGACCTCCCCCTTCTAAAGGTGTCTACTGTTGAGGCCTTTAGGAAGGAAGAGGCCCACCCAAAGGTCTGGCCTTCTCTGGCCCCTCGCTCTCAGCGCTAGCTTTGAAGCACAAAGAAAGAGGTGCTTAGGAGGAGCTTTTCTTATTTTAACTCCCACTCCCACCCCACACATCCACCGTAGGCCTCCCTCCTCCCCCTCCTCCCCCCCTCCTTTTCCACAGTCACACCCTCTCATCTACCTCCTGGCAAGTTATGCACTCTAAATTTTTGTCCTCTGTAAAAAAATGTGGCCTGTTGCGCTATACTCCCGTGTCCCGTTGATGGTGGGAAATTTAAGTGGCAGTCTGTAATGTTTACTTGTTCGCTATGTAGTGCGTTATGTACTGATCAGCCTCTACAAACACTATACACTACACACTATATAAAACATACATAGTGAATGAGTAAACATGGCAGACAGAACCAAAGAGTTGCACCTTTCATAACCCATAGTTCGGTTGACATGGACTATCTTCTATACTGTGGTGTTAATTTACCCCACCTTATGCCCATGTTTATATGCCATCACAATGTTTTGCTTGTGTGTCTGCTCCAGGTGCCAACCTGCTCATCGACAGCACGGGGCAGAGGTTGCGGATAGCCGACTTTGGAGCTGCCGCCAGGTTGGCGTCCAAGGGGACGGGCGCCGGGGAGTTCCAGGGCCAGCTGCTGGGAACCATCGCCTTCATGGCCCCAGAGGTACAGACCTTACAGACCATCACCTAAAAATAACATATAGATGGAGAGATAGAAAGATCTTTTCTTTCTTTCTTTCTTTCTTTCTGTCTCTTTTTTTAATCTTTCTTTCTCTATTTTCTTTTTCTTTCTTTCTTTCTTTCTTTTGTTAATCAGTCAGATCAATCGAAGTTACAGTGCTCCAACAGTCTTAAAATTACACCTACAGCCACACAAGCACAACACCCACACAAAAATACAAAACCCAGAGCCCAGACATTTGTAACCAAACATGCCATGCCACTCAAGTTATTTTAAGGGAAACAAAAGGGAAACAGGATGCCCCTCTTCAGTGACTGTCTCTTTTTTTTTTTTACTTTCCTTCCTGTTGATCTGTAGCTAAGCATACCCAGGGTAAGGTTTGTGTTGGCCTTTGTGCCACAAACCGACCCACCATAAGCAGTGTTTTATTGCCTGGCTCAGAGATTTCAAGTGTGGTCGTCTAGCGCTGTAGCACACAACTCTGGGCCCTACACACAAGTGGTCTCTGTGGGCCCCCTTGCTTTCTACATTCCTTATGCATCTGGCTTGCCAGGACCACTACTGCCACTGGGGCCCCTGGGCAGTTAGTCCTACTGTTCCCTCCAAAATCGTTGCCCCTGTGGTTATTGAAAGTAAAAAAAAAAAAAATTCATAGCAGTTACATATGAGAACTTGCAGACATCTTTTCTTAGAGCTTGCCATAAAATGAGACAGCAAGAGGTTTAAAACGTGGGTGACTTTGTATGAGAACTCAGGCTGTATGCGCCAGGTCAGAAGTGCAGGTCAGGACTGTTTGCCCGGTTACGCTCTCCTCTTCACTCGCTCTTCAAATATTTCAAACACTGGTGTGGACGTCTGGGCACAGCTTTCCAGCACCGGCCCTTTTTGGTCCCCCCCCCCCCCCCCCCCCCCTCCCTCCCCCCTCTCAGGCTTTTGGTAAAAGTTTGAGTTGGCTGACATCGGGGGAGCGTTTTTCAGGTTTGTGTTTTCCTCCCCGTCCAAACGCGCGAACAGTTGCCAAACTCACGGGCAAGGCCAAAGTCCTCGTCTAGCTTTTTTTTACTTCACGCTATTTAAATGGTAATAGCGACCTCCACAGTCTCAACCCACGTCCCTTCCTTCAACACCACCCCCCCAACTAGCCAAAGCTTGATGAAATCCAGCAGCCATTATGTGGGCCATTCAGTCTCACGTGTGCGGTCAGGAACTGGGCAAAGTGGATTTGGAATCTCTCACTAACTCCAAATGAAAGAAAATTGTAATCCTTTTGAGGTAGCCACAATGGCCGGACCCCTTAATTCCTTGTTGTCATTGTGGTCTGAACCTTGTTTAATTAGGAGGGGGAGTTCAGCTGAGCTCATACTCTCCCTCCCTCTCTTTTCTCTCCCTCACAGTCTCTCCCTCCCTCTCTCTCTCTCTCACTCTCTCTCTTTCTCTCACTCACTCCCCTCTCTTTTTCTTTGCTGCTCTCTCTCTCTTTCTCTCACTCCCCCTTTCTCCCTCTCGCTCTCTGTTTCTCTCGCTCTCTGTTTCTCTCGCTCTCTGTTTCTCTCTCCTGCTCTCTCTCTGTCTCTCTCTCTCTCTCTCTCTCTCTCTCTCTCTCTCTCTCTCTCTCTCTCTCTCTCTCAGAGCAGTTCAGTTCATTACACAGAGGCCACCCTCTTCAAAATGAACAGCACAGCTCTCCTCCTTCTCTTCTTTTTTAGCCTGGGAGATACAAAGAGTAAACAGCTTCTTTTGCGACCAGGGTTTGATCCCTGGAACCACTCAAAAGTGGCTGCATGTTACAACTGTCATTTGCAGTTCACCCGCTTCCTTGAATGTAGTGCTAATGGGAGCAGGCATTTGTAAACATTTGAAACCGCATTCTTTTCATACTGGTGAGGCCATTCCTCAAATAGAAAATAGATGGCCATCTTTACAGCCTCGGATTCTTTGATTACAGCCGTAGATGTTCAAACTTTGACCTTATTGTGACTGTTGGATAACCACTGTGAATAGAAAAAATTACCACATGTACCCTTCTTAAGTCATTCACTGTAATGAAAAGATGTATTGCAGTGGCAAGATCAGGCACTCACTTCAGTGGCACTGCATCAGTAAAAGTGACTTGAGCGCCCCCCTGTGGCATTTACTGATATTACTAGAGTGTGTCATCTGTCAAGATCAGCAGATGTTCTGTATCGTCATGACTAGCCAGTAACTCCATCAGTGTTGCATCAGAAGCTAATGTTATCAGTTTGTACCCTTTTGTTCCACCCTTTGTAAAACATACACAGTACAGTAAGCTTAAGTAACCAAGGTCATGTATTCATCTACGCCAGGTGTGTGGAATTAGGGCCAAACTGAAACATCAATAGATGTTGTCCCTCAAAGCAAGACATCTATTACAATCAGTTACTCTTTTATGACCCCCCTATTGTTTAATTCAGGGTATTTTTATGAAAGTTCAAATGGAACCTGATACGACATGAGGCATTTGTACAGCTTATCTGCACTGTACTGCAAGTAAAGAAACTCACCAGAAATGTCATACAGAGTGTATTGAAGCATTGTCTAGTACAAGTTCAAAGAATTACTTAAAAATGACCACTCTTCCCCCTCTGTTGCCAAGAAACCATACCTGTTTATCGAAATAGCATGGCATGTCAGGCATGTGCCACCAGTGATAAAGCATGTTTCTTTATTTTTGTTCAGCTATTTTCCTGATTCCTCTTACGGAAAAATGTTTAACTTTTTTTTTGAGACTACCAGTAGGACCTTCAGTGAGTTCAGGATATAATACTTACCATCGAAACAATTTTCTTGTTTTTTTTTTTTTTTCTGTAATGTTGGGGCTTCAGCCAATGGGCCTAGATACAGTTGAGAATCCGGAGCTGTAGTAGTAACATCGGTAATGCTTGGGTGAATCTTTAGTTTTAGTTGTCACTAACAGTGTTACTAACATGGTCGTTGTAAGTATGAGATGCCAGATGGTACTGTTTGAACCATCTTGAGATATTGAGAACTCAACAAAATCCTGAAAAGGGATGGTACTTGCTGGTCATCCCCAGTGAAATGATCACAACCATATACAAAAAAAAATAAAAATCAGATTAGACAATAATGTGATGGTCACAGAGCATCTGTCTGCATTGTTTACATTGTTCAGACAGAGGGTGCTCAGCACTCTGTCAAAGCCAGTGGTGTTTGTTTTTGAAAGTTGTTTACACATTCAGCCACATGTTGTGCTTGTGTGTCAGTGTGTGCACATTGCATCACTTTCTGTTTGGATGGGAGCGGATGGAGTATTTACACTTGTGTGTGTGTGTGTGTGTGTGTGTGTTTGTGTGTTGCCCAGCTAATGCCAGCTGAGTCAGTCAACCACTGCTAAAATAAGACTCGTTTTATCGCTGTAATGTTCTCCAACTTGACTGTCCCTTTGGGATTTAATGGAGGCCTGCATTTACACAGCAGTCACTGAATCTTGTAAACTTGTGTACTTTGGCGAGACAAATAGTTTCGGGCAAAGTGGGAACTTCCACTGAATTTTTTTTTTTGTTGTTGTTTCTTTGGAAAAGCAGCTTAGCTGATAAAACTGAGACTGGAGCCGTGGTGACTGATGTTGTCCTGAAACTGAAGCCGCCGTGACTGATGTTATTCTGACACGTTGGTGTTTGGCTTGTGTGCCCTGCCAGGTTTTGAGGGGTCAGCAGTACGGCCGCAGCTGTGACGTGTGGAGTGTGGGCTGTGCCATCATCGAGATGTCCTGTGCCAAACCACCCTGGAACGCAGAGAAGCACTCAAACCACCTGGCTCTTATATTCAAGGTACGGCCGATTCACTTTTGTATTTTAACATTTTGATTTTATCCTCTCTCAGTAGCCCTTGGTGTAAAGCACGCATCAATTCTATGGTATATTTCTTAATCAAAATATTCTATTGGTATATTTGGTTTATTTTATTAAGATAAGGTAAAATAATCCTTTCATGTGTCACAAAGGAGAAATTTGCCATTTGTAATTTCAAAATTGGTTCACAGCAATGTAAATGGCCTTCAACAATGTAAATGGTCTTCGCTTTCACACACGTGTGAGAATGACCGTATGTGTGCTTCTGCTCTCACCCCCGTTAGATCGCCAGTGCCACCACGGCCCCCACCATCCCCACTCACCTGTCACCAGGGCTGCGTGACGTCACACTGCGCTGTCTGGAGCTCCAGCCCACCGACCGACCCCCCTCCAGGGAGCTCCTTAAGCACCCCATCTTCCGCCTCAACTGGTAGCAACCCCCTCCCCTCCCCTACCCTCTCCGCCTCCCCCCTCCCCTCAAAACCTCACCCCCCCCTGTCATCCTTAAGCCCAGTTGGGCCACATGTATGGAGATACTACTGAAGGCCCCCAACCCTGCCTCCACACTAGCCTGCTGCCCCAGCCCCCCCACCCACCCCCTAAAACCTCACACTTCACCTTGTCACAAACCCACACACACACATACGCACACCTACACATGCATTTACACACGCACACACACCGCTTCAGGCACTGCGCCCAGGAACGCAGCCACACAGGGAACATGGCCTCCGCCGAAGAACCTGGGCACCCTCTTTATGAAATGCCAAGACCTGCTGTGCTCCCAACAATCCTCACCCACCTAACCACCCATCCGACACACACACACAGACACACACACACTTACATACACACTCTTGCTCTGCCAACCCTCTTCGCCAGTTATCACCCTCACACAGAACCCGCCCTCACTGCCTGCTGAGCACGACCAAGCTCCTTCCGCCGGTGCCTTTGTCGGAGTGCCATGCGTCAGCTCACTGTACTCACCACGCTAGATGGCCATTAGTCTGGTTGTGTGTCAGCACTTGTTGTTTCTTAAATATTTTATCTTGTAGCCATCAGTTCCCTTGGTGAAGGATTTATAATGGGGTGGGGTGGGGGGGTGGTGGGGAATGGGTTGGGGACTGACTATGATATCACACCCTAATGGTGTGCGATATTACTTAAAAATGTAAGCATTAGACAATGGATATGACAACCTAAATCAAAGTTGACTCTTGAGGTCTGATTTCTGCTTTTTTAAAAATAATGACCATCATTGTTGTGGAGTTTAAGGGGAGGTGTATAAATGTTTCACTTTGTCTTTGTTTGGTAACTGCATCCTGTCGTGTAAAGACTATGATTTGATCATTTGTGCATATTACTGTCAGGCCATTATATTTTAATAGCTTGGGGAAAAACATCTTGGAAGTGAATCAGGGAATGGTGACTTTTTTTTTCTTTTTTTTTGAACAGAAACTTTGCTAGTTCAGCTAGCCAGTCGCTGAATGTGAATGCTTATGATACTGTCATGTTTCCTTTGTTACTAGATTTTTTTAAGCTGAAAAATCCCATGTACGACTTTATGATTTTGTTTTCAAAGCATTCGACAGCTTTTTTTTTTATGTGTGGGTCTTACTTAAGGCAGTGAGTCGTCTTCAGAGTTGAGAGGATAAGTCGGTTGAAAAGATGTTTTGAAGTTGTCGGGTTTTTAATAACGAGTGGGAGATTTAGCCCACTGTTACCTTCAAGAAATGCAGATATTTCTGTAATTTTTGTTTTTGTTTTGTTCTGTTTTTGATGTAAACATCTGATGAGCCCTGTCAAACCAGCTGTCATTTAATGCAGAAACAATCTATTCAAAAATGTTCACTGTTCAGCCATGCTCTAGGTGCTGGTCCTCTCTATACAACATTATGCTATGTTTCCGATAATTTGTGATTTTAAAACTTTTGTGATTTTTTTTTTAATTTTTTTTTTTAAAGGCATCTTAAAAACATTTTAAATATGTTAGAATGTATATCAGAAGTTTTCTAAGTCACTTCCAGGTGATTGTTTTTCTATATAAACTTAAAAATGCTGTCAAACAATTTTGGTGGAGGGATCTCTCTGAAATAGAGGCAGACCATTCTGCTTTTTTGTTAAATCAACTCATCTCTGTTTTTTTTTTGTTTTTTTAAGAATCGTTGCGCATGTTCCTCAACTTTTTTTAATCATATGACCCATAACTCTTCAAGTGATCATGCTCTCGTTTAAAAAATTAAAACCTGATATTTACATGAATCATTAAATGGGACAATTGTTTTCCAAGTGTGATATGCATTGCTATACTATATTTTTAGACTCCCTTGATTTAAAGGTAAAGAAAATCAAGGGGTTAATTTTTTCAACATCAAAAATTCAGAGAAAGTAAAATTTTATTTAAAAACAAATCCAATTTCTTTATATGGAGTACAAGCTGATCAAGCTTGAAGGGTCAGAATGTAAATAGATGAAATTTTGGTAGCTAAAATTATTGTACTTGACTCCTGTATTTTTATACCACACTGTTTTCCATAAATACATATTTTTGTTCCTGCTTTTGTTTTATTTTTCTTACCTTTCGTTGTCTTTGTAAAAGCTTTAAAGTTATGCACTCTTTTGTCTTTTTATATACTGGAAAAAGATCTGTTTCAGTCAAATTCATAAATGCTAATCAGTATTACTTCAATATGTCATGTCTATAATTCTTACCAATATTTCAATGCCTTTGGAATTTCTTCTTACCCACCTGTGTCTCAACCAGCTTGCTGGGTCTTTTGTTATGTATTTTATTTTGATGCCTATGTGATGTAATCTTATGCCTTTTTTTATCGGAGCTGGACTGACTGTGTTTGTCTGGAATGATGCTGTCTCTTGTGTCACTTGGTGGTACTTTTTTTTTTTTTTGTTAAGAACGTCTTTTGCTGTTTTATTCCAGTCTCTACTACCTCAGGTGTCCTATAGAGTTTTCCTCTACCAAAGTTCACTTTCTCAATATATATATTATATAAATATATAAATATATATTCTTTTTGACTGTTAATTGTTTTTTTTTTATCTCTCTTCTTCAAAGATTTCCAGGGCTTAAGGGCTAACTTGTATTAGCACCTGTTATTGTGCAAATAAAACTTGTGAAAACTCTGGATTCAGAAAAAGTAAAATTTTGGCTTAAGATGTATCTTTCATCTTAAATTTATCAAGATATTTTAATGATTTAAGTTTTTACCCCATTGGAGCATTTTATAACAAATTTGACTTATTTTGGTGTTTGTCTTTATAGCAAATAAAAAATGGGAAAATGGTATCCTTCTACTTCTGTTTATTTCTCTCGTTTCGGGTAATTTTCTGTAAAGATTCTCTTGCTGAGAATCCACAGGTTCAGAAGCTTAAGTTACTGCTAAGCAGGCAAGCAATGCTTACTTTTTATGCCATCAGTTGTATTAAAGAGCTACACATTTGGTAAAAAATAACACTATTCGTTTTAGCACACTGCAGTGCAATGTCAGTTGTGCATAACCAGTAAGGAGATAAATGGGGCCAGTACCGGTTCTTCGATGCCATAGAAGAACCTTCACTCTTCATGGAACCATCCTGAGGTGGTTAAAGAACCATTTAAGCATCTTGATTTTTTAGCGTGTATGTGAAAGGTACTTCACATTGGAAATGGTTCTTCAGAGCCTCAGATCATAAGCTCAGATCAAGCTATGTTATGTCATATCAGCGGCAAATGGTTCTTTAAAGAACTGTTTTCTGTTTGCTTTGAAGCACTGAAAAAGGTTCTTCTATAGCATCACTCTGAACAACCTTAATTTTTTAGAGTGTAACTATTACAAGTCTGGTCTTGAAATTAATATGGAGAAACACAAGAGGTTTTCCACTCTCATAGGCTTTACTGTTGATGGTCCACTACATTGCAGTGCCCTGTGCCTCCACAAGGACCAAAAAGGTTAAGACTAACAGCTTCAGCAGCATACTCTTCACAAATTTCCAGCACTGAAGTGAGTTGCTTAGAATAAATTGAATTTCAGTTTGATTTGAAAATCATTCTACCTACACTGTATTCCAAATGTAGTAATTTGTGAATGCAAATGGCCGTCTTTCACTTGCCCTCTTGTTTGTTACCTAAGAAAGCCTTTCCCTACACCGCTGCCTGGTGTGGAATGCCGGCAGGAGCAGTCTGTGGTGACTTGTGTACCAGAGAGTGATAATATAGTGTCTGGAATGCTGCAGTGCTCACACAACCCACCTTTATTTTGAGTTTTTGAGGCAAACTTTGCCCTGAAATACGCCTCTGCTGAGAAATCACAAGGTCCTGTGAGTGACAAAGTGTGTGTTGAGTGTATTGGGCAGAGATGTTTTGCAGGGTTTTGTCTACAAACTGGATGTGATGGATTTCAAAGTGAAATAAGTGGATGTGCCTGTTTCAAACATTAGTGAGCAATAAAATAAAAACTGATGAATTACTTTATTCTTAATTTAAATAAACCAGGTATCAGGTACAGCTGATCCACATCACGTATGTTTTTTTTCACTGTTACAATGAGCTTTGACCATCTCAAGATGGATTTTTCAAGTTGGATGAAATGATAAGAGAAATCTTTGGCCACAAACACACAACATGGCAGCTACAGTCTTAAGACTAATCTTTGGCCACTTTCTGCAAGGCCCTTATGCATACGTACTGTCCACAGTGTGAATTAGAGGGATAGTACCTTTTACACTTTACATTAATTACATATTACATTAATATGTTGTTCCCTCCACCCCTACAAGTGTTGTGTTTTTTTTTGGGGGGGGGGTACCGTATTCCCCAGTACCTCCTGTAATTTGAACTTTGAACACAAAAAAACACAAAAAGGTCCTCTTTGGACCACAGCAACACAATATAAGGGCAGGGCACAGCACAGGCTGTAAGTCCTGGGCATTAAAGCAAAGATGGTGAAAGGCAGTGGCCTGTTACTCCACTATCCAGTGACAAACCGACTCATGTTCTGTGACACCTCATGTTATAGGCCATAAAAGTCCATATATTCCCACCTACCATGCAAATCTGTTGATGGCAAACGTTTCTGCCTTAGAGGTTGGAAGAAAGGGCGAGGGGGAGGGAAGAGGAGTGAGTAAAAAACAGCAAAGGGGCGGAGTGAACAGATCGGCAGTCTCCTCTACGTCACTGTCAAAGATGAACAGGGAACCTGATATCTGATGGCAGACAACAGTCAGAAAGAGAAAGACAGTTTGCTTGTCAGCATAAAACAGCAGAAAACATATTTAATTAATAAAAAAATCAAACACACAGTCGCCAGCTGAAAAGTGTATGGCAGATAAAAACACATAAAGCCTGTATTGGCGCATTGCATTTTTTAATCATTGCAAAGGTTATATAATGTATACAATATATATTGATATGCTACTAATACATATCTATTATATAGTCATTGCAATGTACTTACCATCATATTTGAAATCAAAGCTAGAAGCATTAAAATAAAGTTATAGTACATCCTGTGAGGGTATATGAAAGGGCTGCTGTTTTGTACAAAGAACACCAGGCAAAAAAAAATCAGCTCTGATGTGCATGCCACCCAAATATATATTTCAGCTTTTCAAACATTAATATTAAAGTAAGAAGTTAAAATGCAAACCACCTTTTTCAATTGTAAACTTGGTCCGGTGTACAAGTGCAGGGGATTACTCAGTCTGCTGTTATATGTAGTCTACCTCAAAAGACCTTCCAGATATTAGTTTGCAGGTTGTTAGAGACACATTTCAAGTTGTGGTATCAGCCTAATATGCGTTTCCATTCTGCATTTAGGTTTTAACACTTCTGGCATGAAATGCTTTAGCATTATGTATCAATCAAGATATATTCCTGTGTACTGTAACACTGGTGCAGAGAAAAAAAATACAGAATATATTAGGCTACATCATGGGCCTAGATCTGTGCTGACTGTAGAATGTCAAAACAATGTCCATCGATCGAAGTCTGACTAGGCTAATGTTATATCATCATTCTTTCCCAAAACGTGCTTATTTTAAGCAGTGTGTCTGCTTTTCACACAGACAGTTTTAAAAACTGTGTGAAACGCCTGTTGATTGATTGACTTGCTTGATTGTTTAAAGAAAACTTGAGATAATTGCTTAAAAGGAAATAAAAATTAGTCCGCAGAGAAATAGTATAACCATTTGACAACTAAATAAGCACTGTTTAACTAACCTACTCAATTAGCTACAATGAAGCCTAATTTCATTAGGCTACCCAAACTAGATTAGAACAAGCCTAGAAAGCACAACCAAAATTAACTTTATGATAGGTAGACAATACATCCCCAGAACTGCAGTAGCCCAGCAATATTTTGATAACCTTTTTTTAAATCAGTGAAGGCTAGGCCTGTAAAAAGTTTTTTTCTAGACCTACTGATCCTTGGACATGAGGATGCACTTGAAGGTCCCATGTCAACCCTGCCTCTCGTTGTCAAGGAGACAGACCTAGGCTTCTGCGCGGATTCGAGCTCAAGTGCTCTGACTACATGGCCAGGAGTCAGACGTCCTTCCTGATTGGTTTGTCTTCTCTCACCATATACCGTCATTCACTCACACCATTGAACCACAGAGAGTATCGCGTTAGATGGACCTGCCTCCGTGGGCGATGATTGGCGGACAACTTTAGGAGGGCGGGAAGAATGTAAACTTCAGAACTTTTCTCGGCTGCAATTGGCCGTACCTGATGCGTTTGGACAAACAGCCCGGCGCACAGGTAGGATACAGCTCATGATATATATATAGATGTCCATGGTAGTTCTGAATATTATCAATGACAAGCGTTCTTTGGAATCGAATCGAGAAAGATTTCTTTGAACTAACAATTTGACAGGTGAGTAAAGAATATTTTCATCATTGCATTTTCATCAACAGCAGTTTTACTCCATTTATGCGTTAAAAACGGTAATCGGTCTTCACTTTTGTGCAATTACAAAATATCATACATTTTTGGGCAACTTATCAAGGATTTTACAAACAGATGTGGACCTGGTCATATAGCATAGGTTAATTTGTTTTATTTTTTTTTATTATTTTAAATTAAAAGAAAATTGATTGGATTAACTTTCCTTTCTGTGTTTATGTTATTTACAAACATACACACTCTGAACTTGCACTGCACGTGTACTGAAAACACTTAATTTTCAATAATTAAGTGGTCCCTCAGCCCTACTTTAATTAGCAACAAAAATTGCTTCAATATTTGTGGATGGATTTATGTGGTTACCGTATCGTGCGAGTACTGGCGCGCAGCTTCAGTGGAAGAAGCGCAGTTCTTTCATACAGCTTTCATAGCAGATTTTTGAACGGAAGAGGTACGTCCGCTAATTTGTCCGGCTCCTTGGGCGTTATCCGAAATCGACCTTATGATCTCGTAGAAAAGGACGGGAACTTCTTTCCCTTTGACTGACAGTTATATACCAGAACGCTTTATGATCGCAAGGTAAGATGAAACAGTTTTGTCAGATAGCAAAGCCAACGCTTAACCTGGATATGTTTTCTACCGTTTCTGACTGAAATTCAAAGATTAACCCAGCTATTTAGCAAGCTAGCAAGTATGAGACACCTGATTTAGCTAGCTAACGTTAGCCTACTTCGTAGTGGCCAGAGAAATTAAGATGTTTATTTTGATGGCTTTGCCTTGTTGCCCAGACTTAAGCAAATGATTAACCTGACTTATCGGCGGTGGTTCAAAAGCCCAATTTGTTGTGTAATACAGATGAGGGGATGGAATATGTTGTCGAAGTAACGTTGCATTTGTAGTCATCGTCCTTTTCTACGACCCTCGTTAATAAGCTCAACTGTTATAATTGGATAGTTTTAACAGGTTTGTATGAAGTTACACCGAAAAGGTTTAAGCGAATTATCGTTCTGCAACGAAGACCATTTAGTATGGATAAAAACAACAGGGAATTGTCGTTGGCTAACTAACGCTGTCATTCCAAGTTCAAGTTTCAAAACCTTTTAACTTCGGCAAGGTTGGCTATAATGGTAAAGGGAGGTGTTGTTAATGTAACGTTAGACACTGTCTTAACTCTTGATCCATATATTAACTTTAATGCAAGCCACGTTTCACTGCTTAGGTGAAGTTCGCTATATAGCTAAGATACCTAAGCTAGGAGAATTGGATAAGGCTAACGTCACATTTCTTCTCCCTGGCTAGTGTAAGGTGACGCCAGCTGTCTAAGATAAGGTGTTCTTAGTCAGTACGACAGTCAGAATCCGTAAAAAGCCGAGTTTATGTTTTTGTTTTGCTATGCCAAGAATGTAGACTTCGATTGTTGCTTGATTGGTGCATATTGAGCAATAGAGCAGCGGTCACCAGCTTCACGACCTTTACCCCATTTACCGAGTAGATCCTATTATAGGGTAGCAGCGCACTCGTATGGTGACCGCATGGACATGTGGCCTCGCAGTGCTGAGAGCTCACCTCAAATGTTCTCATGAAACGGATTTATTGAAACATAGCAAGATCCCTCAGACGCGTCTGCTGTTTGTGCGTCAGGGGGTCATCTGTCACTGTTGGGTGCTGCAGGTGCACAAATTGTTGTTGTTGTTTTTTTGTTATTCAATACATGCTCACCTTAAATGTTCTCATAAAATAGATTTACTAAAACATAGCTTGTGCACAGTTGCCCAGCAATATCCCTCAGACTCTAAAACGTGTGTGTGGGGGGGGGGGGGGGGGGGTGTGGGGTGTGGGGGGTCATCTGTCAACTTTGGGTGCTTTTTTTGCCATGAAGTGCACCTCCAGACAGAGCAAAGGACACGGTTTCTTGGTCTCGAAAAATAACTGGCTTTCCATCCACAGATCTCTCAGGATGCCTGGATCAGTCCCTGCAAACGGTGAGGCCACCTGGCCCAAAGACGTGGGCGTCATCGCGCTGGAGGTCTACATCCCTTCGCTGTACGTAGAACAGTCAGAGCTGGAGCAGTTCGATGGCGTCTCTGCTGGCAAGTACACCATCGGACTTGGCCAGGCGCGGATGGGCTTCTGCTCTGACCGTGAGGACATCAACTCTCTCTGCATGACCGTGGTCCAGAGGCTGATGGAGAGGAACTGCCTGTCGTACGACAGCATCGGCCGCCTCGAGGTGGGCACGGAAACCATCATCGACAAGTCCAAGTCGGTGAAGTCCGTCCTCATGCAGCTGTTCGAGGAGTCGGGAAACACGGACGTGGAGGGAATCGACACGACCAACGCCTGCTACGGAGGCACAGCGGCCCTCTTCAATGCTGTCAACTGGGTGGAGTCCAGTTCCTGGGATGGTGAGGCCTTCTGTCTTTCCTCACATTACGCCTGTCTGTACTGCAGATATGTAAACCATATTAGTTTTGGCTTCGGAAAATAACATTTGAGAGCCAATGTTTATATTTGTTTATAACCCTACTGGTTTGTTGAGATAAGATGTAATTTGTGACCCGACGTTAACTGGTGAAGTTGTCTCACCCTTGCCTTTGCAGGTCGCTATGCCCTGGTGGTGGCCGGAGACATTGCCGTCTATGCCACAGGCGGTGCCAGGCCCACAGGGGGTGCAGGAGCGGTGGCAATGCTTGTAGGGCCCAACGCCCCACTGGCATTTGACAGAGGTAAAGTGTAAACTCATGACATGCTCATGTTTACTACACTTCCTGTAAATACAAATGGACATCATCTGCTGAGATTCTGGTACTCACAACTGAAATGTCACTGGACTATGTTTGGCTCTGTGGCACTGCTACACATTGAAGGGAGGGGTAGGAATGTGCAGCTAAGTGTGACAGAGTTGCTTCTCTGGCAGATCTTATTTGTGCATGTCACTAGCCAAGCCCAAGTAATGGGATTGCTGCACATTCTGCAAGAAGTTGCTCAAATGCAGGGTTCTGACTTCAAAGTATACGTTCAATATATATTCGGTAGAGTCACAGTGATGTCAGCTATATTCTAGTTATTGCTGACTTGTTTATGCTACCTTCTGCTGTTTTAAAGGTCTGGAGGGATATACTACAAAGGTGGTTAAGTGATAAACCTGGTTTAGTGAACTCAGAGGTAATTGTAAAGCTGTTACTGTAGTAGAAGAGCCCAGAGCTTAATTCTCTTAACTAAACAAATGTCAACCCGCTCTTCTTGTATCAAGTTTACAACTACCACTGCGTTAAATAAGCCAGGTTTGTCACTTAACCACCCCCGAACTGATTGATAAGTGAATGTTATGTGTCAAAACAGGAGTTGACGCATTTGCCAGGTGTCTTGACCATGTTTTTGTTGTGCATAGGTCTGCGGGGGACCCACATGCAGCACGCCTATGACTTCTACAAGCCTGACATGGTGTCCGAGTACCCTGTGGTGGACGGCAAGCTCTCCATCCAGTGCTACCTGAGCGCACTGGACCGATGCTACAGCGTCTACCGCAACAAGGCCCACGCCCAGAGGCAGAGAGGTGGGGCACTGTGCTGTGGATTACAGGGCAGGGGGCAGGTTTCACTCTTGATGCTTATACTACCGGGGCATTATCTGTATCTATAAGCACTTGAAGTGGGCTTAGAATAGTCCGTATCCACTGTGGATATTCTTAGAATATGGTGTCAAGATTTACATGACCTTGTGAAAGTGAAGGCTCCTTTAAAGCCTAGATGTGTAACAAGATGTAAAAAAATGCATACTGCAAATGACAGAATTACGAACTGTTGTTTTGTTTTGGTTGTTAATCATGCCATCTGTGGTATGCCTTATAATGCCTTTACTTACACTATGTTCCTCTGCATATCTGTAGCTTGTTTATGTCCTCTTTTGCAAGTTGCTTTGCATAAAAGAATCTGCTGAGTGTAATGTAAACATTTTGTCAATGCTTTTGCATTTCAGAGGGTAATGACAAGCGCTTTAGCCTGGCAGACTTCGACTACATGGTCTTCCACTCGCCCTACTGCAAGCTGGTGCAGAAGTCACTGGCACGTCTCCTTCTCAACGACTTCCTGTCCCACCCTAATCCCAACACTGAAAGTGGCTTATACAGTGGCCTAGAGGCTTTTAGGTCAGTGGATCTGAGTCTGGCAAGCTAATCCTGTTTTGTGCTTATCAATGCAAATGGCTCCTAGCTGGATGCTAACTGATTGACGTATGTGAAGGTTGCACTACCTAAATGGAGTACTTAAAGTAGCACACATCTTTTCTGCACAACAAATTGTTACTCCAGATGTTGACATTAAATTAAACAGCGTCTAATTTTAGTGTGTGTTTCTCCTAAAAGGGATGTGAAAGCAGAGGACACCTACTTTGACAGAGATGTCGAGAAGGCCTTCCTGAAAGCCAGTGAGGAGATGTTTGAGCAGAAGACCAAGGCCTCCTTGCTGGTGTCCAACCAAAATGGCAACATGTACACCCCGTCTGTGTACGGTTGCCTAGCCTCCGTCATTGCCCAGTAAGTCCCTATAGAACTGTGGCTCAGTAAGGTCGAACTTTTGTCTTAATAGTATAGCCTATTTTAATTGGTTATATTTGCATAACCAAAATCAAAAAGTATAGGCACAAAGGCAAACAAAGTTGTTGTTTGTGAAACGATTGGTGAAGTGATTGGTCCAAAAAATATCCTCAGGGTGAATTGGACCGATGGCTTCACTCTGGAGTGGCATGTTACTGTGGTTGGTGTTTCCTGTTTCTCATCATGTCTGTTCTTTCTCTCGTCTCTTCAGGAAGACGCCTCAGCAGCTGGCCGGCCAGAGAATCGGCGTTTTCTCGTACGGCTCTGGGTTCGCTGCCACTCTCTACTCCATGAGAGTCACACAAGATGCCACACCTGGTGCGTATACACACACCAAAACACGTTTTTGCATTCCTTAATTTATTCCCCCCCTGACATAACTTAGATATTCTGTTTTAAATTGTAACTGTGCTAAATTTAGCCCATTGATTGATGTGTCTTAACCTTAGGGTCAGCACTGGACAAGATGGTGGCCAGCCTGAGTGACCTGCAGGCCAGACTGGACTCCAGGAAAAAAGTGTCCCCTGCGGTGTTCGCCGACAACATGAAGCTGAGGGAGGAGACTCATCACTTAGGTGCTTGCTATGTATATTTAGCAGTTAAATAGCAGGAAAATATTGCCAAACTCAAAGTGTAGCTATAAGATATGTAGACCTCAAGTGCAGTTTGGCATGAAGGTAAAAAAAAAACTGCTAATTCAGTTTTACTTAGTTTCAGATTAATTTTGGTTGGCATGGAAGTAAAAAATTAAACTGCTATTTCAGTTTTGGTTACTTTCTAAATTATTTCTTCTATTATTCTGTTATTTATTCTCGTCTAATTGTGTTGGGTCTTCTCTGTCCTTGTCCCAATCACAGCGAGCTACACCCCGCAGGGTTCGGTGGACGAGCTGTTCCCCGGCACCTGGTACCTGACGCACGTGGACGAGAAGCACCGTCGGCAGTATTCCAGGCGCTCGCATAGCGATGACACACCCCTGGAGGCGGGCCTGGTCAACTCCACCACCACCACCACCACAACAGCTACAACAGAGGTTGTTATTATTAATGTTATTACTATTAATATTATTATTATTATTATTATTACATTGCATTTGGCAGACTCTTTTATCTAAAGCGACTTACAAAAAGAGGACATAAGCTGACAGAGGTGTAAAGGAAACACAGAGTAAGCAGGCAACCTTTATACATACAGGGAGGTTGTCTTGCCAGTCTGAATCCAGATTGTTAGTTGCTGAATCTTAATTGTCTGAGTTTGTTATTTGCAATACCGAAGACCTAGCACAGACCAAATGGACTGATTAATTCAGTGTTTGGTGTGCACCTGGTGGTGCTAAATACAAAGTGCTAGATATTAGTGGCAATCCATATAACATGGGCATGGTTAGATAAGCAGAGAAATGTTTGTAAATTGTAAAACTATTGTAATTTATTTTCTTCCTTTAAGGTTTGTCAGTATACTAGTTACTAACAAAGTCAAAGTCAAATTTATTTGTATAGCGCATTTCATACATGAATGCACTTCAATGCGCTTTACACAAATTTCAAAATAAAATACAATTAAAGATATAAAAAGTAAAATACAATTTAAAATAAAGCAAAACCATTAAAATAATCATAATAATAATAAGAAGAAGAATGAAAAAATAAATTAAAAAATAAAACAGTGGAAGTACTGTGTACTTGTTTGTATATATACCAGGGGAAGTCATTTCAGTCTTTTCATCCCTTTTATTTCTCTCTTGCTCTCTGTCTTTCAGCATATCCCCAGCCCAGCGAAGAAGGTCCCCCGTATCCCTGCCTCTACTGCTGGCCCAGGCCTGGTCACCATTAGCAACGGGGATCACTGAATTTACCTCTGCGAGGTATCCAAGTGGCAATGGTCATGAAATGGGGAATCAGAAAAGGACTCGATGGCAACTTTTTCTGACCGAATTCCTTGCCATATATCAGTAACTACTGTGTAAAACACGGCTTTCTCTAATCCCAGATTCATCACACACAGTTTTTCTTTTCTTTTTTTTTGGCCATTACTATGCTTTATATTTTTGTTTGTTGATTTTATTTGCTTGTCTTTATTTTATTTGTTTTCCGTTTATGTTTTTCTTTGTCTGCTGTATTCATTCTCATTTGTGTTGTTGTTGGTCTTTTTCTTTGTCTTGTCTGTCTGTTTTATTTCCTGTTTGTGTTTGTCTTTCTCGTAATAACACTCATAGGACAGGTTCTGAGTCATTTAACGGACATGAAATGCTCACAGGCCCCACCCCCACTACATGTGTGTACATGTGTGTCTTGTTATGACACCCATAAGCATAGCAATTGTGTCCGTGAGCCCACTGCTGCTTCTTCCCTTTGTGTCCATGCTTGCATTAAGCTCACTCTCTCTCCTGTGAGCTGGACCTGAATGGCAGCATGCTGTCAAACCAGGAAGTAAAGAGCAAGCCGTTCCTTTGGTCAAACCAGGAAGTAAGAGTTTCCTGGATTTAAAGACTGAGGGTTGTTTTTCTCCCCCCGGGGGACGGGAGTGGACAAAAAAAAAAAAAGGGATGACCGTCTCGTCCACTTGTATGTATTTCACAGGTATGAAATGCTGCTGCTTCATCCTCCTCCTCATCCTCATTTTCCACATGTTGGAACCACACACACGGTGGTCGGACAACCTTAACACACACCTGCACAGTTGGTGGCTTTCCAAAATACCTCATTTTGCAAATGAATGGGCTGCAAAAAGTGACTGTGCTTTATTGTTGTCTGCTACAAGCACTGTGATCAGAGATGAATGGGAGACCTCTACAGACTGTTCAGTCACTAGGTACTTACAGAAGAGGTGTGACTGGTTATGTCTCGGTCTGTAATGTGTCGGTCCCGTTAATGAAACTGCGCAGTTAGTATGTGTGAACAGTTGACACATTTATTTGAATTAGTTAATATTTAATGCATTTAAATATTCTTCCGAAGGAGAGGATGTGCAATTTTTTGTCTTAATTTGGAACTAAATTATCTAGTATTTAATGATCATAAATAAACAAATAAATAATTCCAGCATTTTTTGCTGGCCTGGTAAAAGTGACATTTTATAATGAAAAATAATGGAAAAATTGAGAAAAAAAGACTGGCTGTAAGAAAAATCGTATATATTATGAAATACATTAGTTGTGCTGGATTGTGTAGGGAGAAAATAAACTTGTCTCCTACTGACGGTTTCTAGTGGTCATGGTCTGTATTGGTTAGCTGATAACCAAGATTAAATGTCAAAACAGGAGAACAAAATCTTCTAGTTTGTCAAGGTGTTCTTGTCTTACTCTATGAAATGTGATGGAGGGAAAGAAATCATTTACTTTGTCTAATGGTCAACTTTCCTTTGGTTGTGCCAAACTAGGAGGATGCAGAACACACACACTCTCACTCTCTCTCTTTCTCTCACACACACACACCCACACACACACACTTACACACATTCTCATTTTCTCTCTTGCTCTCACACACACACGTGCAGTGTTTATGGTTGCATCTACAGTTATGCGATTGAGGAGCTGCTTAATACTTACAGTGCCTCACTAACTGCAATAGTTCCATGCCTGCACACACACACACACACACATACACACACACTCAACCATGGAGAGTTGCCTTTTGGTAGGAGCTTCTGGGGTAGCAGTAGAAACAACCAAGCAATGTGTTATATCAAGTAAATAAAGACTTAGGGCCTTATTTTACAAGGGCTAACGAGGAGATACTGTGTATGTGTGTATGTGTGGGTTTGTGACAATGTAAAGGAGGCCAGGTTAGCCACAGGTGAATGTGGAGTCTATTTATGCATAGGGCTCTATGCTGTGTGTGACAACCCTGCCAGGCCAAGGTTATAAATATGTTGGTACTTTAATGACAGTCATTGCATCGTTCAATAATTACGACACACAAATGTACTTTTTGAGTTTAATCTAGAGGACTCTTGTGGACATGGATAGGGGATGTTGACATATCAAGAAGCCTTATTCAACAGTATGTATGCAACTTCAAAGAGTTATATTCTGGATAATGTTCAAAAGATTTATTTTATTTTTTGGGTGCCAGGTAGAGTTATCTCAGAGGCTTTAACTCAGAATGGCAAATGTTTACAAGATGTTTCTCTCAGATCAGTTAATTTTAAAATAATGTACAGGACTAACTGTAAAATTATTTATATTTTGTAGATAATACGAAATAAATGTTTTGATCAAGCATAACTTTTGTAGAAAAAAATCTATGTATGTACACCTTGTATGTAGGAATGTTTAAACGGATGAAATGGAAAAATAAACATCTGTCCACCTGAAGACTGTGGTCATTGTGTGTGGGTCTTAGTCTGCCAAACATTTAATAGTAGCCGTGAATCTACGTTAAGCTACCAGTAGGTGGAGCAATAGCAATATCGAATATCCTGTGCTCTCATCGTTTCACAGGTTTCATTGTTCAGGACTATTGAATGAAAAACAAATCTTAAGCAATTAAGCTTTTTAATGTCTTACCTGTAAATGTAAGGAATTAAAGTTTATCCTTAGAGGACATTCACAAGAACGGCATATTAAAGGGCTGCATTTGATTAAAGAACAGTAGAGTGCCTCAAAATGCAATTCCCCCTTTAGCCGATCAAGAAATGAGTCCTTGGTGGAAGAACGTTTTTACCCTGTGTTACAAAAACAATGGATTGTCAAGTTCAAGCCATTGTTTTTCTTATAGATAGGAAATCGCACCACCATTTTATTGATGTAGGCCAATTGGACGTGTAGTTGCAACCTATTGTCAAATGATGGCATTTTCTGAGAGCATAGGCTGCATAGAGCTTGCTTTGTCACAAGAAATAAAAGTGACTTACTGCATGTTACCCATTCATAGCAGACTAAAATCTTATATAAAAAATGTCGACTGTATTATAAGCTAAATTAATTGAATACGATTGCATTTTCAGTTTACAGAAGATGTATCAAAATAGGCTACCTCAGTGCTGAATAACATGCCCACAGGCTATAACCTAGTTTATGTTACTCCTTGATGCCGTATATAGAATTAATGATCATATGGAATCAATCGCTACTTGGACAAAAATTGCTGGCGGTGGAAAATATTGACAACATCTACATTCCCTACATGACTGCTCCCCCTCCCTACGCCCCACACCGCATCATAGTTGAGTGGGCTCTCTGACTCGGAAGGGTGGAGTTTCAACGCCGCCTCAGAAGACCGGAGCAGGGAGGGAGCAAAGAAATCAGAATTTGACATACCAGCCATTCGGAACATATTTTTTAGGCGGGGGAAAGGGATTGTAAACTCTGTAAAAACTGTTCTCCGAAAACGGCCAAGGAACTGTAGGTAGAGGACGGACGAGGTAAGCACAATGCTATTTGTTTGCGCTTTCAGTCGTAGCCCTTGGAAGAAAACTTTGCTTGTAAGGGCGTTTTGCCCTAGGCAGTGGCTCCGCCGTCCTAAGACTTTCAGGAAAAAAAAAACTGAACATAAAACAGAATAAAACACATTTACAAAACATGTGCGATTGCAACACTATTAGTTTGAGGGAAATCTTAAGGGCAAAGAAAACTATGTAGTCTGCTGTCTCATAAAGCGGTTGTGAGTCCCTTCACTAGTTAACTTTTTCCACATACTACATTCTTCCAATATGTGAATGGTTCCTTTAAATACCGAGTATTATGTCACGTAGTATAGGCCTAGACGGTTATCAATTGACTTGGAAGGATAGTTTGCTTCGCTGGAGGTGTATAGCGTTCTGAATACTTTCAGTAGAAAACTACAGCATGGCCTACAATTTTGCGAGCTCTTGGGTAGGTTCTGCGTCAGAGAAAACGTAGCCTAGTTGCCTGCAACTACGTGCACAGTGTGTGTTCCAACTTCCTCTAAAAGTTTAGGTGAGTCCTTGACGGTCGAAACTTTTTCATCCAGCTGTTGATTGTCAAGTTGGTGATGTGTTTATAGTTGAAACAATCGTGTGCAGTTGATCATGACGTGTCAGTGGGTAGTCATACAAGGGGTACAGCAGGCAATGAGTGGTTATCAAATTAATTCGCCTAGCCTACTTCGACACTTTAAATGGAACATACTTCCGTTACCACCGGCCGCAGTAGATCTAGCCTAAATGTAATAACAGCTACAACAGTTGTAGCCATATGAAAAGAATCTTTGAACATATTGGCGTTACATGTATCGGTTTTGTGTCTATGGTTAGTTTTTATAAATGTACATGTAGCCTACATGGTATGTGTTCATACATTACACAGATGAATAATTTTTCGTTCATTGTAGTAGCTAATAGCCTATCCCCGTTATAGTTGCACAAGAGCTCCTGAAGTTATGTGGCCGCCACCTTCAGTTGGCTAACGTGTTATGCCAGAAAAATTATGTGCCCTCAGGGTGTACCCGACGTTACTCTGACCAGGGGTGTGGTGCCCATCCTTCTACTTAACATGAAGATGTGATAAGTTGTGTTTTGTCGACGCTTGAGAGGATTTGTAGGTCAAATACTGGTTATTCATTAAACAGTAGAAATCATTTTACATAATCGGTGCTTGCCTTTTAACCACGTACAGAATGTGCAGTGGTAGGCTTAACAACTCCACCAGGGTGGTGTGTTTTGACTTTCGACTCCCAACAGATGTGTTGCAGCTGTTCGTTTAACCATGTTTGATAATTGGTTTAAATTTAATTGCATCCTTTGTGCAACAAACTGGATCTTTTCGGAGTGGCGACATTGTATCTTTTGAAAATGTTCACATGATGTGACAAAGAGTCTAAGCACACATCCAGGTGGCAGAATATGGTTACACGTGTTATGATTAAAGCACACATTACTTTGTTTGCATTGTCATTCAACACATAATTCACTGCAAGGTGGCTCTGCTCACCCTGAACAAACCACCCAGGACATAACATAACAACTGCTCCACACACGCACAAAAGCCGACCTGCATACAGTGTAGTGTTGACGTTAACTCACTTTCTAGCTGTGCGTTTGGGTCTAGTAGTCCTGCCTGAGGGCTCCTTGCTGGCGCTTGAAAGACTATTCAGTTCAATTATATCTTGCCTGCCTGGCATTTGGAATCACATCTGTGCAGAACATGCCTTGCTCAGCTGTCCTGGTCATCAGCCAGGCCTTGAGATGAGTCCAGTGCGTGTAATGTGCTGTTCCAGGCCTGAGTCTGGTCAGTGGTCATAAAATGCAGCGCTTCATTGACCTGAGGCTGTCAAACGTGGTGATCAGTTTACTGTTTTTACTGTTTGTTGGTCCTGTGGCAATTCCAAATCCTTTGTATGACCTGTATACATGGTTTTGACAGTTAAACTTTGAATTTGACTTGACTTGACTTTGGGGGTCAGTTGAATGTGTTTTCAAATGTGTTTGCCCCGCTGACTTGTATAACCCTTGCTTATTTGGTTAATGAGTGCAAATCCCAATGATAACCTGTTCCATCTCATGTGCTGTACTGGCATCATTCTGTAGGGTATTCCAAAAAGCAGGTTTAGTCACTCACCTGGGTAAGGTCAGTCAGACTAAGTGGTAAACATCCTTTTAGAAGAGCCTGTTTGGCTGTGTTTTGCAATGAGAATAAAGCTAAAGGACTCCAGTATTAAGAGTCTGTACTCTGACTTAACCTACCTGAGTAAGTCACTAAACCCTTTTGGACTACCCACCCCATCTATTGTTATTGTTCACTACTGTAAAACATTAGGTCTGTTGTTTGGTATTGATTACTTCCAGCAGTGTCCCATATTGTCCCTAGCTCTGTCATTAGCCATTACTGCTAGTAGAGTACACTTTCAATAACAGTTTGTCTCCCTTAAAGGCATACAGTGCACTACCCATTATGGTAAACAACAATACAAAGCAACAAAGCAACAGCAAAAATATACCACATGATCACCATTTTATTTTTAGTACAGCGGAATCGCACATCTTGCAATATTGGCGTTGCATGATATGAAATGGTTTTATGTTCTCTACTTTGTGCACACAGAAGAAACAAGATGCTTCTTTGACAACATCTTAGCAAATCCTGTTTGACATAATCTAATTTGCTTATGAAATAACAATTTGCCAGTGATTAACACAAATTGCTTTTACTAAAAGTAAAGCAACAACACCTGTATGTGTATGTGTGTGTATATGTGTGTGTATGTGTGTGTATTTGTGTGTGTTCGTTCTTAACAGACGTGTAACATATGCTGAGAAGTCAGTGCAGTATAGACCAATGTATTGTTCTGTGCATGTGTGTGTTGTTAACGCACATGTCACATATGCTGAGAAGTCAGTGCAGTACAGACCAATGTATTGTTTTGTGTGTGTGTGTAAGCATAGATTAATAGGGATTTACTGCAGTGTGAAACACTCTACCCTTGACTCTGCCCCAAGAAGTTGCTACTGGGAGGCAACACTTTACACTTATTTCTACACTACTGTGATGGTGCCCAGTTCACACCAGTCAAGCTGGCAAACAGCAATCTGCCATACTTTTTGCCCCCCCAGTACCCCCCCACGCATACTACCTTTTCCCTTCAGTCGCCCTCCTCTGGTGCAACAAGGTTGCTATTGATGGCACACTGTGTGGTATTGTAGTGGGCCAGGAGGTGAATAAAGGCCTCCTTTGTCTACCACTGGAGTGTGGGTGCCGCAGCAGCAGGGACCCAGCTGACTCCTTACGAGAAGCCACGAAGAGCAGCAGGCGCCGCTGCTTTACTGCCCTCGCTGGGGGGGTGGGTGTTTGGCGGGGGGGGGGGGGATATTAGATGGGGTCCAGGTCAGGGGTAGTGGAGACTCACTACCGTGGAGGTGTCAGCTACACTCCTGGCCTGGAATGGACAGCCTCTTGAGATAAAGTGTCGGATATGCACAAATAGACGAGTAAACACAGTCTCATTAGGGCTCTCTCACACACTTCCTCCAGTGCTTTCCTGCCTGTCACTCGCACCCACAGCCACATTAACTTCTGTCCTCAGCTTCAGAACAGATAAAGTTGGCCCTGGCCCAGTTGTGGCAGGATGGAGGATTTTGTGGTCACGACACATTTTTGGTGTTGGACCCGAATGTGAAGATGGGACACAAATTGGTCTTGTAATATGTTGATCAAAGAATGGCAAGGTGCATTTGGCAATGTAACCTACAGTATATCATTATTTGTTCCTGTTTTACACAGCTCCTACGACTTGTTCATTGACCATGGCAAGTAGTTGGATAAGATTATGCTCTTGTGTGCATATTTAAACTTGCCACAGAGATTGTTATGACGGACAGGTAAAACGGTAAAATACGTGAGAGAGAATGTAATGTTATATTAACACAACACATTTTTTGCTTTGCTCTGAGGGATATAGAACTTGTTGTGACACTCAGGGACAGGTCCTATGTTTTCTTTTTTTCTTTTGTTTCTTTTTTTTGTTTTCAGCATACAACATAGTCAGCACCACACATGGCCTTTCCGGCGGCATGACCATTTCTTTTATGACCATCCACCTGTCCTGATGACACACGAGGAAATAAATGATGATCAGTCAGGGTCAGACTTGGACTGTTTAATGTCCCCAGCCCTGACGTGGCAAGAGTTAGTGCCACCATGTTTACCTAATCTGACAGTGTAAAAGGCAGAAGTGTCATGTAGCATGATTCCTTCATTAGTCTCTGTCTTTCTCTCACCCACCCACCCACCCACTCTCTCTCTCTCTCACCCACCCACCCACCCACTCTCTCTCTCTCTCTCTCTCTCTCTCTCTCTCTCTCTCTCTCTCTCTCTCTCTCTCTCTCTCTCTCTCTCTCTCACATACACACACACACACCTAGAGCCACACTCTCGGACATGCAAGACACACACACACAAATAGTCTCACGGTCTACCTGTGTTTGCACTAAAGGTTTTAGGCTGCCCCCCTCCCATGTGAAGGCCTTAAGGATTTGGAGACACAGCCTTGGCCTTTGAAGTAGCTCCAGCAGCTGGAAGTTATGCCAGTCATAATATTTTGCACTTTAACTTTTTGAAGTTGACCTTTGACGACGGGTCTGCCAGTGGAGACCAGTTGTACTGAAGGTTTCGCGTGTGGATGTTTTCATGAAAAATAAAAGACTTGCAAAAGAAACGAAATGGGAAGAAAAGGATATTTCCCAAATGTAATTTCTTAAAAATCTGAGCCTTTTGTTGTTTTTGAACATTCTTTCAACATTTCAGGTGCCGGATATGAGTCTCTTTGGCTGGAAGCTGTGAAAGATACTTCAGGGAACTGGATCATTCGCTGCGACCGCGCAAAGCTTTTTGTAAATACTAGAAGCCAAGGTTTTTGAGGAGGAATGAAAGGCAGAGCGAAGGAAAAAGGAAGTAGTATGTGCTGGTGTTGTAGACTTGAGGATGGGGTTTTTTTGGACCTGGAAACTGAACTGAAGGCTTTCTCATTGACTCCTGACCTGCCTGCTTCCCTTTCTCAGGATGGTCTGTTACCTCTCCAGTAGCACTGCCGGCTAGCCCTCTCACTGCAGCCTAGCCTCCTCACTGCAGCCTAGCCTTCTCACTGCAGCCTAGCCGTCTCACTGCCTTTCCAGTGTGATCTCCAGTGCTGATTGTTTACAGACAAGTTATCCCTGTTGATGCTGGCTGGCTCACATGCATGTTGCAAGTAATACATTCAGTTTTTGTTTCTTCCAAAATTGTTTCTTTGTTGTTTCTCAACTGAGGTCATGGCTTTGCTCTTCTGCCCTTGTGAACCAGAGCAATTCTGTTTTTCTTTTGTCCCAGTTTTGTATGTATTGCCAACATGGAAGCACTGAGCATGTGAAGGCCATCTTCGCTTCCAGCCGGCCAGTTGGTCTTATCATTTGACGCGAGTTTTGAGCACATGATTCTGTTTTCAGCATAAGTTACATGAGCTACAGTGGAGCATGATTGCTGGGCTGTTTTATCTGTTGAGCAGGGGGAGTTGACAGTATTCATGTTCCTCATCTAGCGGGTCACAATAAGAGGACCGATACCCTAATTAGTCTGGGTGTGGGAGGTGTTATGTTTGCACTTGTGACAAGCACCTTCTGTGCATAGTGCTTTTCAAAATTGCCCAACAGTCCAAAGGTTACGCTGGTTACAAGCAATAGTTTGCAGAGGAATGAAATCAGACAGATTACTAATTCCTGAGTAAATTGTTCCACATGGCTCAACATTTTAAACTTCTGTGTCATCATCAGTTTTTTCAGCAACAGCACGTGTAGACAGTCCTCGGAAAAGCATTCATGTGGGCTTAATTTATCCACTGTCATCTCAGCATGTTCCACTTGTTGACTCGGCACTCTGGCTTTCATCTGTATCCAAACCTTATCAGACACACATCGTGTGTGTTTGAGCACAGTCAGTGTGGTATTAAACTATATATGGCTAAAATGTAAGCTGTCAATGCTATGTATGGGGATATTTTGGAGTGTGTTTTAAGTAGCGGTGGTGACCCACATGTATTTTTACATGGTAAGTACACAGTGGGTCTGGCGTAAAGTCTTTCAGGACGCAGTTCCAGAGAAGGACAGAGAAAGAAAGGGACAGAAGGAAAAGGGCAAAAGAAAGAAAGAGAGAGAGAAGGAAAGAGCCCCCACCACAGGATGTTTTCCCTGGACAGTCATCATGGATTTCCCATTAGGAAGGTCATAGGGTGGGACACAGACCCCCCAACAATGGCGAGGAAACTATGAGGAACATCACGTGCAACAGCATACTCGGCCCCATCCCCTTTCTGTCCTAACAGCATAACTGAGTCCCCTGCAGCCAGTATCGATAACCAGGGGGGTAAGACTTCATAACTTAAACTTTATAATCTGCACATTAAACACATACATTTCAAATGTACAGGATCAAGTCATGCTTTCATTGGTGTTTGGCCAGAATCACACATATCCAGTGTTGTAGTTCAGAGTTGTAGTTCTCCTCTCTTGTCCTCGCCCTAGTATGGTTAGAAGGGTTCGAGTTGAGAAAAGAGAGTTTGGAAGGCTACTGAAGCTGGAGGTGGATTTATGCGCCCGCCGTGCATGTCCTGGCCCGGCCGCATTCCCGTTTAGGAGATCTGGACGCGTGGTTTGTCTCAAGGTGCAGCAGGCCGGCCGTCCTCCCCCCTCCCCCAGAGTGGGATGTTTCGAGCCAGCCCATATTTGGTCAAAGCACCACGCCAGTGTTATTGCTGTGGCACCAGAAATCATTTGTTTTGGAGTGCTGGGGCGGATACCCTCGCCATGTAATGGACTCACAATGTGTAAAAGCTAATCAGGGTCAGTTGGCTTTAGATTATCTGTGTGATGCAATCGGACTCCCTGTTGTACTGGGTTCTCATGTAATTGACATCAGTGAGTGGAAGTATGTTTGTTATTGCATACGAACAGGGTGTGTGTGTGTGTGTGGCACAGTCGTTGGAAGTCTCTGTTCAGTAACGATAGATGTTTTAAAACCATGTATGTTCAGATTGAAACTACAATATCAGAGATACTAAGAATATCCTTAAATCCAACATTTCCTCTTATTCTACCCAACCCGACATAGTAATGCAAATGTTATGAGGTAGTTGTGATAAATTGGAGCCTTCATTGCCTTAAAGTTTTTTATGTAATAAAAACTGCCCACTGGAATATGGAGAAAGGCCGACGTGATGCTAGTAAAGAGAGTTTTTGTCTGACGTAAGTAAGTGAGTGCTCCAAAGCAAATTTCTGACTATTATTGGAGAGTTATGGCCATGAACTCCTCCGCCACCGGTCTGTAGCACTGTAACGCTGATGTGTCTGCCTTGGCTTGCACCGGCGCTCCCTCTTCACATACTCCTGGCGAGCACAGGCCGCCGACCCACCTCATCTCTCTCCAAGTGGATGGTTTACACGAAGCAACACTACCAAGATACACAAAAGACATTCCTCTTCTGTGTTTGGCCAGGGGCTTATGGCCTGTGTAGGATTTTTGGCATTGCTGGGCGGTTGTGTCATTGCTACAGTTGGAATCAGGCCGCACTGAGTCAGTCTCTGCGCTGCCCCCTGACACACTAGAGACCCACATGCAGTATGCACCGAGCTCCAACCCCAAACCATTTTTTAGCATTTCAAGTACTTTAGTGGGGGGGTGGGTGGTGGTTACAAAGAGAAATGACATGAACTGGTTACAGCAGTATTTGTTTGGAAAGAATGAGTTAAGAGATTCCTACATAATGTTAAAGATCAACATTATGGTTACATTCAAACCATTCTGTATGTGTACTCATGGTAAATGTCAGATAAAATATACAATTCTTAATATGGTAACGACTTGTCAGGCAATTGAGGTATTGAGTCAGAGAACACGCTGACCCATTGCACCAATACGCCAGGGTTAGTGTTTGAGCTGTGTCTCTCCCCAAAACTATTTTCACCCTAAAAGGAGCTGTCCTTTAGAGTTTGAGAGTTGGACTCCAAAGAATTTGGAGTGAAAGTGAAATATAATGGCACTGATGGAGTAATGCTGTCTAAGATTAGCCATTTTGTGTTTTCATTTTGAAAGCAATGTCATGAGGAAGTAAAGAGCTGTTATATCAGATGGTCAGTTGAACACTCCCCTGAAACTGTGAAATGGGAAATGGGCTCAGAAAATGGTTGTATTTTTTTAAATGTTTTTTTCCCAGCCTAAAATAGGCGGCTTCTGCAGATATTTAAAAATTGCGGGTTTGCTGTTATTTTGGCTTGTTTCTGGGGAGGATAACGTGATAATGGAGTTAGACTCCCACTTCAGTTTACCCTACAAGCTGACATATTGTTTTTTAAATATTGGTTGATTAATCGCAAAGTGGCCGCAGAAATGTTGTGGGAGTGTAATTCTGTTACCATGCGAGCCTCCTCTTCTGCTGTCACTAAGGTTCTGTCTGTGCATAACTCTGCGTTGGGTTGAATGTCTGTCTGTGTATCAGTGGTGAAACTCTTGTCCTTGAACTACCCAGAGTGATAGCAGGCCACATGCAGTGTCTGGTGGTGTGACTGAAGATAATGGTGTGTGCTTTAATTTATGTGCCGTGTAAAGAAGTAGCCAGTCATCAAGCGTTACCATAGCTTGAGGCAACAGCTGTAATTTTGAAAGCTGTTTTGATGATGTGTAAATGTCGGAACTCAGGCTACAACCCACCACTTCCTCTTTCAAGATGGATATGAACAAACAGCCAAAGAGTCTTTTCTCCCCTCCTCCTCCTCTGCTTTCTCCTTATCTCTCTCTTCATGTGTTTCTTTCTTTCCTCTTTTTTACCCATCTGTGGTGGTACGTATATCCTGTCATTATTCCTGTAGTCCCCAATTGTCATACACGTTCCTTTCCCGCCATTGGCATGAGACGGGAACTTCTTTGAAGCACTGTAAATAGCAGGTAGAATGTGCAAGGGGAGAGATGGTTGGCAGTGAATTATGAGGACGTCAGTGAAGCCCTACTGATCAACAGCCTGTATTTGCCCTTAGGAATTAAGCACTGGAGTGTTAAGTCATCTCTACAACCAGGCCCCATCAGCACAACATTTGTCAGTTATCGTGGCTGTGACACAGCTACTGAAAGACAGTGCACAAGGTCTTAACAAGCCAGAGTCAAGTCTGGCACCTGTTTGTTTTTTCTGCTCTGCTTGGCATGTCACAGTGTCCACCGGGCTAACGGTCAAAGTAGACATTCTGCAGAGCCCTCAATCATTCTTCTTATTTATTTTCCTTGTGGCTCAAGACTTTAGGCTAGTTCCATGCAGTTTACATTAACCCCCTTTATGTTTACGACCTGGAAGAGTGCATTTTAACATCTTGGAATGTGGTGTGATGGCTACAGAACTGACGTTATAGAACACTGGTGTTTATATCAGTGAAGTTTGTGGCTCTCATCGCCTAGTAAGCTAAAACAAATGCTGGTCATGCAGTTTAAAATATGTCATTTATTGCCTGTCTTTTTCAGTCTGCCAAAAAAACATTTTGCCCCCCAAACCGGCTAGTTAATGAACTTCACAAAGGTCAGAGACGGCTTTGCATGTGTGCTACAAAAGGTGAAGACAATTTGTTTAGTGCCATGACTCCCTTTTTTGCACATGAAAACCCAAGGGAGAATGACAGCATGTCACAGCGTAATTGGATTAATGGCTAAATAGCTGGTGCCATTCATGCTAAAACGCAGGGCTTCCCTCTCCTACTGGCTGCGCTTGGCGTGTGTTAAAGGGCCTCATTGTTGCAGCTGACCATGGCTTTGTTGCGATGAAATGAACCAATTTCCCCGTGGGGAGCCATCATTATTAATCTCTGTCAGCGGGGTCTGTTTGTCCATGCTGTTATTATAACCAATACTGGAGAAGTTGGTATTTTCAGGGATGTAACATCATAGTGTGACCAAAAAATGAAATCAAGATGAAGGGGGGGGATTCTGATTTTAAAAAAGGCAATGTTTTTTGTTTTAGTCACCTTTAAGCAATCTGGCACGTATTTTTCAAGTACAGTTACTTTGGGTGGGTTTTACCCTCAGCAATTCTTTGAATTCTTCAGAGGCCCGGTCTGTCTCTAGCCAAGGCTGGCAGATCTGTAACTTTTGGACCTCAAGTCTCATAATGTAAACACTGCTTTGCTTGGCTGACATCCTATCAGCGGGTTTCAACCATCTAAGAAAAAATATTTTGGATACTCCCTGGCAGGAAATCCCACACCCAAAATACCATACTTGTGTAAAAACCACACTTGTGTTAAGTTTTGAAAATGATATATTTTTAACTTTATTGCATCTCTTGTCCTATATGAATCAACACAGAGCTGGCATCTTGATAGTCCATCTCACATCCTCCCTCTGTAGTTCTAATTTAAGTGCCCTCACCAAGGTCCCTCCAGCCCTCGTTCCTCAGGGAGTGTGTGATGATGAGTGTGCTCCTCCAGGCTCGTCCCTGTAGCGACGTTTGCGAGGGGAGCCACAGCCCTCCCCCTCAGCCTCGCTGGCCAAAGGTCCATGGAGAATCACAGAGGAATTCTGAAAGAATGTGGGATGGAATTCCACCACGGAGCTGCAACTCGGGAAAAGAGTAGTTGTGGTGTATGCACGTGTTTACTTCCGTGCTGCTAGGGTATTGTTACTCTAAAGCAGCAAACTTGACACACAAGTGCCTCGTCTTTCTCCTAGACACTTTTAAAACGCCTGTTTTACCTGTAGTGCAACAGAGATTTCAAACTACAGTGCATTTTAAAGCAGGCAACATTTGCACTTGGACATTGCTTTTGTGACACCCATGGCATTCAAAGGATTTTACTGATTTAATTTATGAATTGGCCAGGAGGAGCAGTTTTACAATGACTGTCCTTGAGCAGTTTGCAAGGTGCCAAGCTCTGTTAAACAGATGGCTGTTCACTAGATGCCTTTCCCCCCCCCAAAACTTTATTGTTGATGCACTGGCACTTAAAAAGAGGTTTTAAAGTCCAACTTTGTACATCTGCCTAAAAATGCAGAGCAGAGCATCAAATAGAGCAGTGCTTTCAGCAGAACTGCCTTATTTTTTATACATAGACATAGACAAGCCCAGTTTTCAATTTTCTTCACCCGATTACTGTGCTAGCCGTGCAAGGCAGACATGGCTGGGTTATGCATTTTAATGTTTACAGGGGGAGGAAGTGAGATTAAAGCCATGGACTTATCTGGCAGATTACCCTCAAACAGATGTTTTGAGGACTTCTGCTTACATTCTCCCCCGGCGTTTAAGCCATCAAAGCCCCTTCAGAGCGGCTGTCAGCGGGAGACAGCGGGCAGAGTGGATGTTGGTGGGCTTCACACTGGAGTGGCGAAATTCACAGTTTAATGGTGCTAAAGCTGGACCTGGGAACATGTGGGTCTTGAGCTCACAACAAGCAGTGCTTGAGATGAGGGGGGAGTGGCAACCCCCCCCCCCCCGGAATAAAAACAGTCAAAATCAACCCCCCTTCTAAAACAGGTAGTCCCCCCTTTTTATCCCTTGTGTCATTTTATTAATGAATGTGGAAATTACTATGGTTTTAACATTGAAAATATTACTACCATTTCAACATCTAGGGGGCTTTGTGTATATTGAGAAAAATACTGGGAGCGAGAGGGCACTCGTGTGCATATAATGACACAGGCCCCACCTTTTGATGGTTCAAAGCCAAGTACGCATGTAGAATTTATGAGCGATTTTATTTGTAAAGAGTTGCTACAGTCAATGTTATCACTGCTATGTCACATAAATGATTCAAAAGCTTGACTGATTCAATATAGGTCCTATTGGTCACTTCTTAAAACTCAGATGAAGTGTTGCGTGTCAATTCAGATAAACATTTAGTCTTGTCAGTATCAATTGTTTATGTTGCATAAGAAACTCTTGTGCCAGTCCCATATTTTTGATGTGAACATTTGTTACAACAGATAGTTCAGACAAAAAGACGCCAGTCTTGTGTGTTTTGTAAATAGATGCCAATTCCAACCCATGACTTCCATTGGTGGCACGGCCTGATGAATGAATGGTGGCGTTTCCCCCTCATGTGATGGCAACACTCTGTCCTTCTGGCCAGCGGCGATAAACTCTATATTAATAATCACTTTGTTGCGTGGGCCAGTTGTGTCGTGTCATGGCATTGCGAGCTGATTGTGAGTTTGGTTTAGATAGACTACCCTGGGGACATGTGATGAGAGAGCCTGTGATCAGCGATAGGCCAAGGGCATGAGGACAGATACCCCCCCACCCCCATCCCTCTATGAGCTGTCCTTCAACTAGTCAAGAGGTTCAGGAAATGAGTTGACAGAATGGTCGAAAGGAGAAGTGGAGATTAGGACTCCGGAATCGCCACATGAGCTGCCTGCTAAGGCATGATCAGAACTCGGGTTATACTTGCAGTGACAGGCAGAATGTATGTTCTTGTGTCTTTTTGTCTCTCATACTCTTTGTACACAGACAGATAGACAGAGAGACAGTCACACTGCTCCCACCATGGTGGTGGTGAATGGTTATTGGAGTGTTGGCTGCAAAAACACAGCCTACTACTGTTTCATGTAAAGACTAACATGATCAGCTTTGAAACCATTGGCTCATTTTTACTCATTCAGTAGTTTTCCAGCTATGCTGTAAACATAAACCAGAAAAATGCCAGAAACCACGATATTCTGCAGGCATACTTGTAAATCTCACGAAGAAAAGATTTGAAGTGGGACTATTCTGCACTGTAGCCATGTTGACTTGGCCAGACTGTGTGTGTGTGTCGAGGTGGATTTTAGTGTTTCCCACATACTTTTGTGTGTTTGCAGATGAGCCAGGGCAAACAGACAATTGTGTTGTCACCATTTCAATCATTAATGTGTCAAAAGTATCGATGCGTGTGTGAATTTCTCACCAGCACACAATTAACACACACACCGTTTCGACCCAACTGGTGGACAGAATTGTTTTTGGCTTTAAATATCTGCGAGCTGCAAGTTGAGGGGAAAGGATCTTCCCATTTAGACTGCAAAAAAATCACCAAAGCGAGTGTCCACTACCTCTCTTTCGCTTTCACACTTTCTTCAGATTCAGCCTGTGGGCGGACCCAACACTATATTCTCATGATATTGGAACTTTTTCCGAGGGGATTTTCTTGAAGTGCACATATGGGGTCAGAGACACAAAATTTTCAATTAGTCTCCGGATTTGGCCACAGACTGATCCCTGCCGCCCTTCTCCCAGACTTAAGCGCTAAGCCACTGGTTTCTCAACAGCATGGCAAATACTGTTTATGAGGATTTGCGTAATCGGGCAGAAAGCACAGGCGTGTACTGGCAGCTTGTGTGTAAAAGTCTCGCCATGCCTTATCACTGTGCCTGTGCTTTTCTCCACACATTATTACAGCCCCATAAGACCCATCTGACATCAGCCAGAGTGACCTACAGTACATGCCGTGTGTCGATCATTATTATCAACATCATTAAAGATACTAAATACAAATCCCACTGTCATTGTTTTGAGTCTTATGGTGATGGGTTGCGACACCAAGGCCAAGTGTTGCACACCAGAGTACATTAGAAGGGCGTATCTGGACTTGTCTCCACTGTAATTGTGTAACTGTCATAAGACAATCAGAAGATTATTTTTGACAGAAATTGTCTTGTGAATTTATTTATTTTTTGAAATACTGAGAGTAATTCACTTTAAAATGTGTTTGTCTTTGCATGGATACACTGGCATCTGAAATGTGATCTGATGTTTGTGTCATTTTGTTGATAGACTTGACTGGTTTGTGAAGGTAAAATATGCGCTTGACCGCGATGAATTGTTGACGAGGCCACTGTCACATTCTGCACTTCACATTGTGGCTTTAACTTGTGGTGTCTTTCTTTTTTGACTGTTGATTTTCACTTTTCGCTCTTGGACTCTCACAGTGTGGGAGTAGGGAGCTTGTTTTTTTCTGGGAGGAGCGCCTGTAGTTTTAAGCTCTGAGGGACACAGGCTACTCTGGGCAGTGTCAGCGTGGCTTGGGCTATTATGATCCACTGGCAGAGAGCCTGTTGTCCACTAAGGGAGTGGCAGCCACTGTCAGATTCTTCCTAGCAGCATACGAAAAAAACAAAAAACAAAACACACACACCATCTCCTTTGGTCCAGATGAGCTTTAAAATGCACTGGTGTGACGCTTTCTGGATCGCTAGAAATGTGACAAGTGAGTCATTTTTCCACGACTCGGACTCGGAGGATGTCAAGCGGAAAAGGCTGACACTCCCGTTCTTGCTGAGCCCAAGTCAAATGTGGGAACTCTGGATGGGCTGATGCTGGTAAGCCAGCCATTATTTAGGGCAGAGGCAACCTGATTGAGATGTGCAGCATCTCTCTGACTTAGAGCTGCCATAGGGCGGTGCTCTGATGAGTCACCCTGGTATGACCTGCAGTCTTGAGGATACCAAAGCCTGGTCATACTAGTGCCCTGCCTGCTGTCAACACCCAGAATGGGTATTACAACTTGATGGTACCTCCTTGGAGAAAAATGTTTTAGCTCTTTTTTTTTTTTTCACTTTTTCTCTCTCTGTCTCTCTCCGTCTCTCTGTCTGTCTCTCTTTCTCTCTGTCTGTCTCTCTTTCTTTCTCTCTCTCTCTCTCTTTCTCTTTTTCTTTCTCTCATTTTCTTTCTATCTCCCACTCCTTCTTCATCTGGCGTTGGAAGAAATACCTTGTGTTGGGAGGAGTATATATTTTTCCGTTTGTGTAATATATGTTTATGACCGATGATTTACCTATACAGTTCCATGAACAGCTGGAATGATACTTTTATTCCGTGGTGATTAATTACCACTTAGCAGCAGCAACAATAAAAGGAAAATACTTGGAGACACAAGTGTCAGAGCGATGTCATTACATTAAATGTTGGCAGGTTCAAAAACTCTGTGTGTGTGCTGTGGGTGTTTGTGTGTTTGGGGTGAAGGGAGGTAGGCTGTCTCATCTCATGACCCCGGCATGACCCTTTGTTGGGGGGAAGGCTGTTGCCTTCCGTGAAGTGATTTAAGGCAGTGCTGAATTTAGCAGCTGGTCGGCTGTCCATCTATCCAGCAGGGCAGGAGCTAAGAGGGAAGGAAGTCAGTCATCCAACCCTCTGTGTGTACCAGGGGAAAACTTGGCCACCCTCCTGCCCCCCATGTCAGGTTACAACAGTTGGATGTTGGTCAAGGCCACTTACCCACTTTATGTGACTTGGGAGTTGTTTAACTTTATAATTAGCCAAAACAGTAGTCGAATAGTGTTGATAAGTGATATTTAGCAGGTACCAGATGAATGGAAGGGCCAAAAAAAGGAAAACAAACACTTTGTTTTTAAAGCAGATTTAGTGCTGTGTAGCTTCCGATGATCTCGCCTGACCCTGTCATAAGTGAAAAGTAGGGGTCCGGCTCGTCACATTAAAGAGGCCGGGGCATTTCTGAAGTCTCCAGCTAATGGAGTCTCCTGTTCCAGCCGTGCTTACACACATTTATTACAGCATCAGCTCCTCACTGGCCTCCCTGCCCCACCAGCCTCCCCCTGCCCCCCCCCCCCCAGCCTAATTAGCTGCTCCCATGCTGCGGATGGCCACCCCTGCTGTCCTGGCTGGCTGGCTGGCTGTCTGGCGCTCGCTGCTCACACCCTGGCGCCTGCTTATATACAGTTACCGGGTGTGAAGAAAGGTGGTGAGGGGTGATGAGGGTGTGTGTGTGTGTGTGTGTGTGTGGGGGGGGGTGTACGGGGGGTGTAGGGGTGCAGGAGGGGGCCTCTAGGCTTTCACCCGGCTGTATTTTCATATCGTCACCGATACGGAACAGTCAGGAATAAGAAAACATAAACAGCCGACCCCCCCTGCCCAACCCCTGTCTGACATGCTGTCTGTCTGTCTGTGGCTACTGCTGCTGCTACCAGTCAGACAAATTTATTTTTTTAATGAAAAAATAGGTTGTTAAGAAATATGAAATTATCACTAAAAACTATTGAGCGCAACAAGGGCAAAATGTTTGTGAAATGTTGGAATATACTGCCAGTAGTACACAGCATGATTCTATAGCTCGTGCTGCAAGGAATTTTGAGTTCGAGTATTAATAATGACTGACATTCAGAGTAACAACCACGTTATTCATAGTACCACATTAATTGTACTGGGACTTCCTGTCCCAGATCTGACCCTTGCCCCCCCCTGCCACCCCCCACCCCACGCACAACCCCCAACTCCCACCAAACAGAGTATTCACACAGCACAGAGGCACCCACCACCACAGAAGACATGCATAAATGGTCAGAGAGCTGGTGCCCTGTTTTGTCCATTAATGCTTTTGTGGGCTGTTTTGTTCTTGGAGGACCACCACCCCCCTACTCACCCACAACACCTCCCTCCACCCTCACAGGCTGCTGTTCCTGTGTGTGTGTGTGTGTGTGTGTGTGTGTGTGTGTGTGTGTGTTAAAGCCGTGAGGTAATTAGGACCCCGGTCCGGACTTCCTCTCTGCGCACTCACTCAGGATGGGCAGGGTGCTGCTTGAGGAAGGGTCAGCCGTCAAGGGTCGGACTTCTAGTTTGGCAGCAGACCACAACGGCATGGCCGCTGACATGGTAATGGTAACAGGGGGTGTGGCCGATCTGATTTAGAAGGTGAGGCTTTGATGGTGGGAATTTCCTTTCAAGATTAGGGAAGTCCAGAGAGAAAAAACATACCAGTGAGTTGTAATTTCTGCTGTTGGTATACTTTAAGGAACTATTCATAAGCCACTGCTAATAGGCGTCATTTTTTTACCTTCACCATTGTCATAAAATTAGTAGGAGACATTAATTAACATAACACCACTCAACTTATTGGTTTTCTTTCCTTATGAACAAAACTCCCATTAGCTCTTTCTCTCTGCAAGTATGCATATGTTTGCTTTACATGATGTTCCTGTTTTGTTTTCCCTCTTTTTTTTTCGAGATCTAAACAAACACTTCTGTCCCTCTCTGCCGACTCTAATTGCACAGGATGCAGAGCTCCCAGCTGTGGGAGAGCCAGCTGGTTGCACTGTGCTCTGTGCTGTGTGCTGTGTGCTTCTCCAGATAGCTAAAATTCCCTTTTATGGCATTGCAGGGGCTTTCGAGACAGGAAATGACATCATGACTCACTGAGGTAGTGAGTGTGTGTGAGAGAGAGAGAGAGAAAGAGAGAGAGAGAAACTGAAAGACACAGAGAGAGAGAGAGAGAGAGAGCGAGAGACAGAAAGACGGAGAGAGAGAGAGAGCAAGAGAGCTGCTGTTGCTGCTGCTGCCACTACCGTAAAAGCATTCCGAATGGCCTGAGAGACTGTCTGCCCAGAATCTGAATCCTGACACTTGAATCACCTAAACCTGAGCAGAAAATAGCAGCAGCACCAGCAGTGGCTGCATCACCCAGGCTCAAGATGTTATTTCATAGGTGATGGTATGAGTGATAACATGGCAGCCAAAATAAAATTCACGAGCGGTTTATTGCTTCAGGGCTGTGTTGATTGACAACAAGTGACCAAAAAAAGAATCCAAATCCGACCGTGAGAAGACTGAGGCTTAGGTGTTGAGATCAGTTGACGAGAATGCTACAGAGGACAAGCCAGATGCAGTAATGGCTTTTGAAACCTTGTACGTGTGTGTGTGTGTGTGTGTACGTGTGTACGTGCGTGTGCGTCTGAGCGTGTGTGTGTGTGTGTGTGTGTGTGTGTGTGCGTCTGAGCGTGTGTGTGTGTGTGTGAGTGAGTGGACTGGATGTGTCGGTAAAGGGAGTGTCTCTTACACAGCCGTGACGTCTGAGGTGGCCCCTCCCTTCAGGAAGTGAGTGAGCTGCAGCAGGTCTGCAGCACTGGCGGAGTCCGACGCTGCCCAGCTTTACGCTCGGCTCAGCTGAACATTACTCACACTTACACACACGCATACACACACACACACACACACAGCTCAGCTTGTCTCGCCGCTCTCCATAAAAAAACACTGACCGGTATATTCGTCTCTCTCTCTTTTTTTTTCTTCTTTTTTTGGGTGGGGAAATGCCATGCATCATTACCAGCCCTGGACAGCATTCAGATTTTTTTTTTTTTTTTTTGGAACATGGGTTTTGAAAGTTCGGACTGCAATGCAGATGGCAGTTAAAAAAGGAAAAAATGTTTGCTTTTTATAACCTTCTTTGAGCAGGTGTCTGCACATTCCTGCACGTAGGTGTTGCTTTGGTGCAGTAGCTGTTGTGGACCTAAGTTTTGCATGGTGGGGGGGGGGGGGGGGGATTTGTTTTGGCGTTAAACATGTAAACCTAGACGTCGGGAAGATCTTATCTGACCCTCGCTGGAGATGTGACCTCGCCTATTCAGGCGTTAGTTTTATGAGGGCAATCTACATGTAATCCCTGTCAGCTTTCCACCTCTTGATCTTAATGTGCATGCCAATTCTCCCTTACTGCTTGGCAGCGTCCAGGGGTACCTCATCACTGAGCTAAGTTTTCAGTGATCATGAGACTGCCAGTGCCAGATATAATTTTAATCGAGCTGTCTGCGGTTGTCTTTGTCCTGAATAGATATTACTCCTGATTGATGGTGGCCGCCAGAGTTGATCAGTTTTCATATTTGAGGAAAAGAGATCAGAACATTTTGTACTGTAGCAGGTGTTTTGCACAGAACATTAAAATTTTCTCTTTTCTTTTTCTCTCTCTTTTTTTAGTGAAACGAGGAGACCCCAGTCTGCATTTTCGAACGGGAGGACCTCTCCCATAACCACAAGTTTCTATCAGGTAACAGTGCGCTTATTACCTTCTTGAAGCTTCATCACAAAGTTCTGCCTCTTCACTGGTATAAATGTTTGCATCTGTGTTGCATCTGTGTCTGAGAAGGATTAGCAGAAGCTTGACTGTTTAAATAAAGCTTGGCTGTTGCTAAGGGCTGTCAGATCTTACCTGTAGGTGTCTGAGTTTACCTGTAGGTGTTCCTGGATCTCAATTGACATCACGTTTTCTTGGTCATCATCACCTGGACTACACCTCACATCTCTCTCGCTACATCACACTTGGTGAAATCTGCCTGGCTAAGCTTTTTTTTAATTTTAGTTAAAGAAGAATCCCATTACAGCTTATCCTGCTCTGTTATGGTCTTGGCTTCCCGATGACGGTGCAGAACTTAAAAAATGTGGTAGTTCTGTAGGGTGAGGACTTGCCATAGCGGAGAAAAGCACCCAAGTGTGTCATTTGAGCTATATGTGTGAACACGTAATTGGCGCTGTCAGGGGCCCTCTTTGCAAGACGAAGCCAACAGCTGTCTCGAGACGCACCCTGAGGGCTACCACGTAGCGTAGCATTCTAATTTCCATGCCCACGCTGGTGGAACCACACTAGACTTGACGACTTTTCAGAACTCTCTTTTCTGCTTCATCTCCAAGTGCACACACACACTCTGTGTTTTGTTTAACATGTTTAACATGTTTTGCGTACAAAAAAATGAGCTTGTGTGGTGATTTTCGTTAGAGGCTTTGTGATTGGCAGGAAGGATGTAGTCACGTGCACGCTAGTATTTCAACCCCTGACCTTTTCTTTCACTACCAGATGCCAGAAGAATGAGTGAATGTTCCTCACTTTCCAATAGTGGAAATAGTGGCTTATTCTGCGTCTGACTCAGCAACCAATGTGTTTTACCGAGAGTCATCAGAGGTCTGCACTGTATGTGCAATTAATTAGGTTTGTAAATATCATCAAGCCTTGTGGCTTACCCTTCTGAAAAAGACAACACTGTCTAAATTAGCTGTTTGTTTAAGACTTTGTTTAGTCTGTGGCGTCAGTGTGATTGTAAACAACAATGACTTTGTTGTCTGGGGACAGGAGTTGGTATTTAAACAACCGGCAGAGTTTTCACTGGAACATTCATCATCACTTGGCCACTGAAAATCTGAGGGGTATCCCATATACGTGGTCTACCGACTGACCCTGAAAAATTAACTTGCAGTAAGTGGTTAACCACTTAATTAAAGAGGCCCATGTCATGTTGTTTATTGTTTTGCTGGACGAATAAAGCCATAAGACTCCTCTATATAAAGGTTTGCCACTTACTATAGGTTAACATACCTAGGTAAGTCACTAAACCTGCTTTCTTAAATGCCCCCCTGGTGGCCTCTGGTCTACGAGATTAGTTTGGGTGGTAACAATTTATTACAAGGTGTCTACATAACAGTTACATAAGCATGTTATAAACATCATATGACTCATCATGAGCATTAATGACCCTTAAGTGTCATAATATGATGTCATGCTTATGTAGATAACTTCAAGTAAAGGTTTACCACCACTGTATGATGTCTTCTCACTCAGATCACTTTATATTAGATTAGATTCAACCTTATTGTCATTACACATGTATAAATACAGGGTAACGAAATGTGGTGCTTATCTTACTATGCTAAATTGTTGTGGGTTCAAATTGACCACACTTTTTGGGTTAGTCAACTAAAAGCAGTGGAGTTTCTGGAGGACTTGTATTTCGTCTATTGCGAACATTTTGTCATGATGTGATTGATCATGACTTGAACTGCCATTGACTCTGAGTCAAATGGGGTATCTGTTTCTTAACGTGTCATTAATGCACAGTGCAGTAATCTGTCTTTGACCACAGAAACTTGCAAACAGACTTTGCAAACAGATACTCTCTTCTCACCCCGGCTCCTAGCTAACTCGCACTCTCTTAGCCCAAGCCTTGTCAAGAAGCGAGGTGACAACCACTCTGAGCAGAAAACGACGTTCTCGCTCTCTTTTTCAATCAGCTTTTTGTGCATCTATTTTCAGCGTTGCTGGGCAGTGGGGCTAAGGGGTGCTGACCCCAGAAACGGATCCTTTCCAGGGCCCACACGGGGCCAGAGAGCCCTCTATTTATACCCCAGCCTTAGCCAGTTAATGGGGCCTCTCCCCAACAGCTCATTGTTGTAAAAAGGGGAAGTATGACACATTAGCCTATTGCAGCTGCAGAGCTTAGACGATTGGGGAACATGCACATCACTGTCTGACTGAAGAGTATGAACACTGTCTGTGGTGATTCAGTATGCATATACTGAATGGACAACATCTTAAATCAACACTGTTTTTAATTTAGGTGTGATTTCAATGAGCAACTACAAATTAATTGCTCACATTTTACCAGAGTAGTGCCCTGTAGACTACCTGCAGATACTCGGTTTATCCATTAACTATCTGCTGAAAGTCTGCCACTTACAAAGTATGGTAAAAGTAAGGAGGGATAAGGAGTTGGGGTTGGTTAGGGTGGTGATCAGTTAACAATTGGAAAAGCAAAGATTGAATTCAATTAACTATTTGTAGAATGTCTGTGGTTGGAATGTCCAAGTAAAGTGTTCCCAATGAACTTGTCCTTAACATAGCCAGAGTACACTAATCACACCTGCCAATAAGGCAATGCACTGTGTGTTCAGTGGAAGTGTAAGAAAATCCATCATAGACCAACACTGGCACGAATACCTATAGAAGATGGCAGACAGCATTTAAGAAAGCTATCATTAGTGTCATTTGGGCAGTAGATGATGTCTAATGGCATACTCACACTATGCCATTCATACTGTACCAGAGTACCCTTGACCCTCAGTTCAACCTCCAGTTCGTTTGACCAGTGTAATGACTTTGTACCGTACCCAACAGTATGCTTTTGGAACCATGCCCTGGTCCAGTATGGTACGAGTGAAACATGCAAGACTGAATCTCCACAATGCTTCTTATATTTGTTGTCTTCTCTTTGATGTATCAACTTCATCATAGAAAAAAAAACTCTGAGGCTACATGGTGCTTAACATGGGAACCTTACTTGCTTGCACACACGCATGGCCAAAAGACTTTGCATAAAGACATTGCACAGACCAAGCTTTGTTGAATATAGAATTTATGACGTAACCATGCACAACCATGGACCCCTGGGAAGAAATGCTTCAAACACAAAGTTTGCAGAGTTTTCCATTCCCACAGTCCTCCCCTCAGCTGAAGAAAGCCGGGAGGGGGTATGCCTTCGGGGAAACGGACATTAAAACGTCACCTACTAGTAACTGATGGCCTAGCTCCACTCTGCATTTGTAGTACACTTCGACCATGCAGTCACACACATAATGCCATTATGCAGCCTGCTTCAGTTGTGCATTAAGTTGATCATTGTAGTCCACTGTGAACCATACATCCAGCCCAGCTCCCATTCACTTGCAGCTGTGTCTTGTCATTCCTGATGCAGAGAGGTCTGTGGTTAATAGGGGTTGTTCGGGCCTCTGGCCTTTTGAATTTCCTCACTGGTTAATCCCCTGCAGCAGCTGTGTGACTTCTTCCATCTGAAATTTCTGACCGTCATTATTCTATATTTTGCGTGACAGTCATCATTCTTCATCTTAAGAAATAATTGGGGTTTAGCGATTACACTTCCAAGTATTGTCAGTTGTAATAGGTTGGGATAGAGATGTTCTGAAATGTTCTTTTGATTCATAGAGAAGTATTGCTTTCATAATGTGTCTTGTCATCAAGTGGGCTGTAGAGCATGTTCTAAGTTCTTGACTCCCTTTATTGTGGTCTTGGTTTGGTCATTTCTTGAGGCTTTCGTGATTGCATCGTAAAATGCAGCACCCCATTAACTTGACCTCATTGGTGACCCTTCACACAGCATGTCTCCTTTTATAAAATGACTGGCATTCCAGCAAGCCCAGTGATATTCACATTATTTGTTAACTTTAAGCACAGCATTGTTGTTGGTGGTGTTTTTTTGTCCTGCCATGGCAGTGGTGGTTGCAGTGAAATGTGATAGATGGATATTTTTATTACTTCATCGTTATGAGTCAAAGGATCAGCACATTCCATGAATCTCAGGCAGACTTTGGGAACAAGTCTGAACAGAAGCATGAGTGTAAAGGCCTCTTTCAAACGAGGCATCAAAGTCCTATCTGCTTAAAAGTTTTGTCTTGTTCGACCACAAACAGCTGAGGCAGAACTTTGGCATGCAAAAAGGAAAAAAAATGGTCTGTGACTGAAATGTAGGGCAGCACCGCTGAAGTTTTAAAATGAGGAAGTGCATTTTTGTTCAAATCGTGTGTTTCTTGTTGACTGGACAAAAGACACTTAACTACACTTCAGTCATTATTACAGCTGTAATGGTATGAATGCGTGTGCTGCCAATATTGGAACACATTGTTCTTGAGGGTTCAGGAAAGGTTTTCCTTAAAGTTTATGGTTCACGACATGTAGGAAGAACATGTAGCACATGAAGTGCATTGTAGTATTTATGACCAGCATAACTCTGTCCACCTAAAAAACATCCTGGGGCCGGCAGAATGAGTGTAGGGAGTAGAAGAAGGGCTGCACTCTGACCAATTGCTAGTTGACTCTAGCAGGGTGACCGCTCTGGGCTTTGTGGTAGGTGTCTATTTTATTTTCATCCTCAGCTCGACCTTGTTTTTCTGGGACTCTCTCTCTCTGTTTCTCTCTCTCTCTCTCTGTGTCTCTCTCTTTCTCTGTCTGTCTGTCTCTTCCTCTCTCTTCGTCTCACTTTTGTTTTCTCATACTTTTTTTCCCTTTCTCTGTCTCTCATTCTTACACGCTGCAGGGAGCCCCTAAACTGTAGCCAAAAAGGCAACGTCGAAAGCCTACCGTTAAAACACCACACACACGCACACACCACACACACGCACACACCACACACACACACACACACACACACACACACACACACACACACACCACACACACATACACACACACACACACACAACACACACACACACACACACACACACACACACACACACACACACACCACACACACACACCACACACACACTCTCTCCCTAAATATAGAGTGATGATCATGGGGTCTGGAATGCAGCCAGGAACCCCCTCTGACCCCCACACCTTCTTCTCGGGCCATGTGAGAAGCAGGCCAGATGCCCAGCGGGACCACACCAGCAGCCACTGAACGCGACAAAAAGGGTCCCCAGCAGGCTTGTGAAAGATCAGACTGCCAGAGGCGCCCTCGTCTCCTGTCGTCTCCTGTACAAACGCAGCCTGGGAATCCGAGGAAATCTGTGCCTGCGTCTAAGATTTTCTTAAACATGCACAATCTTGTTTCAGCACTGCACGATCAGCGTGTGTTTCAAATCAATTATTTGCCTACAGTACGTGAAGATTTACCTGTAGCAGAAAGGTAAATAGTGTTGAGTAGTTTGAACAGTTTGTGGCATCATGGATATCTTATATATTCCAATGGTCTGCTGGGTGTCCACCAGAAAAGTTAACACTCTGGCTCTGGTTCCTTCCTCTGTGGAAACTAGCTTAGCGCTCTGGTTAACCCCACTCTTTTAAGACCCTCGTATCATTTTAAGGAAATCCTTTACTGGAGGGTTGCCACACATGTTTTGGTTGCTTTTGGCTAAACAACCCAAGTGTGTTCTCAAGCACTTGTTCCACTTCCCCCCGTTTTTTTTTTTTCAGATATGTTTTATAGGGAATGCTGCTGGCTGTAACTCCAGCCATTTTAATTCAAATAGGAAGTCACCAAAGCGTCGTAAAAGTTTCCATTCAGGCCAGCCGACCGGACGGCGGTGGCCTATATATGAGACATTTCTCAGCTGTTTAATCGCCAAATGAGAACAGGCTTCATGTGTCTTTCTTTCTCTCTCTCTCTGTCTTTCTCTCTCTGCCTCTCTGTCTCTCTTTCTCTCATTCTTTCTCTTTCTTTCTCTCTTTCTCATTCTCTGCCCAAGCTGTGCAGTGTACAGCTGTAGTTGTACCTGCACACCCCTGGTATCTGTGCAGCATATAAATAACACCACACCATTGTAGGTCAGTGTTCCACAGTTGCTCTTCACTGTCGCTGCAGAGTGCAGGTCACTTCAGCAGTCACAGCTTCATTTAGTGTCTCCCCAGAATGGCTCACAGCTCACAGTGGTCGTATGCATCACTTGCATACTGCTGAATCTTTCTTATTTGCAGGTTTAAATAAGTTTATGTGGTTTAAGTTTAAGTGTTATGTCAAGGCCAAAGGTAGATGAACACTTAAATATAGAACACTTTGGTAGTCACAGTGTCTTCTAGTGTCTTTTTAAAATGGCTCACAACCCACAGTGGTCATATGCAGCACAAACATAGTACTGCATTGTGCTGATGTGCAAGTCTAAGCAAAGCTTTGCGAAAGTGCAATGTCAAAGGCAAATGACACAAGCACTCGTGAATAATGCAGTGGTGGTACATCTAGCATGGGATGATAGAACACCATTAGTCTGTGGTATTCTTTTGAAACACCATTTTCCTTTCATTACAAAATAGATTCACAACCTTGACGTAGAATACTGTTTCAAATTCCATGCTTGAAACCTTGACCCAGTATCAGCTTCATAATACTAGCGAAACTAACTCCCCCCACACAGTACATATTTCTACTGATGGGGTGAAGTATCACTGACCCCTGCACAGTGAAGACAGTTTAAAGGTCTATGCATGTGGGCCAGAGACTAAAAGCTGAGGCTGAGGCTGTGGCGTACATCCGCAGAGTGGTGGGCTGGAGCCATTGTTTGTTTCCCGTTCTGGAGCTCATCCCTGGCTGTTGTGTTTGTGCCTTGGCCAGCATTCTTTTGCCTGACTTGAGGCCACATCCTGTAGGCCATGGGTGATTTGTGTGTTTGTGTAGTTATATGCGTGCATAGAGTGTGTGTGTGTTTGTATTTGTGTGTGTGTGAGTGTGTGTGTGTCTGTGTGTGTCCGTGTGTGTGTGGGCTTGCTTGCATGCATGTAGGCAGAGGCCGGTCACTGTTAATAAATGAACTTGAAAATAATCCAGTTCGGACTGCCTGTTGGCAGGCCAGGCACTTCCTCTTGGCCCCATGCAGATAGCCCACCACCAAGTCAGGTCCCACTGTCCCATCTCAAGAGCGTCTGTTGCCAGGCAACCAGGGTAGGGGCATTCTAGCACTCGGTGTAGAATGTTTGGAACTTGTCTCGCTTGGTTTGTTCTCTGTGATGAATTTGTTTTTAGCACGTCGCAGCACATAAATCACTAGCCCCTTGTGAGAACCGTCGGGGGGATGAATTGTAGTTATTACGAGGATCAGTACTGCCCTGTACCTTTTTTAGTTTGTTTTTTACATGGCTGACATTGTCACACTGTTGGCCTACTCCTAGACACAATTGAGGGCCCCCAGAAATATTTAAGCTATTTTAAGAAAGCTGATGTGTGCACAGCGAGACCACATGAAGTCTGTCAAGTTTCACCGCTGTGTTCCTGTTTCTTCCTGTTTCAGGCTTGAGCCTTCCTGTTTTAGAAATCCCCTCAGATATGGGGAACCTGGCACTCTCACTTAAAGCTGGCCCCTAAACTTGCAGTCTTATCAGCGATACTGCAAGTGTTACATCTGCAGCAACTATGATCTAATCTAGTACTGACTTAACACTCACTGTGTACAGCCCACATCTGGATGAAAGTGTCATGGAAGATATAATTTTGTGTGGGGAGTTGACCCACCCTAGCAAGTGTTTGTCAAACTTGAAGACTGTTCAAGAATATTCCAACCCAAAACTGCAGCCTCAGTGTGTTTATACTGCAATGTGACCTGTTGTTGTGTGTGTGTGTGTGTGTGTGTGTGTGTGTGTGTGTGTGTGTGTGTGTGTGTGTGTGTGTGTGTGTGTGTGTGTGTGACCTTTCTCAGGTATAGCAGCGGCACAGACACAGCGGTAGCCATGGTGGCCTTGTCACTGAAGATCAGCGTGGGGAACGTGGTGAAGACCATGCAGTTCGAACCCTCCACCATGGTGTACGACGCCTGTCGCATCATACGGGAGAGAGTCCCCGAAGCACAGCTCGGCCAGCGTAAGTACCCCACACACACACACATTTATGCATACACACACCCACACACTAATGCATACACGCACCCACACACTAATGTATACACACACCCACACACACACACAAATTTATGCATACACACACCCACACACTAATGCATACACACACCCACACAGAGAGTTCCTCCTCCTCTCCAAGGGGAACAAAGTTATGACCAATAAGAAAGCACAGTAGCCACAAACCTGACTGTGGCGGTAACTGTGCCAGTAACTGTGCCCATTGATGCTTCGGTCAGCAGTGCCAACCACACTGGTCTACTGGCTTTATAAAGTTCAAGCTTTGCATCAGCATGTTTTTGGAGGGTAACTAACTGGCCAGCACAATATGCTGCATGTCAGAGTTGTAGACCGTCACCGTGACATTCTGGACCTGATGTCATAGTTTGCTGCAGGAAGTTTTCTCTGTCCATACACTGAGGCAGATGGATGAATTTAACAGCTCCAGAGAATGACTTCATACTCACCAAGTCCATTTTGAAGATTAGCGATTGTGTAAATGTTGATGCCAAATGGTTTAATTTTGTGAATTATTATCCCTGAGAGTCCATTTATACCAGATGGTCAGCCATTATGATGGAGCAAGCAAGTGAAGGCTAATTCATACATGCAATGAACTGCTAAATGTGTCTGTACATGGTTCATTTGTGTGATAGGAGAAACTAAACATATTGGAATTCTTCTCAGTTTGTCCCTGAACCCCACCAAAATGAAGTCATACCCCAACACATGATGCCTTCCTTTGTTTTCTCTCTCTCGCTCTTTCTCTCTCTCTCTCATTCTTTCTCTTTCTTTCTCTATCTCTGTCTCTCCCCCTTTTTCTCCCCCCCCCCCCCCCCCCCCCCTTTCTGGGTGTGAGACTGTCTTGGGGCAACATGGCTCCAAGATATTGAGGAGGGGTAGTGATTTCACTCGCCCACGCCCACATGTCGTGTCCTCGTGTGGAATGCCTGTGTGACACGTCTCCCAGCAGGGCTGCCCTGACCATGTACTGTGTCACACTCGCCCATGAGTGTCACTTGTCCCACAGCCAGAGGGGACACCCTTTTCAGATCGAAGAGGGCCTGTTTCAGCCAGCTACACCATGTGTATTGCCTGGGATTTTTTAGCTTTTAACCAGGCACTGAGGAGCACCCCACTTCCCCCACTCTCCCCATATGGCTTTATTGCTTGGTTCACTACTTGCAAAATGTTGAAAGACATAAGTATGTGTGCGTGCATGCATGTGTGCGTGCATGCGTGCATTTGTGGGTGTGTGCATGTGTGTGTATGTGCATTTGTGCGTGCGTGCATGTGTGTGTGCGTGCATGTGTATGTCCTTGCATGTGTGTGTGTTTGCAGGGTCTGATGGTCGTCTGATAGTCGTTTCTGGGCAATATGTCAGCATAGCTTGGGATTAATCCCAGAGAATCCCATGCTTCTCCGATGTCTCTGGCTTTGCCAACATTCTTTATTGAACTATTGCTCGGAATCTGATGAACCAAGTGTGTCCAATTCCCCTACTACACCCCCGCCTCCCCCTCCAAAATAAATGCGTATATACATATATACAGTACATATTATTTCCCTCCCATTTGTAGATTTCCTTGTTTCATTATTTACATCCTTTGTTTAGTCTTGTAGATGCATGACCAGAGTTTTTGTCATGATGTGATATATGCTGGTTTAGATCTCCACCGATAGTGGGGTTTAATTCACATTATGCTTTCCAGCAACTTTGTCTGCGTTCTGGTGTAGGGGGGTGTAGGGGGTGTAGGGGGGTGTAGGGGGTTGAAGGCGTGCCTGTGCGTGGCGATGGGCCCCCCGGTGTTGCATAACACATTTCTCACCACTTGCTAGGGCTGGAGGGCCAGCCAGGGCTCCATGCCTGTCCTAACCTGTGAGCAATTTTCCACTTTTATGAGTGAGAGAGAGAGAAAGAATGAGAGAGAGGGGGAATGAAAGAGGGTAAAAGATAGAGGGAGAGAGGGAGAGAGAGAGAGAGAGAGAGAGACTGCCCCATAGCCAACAGCAACAGCTAATGTGGAATGTTCAGCATCTTAAATGGCAGGATCCACTCAGCCTTGGCGAGCCATCGCAGTGGAGGTAAGCACACAACCCCAGCTCCCTAGAGGACTAAATTAAAGTGCTGAAGTGCCAGTGAGAACGGAGGAGGGTGGGGGGTGATAAAAAAAAGGAAAGGGGGGGGGGTGGGGGCTGTGGTCCACCATCTCACATGTGTAGGAAGTGCACAATGTTCTCCAAAAGCCAAATGACTGGTTCTCCAGAAACTGCATTTTCAGTGGCATTGATGACTTATAAGCATGTATGAGTCTGTCTGCAAGTTTTTGCTTTTTTTTAACAAAACATTTCCACTTACACACTGATGGACGTCATGCAAATCCAGTCCAAGGGCTAAAGCCACTAGAGAAAACATGCCCAATTTTAAAGGTTGGGGATTCCAGCTCCCTGAATGTCAGATTTCACCCATCCTGCGGAATGAGTATATTTGTGGGATGTGCTGTACTGGAATGAATTGTGGAATGATGGCTGCCAATGACTGCAAAATGCTAGTGTGTCCAGGACCAGTGTGGAAAACTAATCTCTCTCTCTTTCTGTCTTTCTCTCTGTCTCTCTCTCTCTATTTCTTTCTCCCTCCCTCTTTCTCGGATAAAAATGAAATCTGCTTATTATATGTTAAGTGATGACATTCATTGTTTTGGCTCTGTGGGGGGTGGGGGAAGTGTAGTGCCATGTCACTGCCGAGGGCATAGTGGTTTTAAATGTGTGGTGAGGGTGGGGCTACCTTCAAAATTCACAGAAGAATGTGAGCTGTGTGGTTAATGGTGTGGTATTGTGAAATTGTCTGACAATGATTTAATAAAGGAGTGTTAAACCTCTCTCTCTCGCTGTCACTCGCTCTCTTTCTTGCTCTCTATTTTGCTCTCTCTCTCTCTGTCTCTCTATCTGTCCCTCTCTCTTTCTTCTTCTTTCTCCCTTCTTCTCTTGGCTCTGTTCTTCTCTCCACCAGCCAATGACTATGGCCTGTTCCTGTCTGACGAGGACCCCAAGAAGGGGATCTGGCTGGAGGCGGGGAAAGCCCTAGACTACTACATGCTGAGGAATGGGGTAAGTGATGGTGTGCTAACTGTGTGTGTGTGTGTGTGTGTGTGTGTCTGTGCGCAAGTTTAAGTGGAGAAATAGTGGTGGGTAAAGGAGAAGCTGTGTGTGAGGGAGTGGGTTGGGGCTGTGAGGTTTTACATAATGTGTTGCTGATAGATAGATGGAGCAAGAAAACCAGCAAGATGGTTATACTGATAAGAGAGGGAGAGAGTGGACAGAGAACAGAAACAAAATCATGGGAGAGAAGCAAAAAGAGAAGTAAGTGGGGGCAGTTACCAGCTTGCGTGTGTGTGAGTGTGTGTGTGAGTGTGTGTGTGAGTGTGTGTGTGAGTGTGTGTGAGTGTGTGTGTGTGTGTGTGTGTGTGTGTGTGAGTGTGTGTATGACAACACGGTCAGGCACGAATGGCCCCTGGCTGAGTCCTCTGATCTCATGCTCTGTCGGGTCACAGAATGACTAGGCACCACCGTGGCCAAACATGTCATTACAGGACTCCACGTGGCCCCGGGCATTTGAGTGTCCACCACTTTAGATGAATGACATGTGCACCACACCAACACCGCCCCCACTCAAGTCGTAACATGAGCCGCACATGACACCCCCAGAATGACGGGCTTGTTTGAAACGACTAGCTGGCTGAGTGGCTGGCTTAAAGCAATGCATTCTGGACTTGAAATAGTGACGTTTTTGGACAGTAGCAGCCGAACGCCACCATATCACACCCACTAACCCATGTGGTACAGTGATGTTTAGATGAGATTGTCCAAAACACAACATTGTTTTAATCCAGCCAGCCAGTCATTTCAAACAAGCCCGATAATAGACCTCAGATATGTTCTAGGTGACCTGGGCATTATGGGTAGAGACAGCCAGACAGGGTAGCTTCCGAGAATAGGACTAAAGTGAGCCACCACACACAAGCAGGCACAGTGAGTAAGTGTTAGCTGAGACACTTCTGCCTGAGCTGATTCAGTTCTCTGGAGTAAGGGTTGACTGGAAACTGGTACTGACATTGACATGACATTTTATCCCCATCCCATAATATGTTCCAAATATACATAGCTATGTCACAGATTGTGCATGACTCACACAAGCAACCTGACAAGTTCATTACTGAGTAGGAATGAGTTGTCATGTATTTTATATTCCTTTCTATATTTAGAATAGAATTAAGGACCATTACTGCTGAGGTGGGTAACTACATTTTCAGACAGTAAATGCCCCAAAATTATTCAATATATTGGATCTACCTGTAAATAGGTAATTACACTGTTTAGCCCATCAACATGACTGAAGAGTTGTACTAATTGAAAACAGCTGGATTTTAAATGACTGAAACAAATGGCTTAAGGGCTACGTTCTGAAACTGAGTTGTCCACCTCAGCATATTAGTAGCCAATGAGCTTTTGGCAAATCTGTTTTATTCCGCTCATTATAAAGAGGGCCAATAGTAACCATGGGAACCTGTGATTGATTGGCAGGACACCCTGGAGTACAAGAAGAAACAAAGACCCCTGAAGATTCGCATGTTGGATGGGACAGTGAAAACAGTCATGGTGGACGACTCCAAAATCGTCAGCGACATGCTGATGACCATCTGTGCGAGAATAGGTGAGTGCTGAAGCTCTGGCCCAAAAAACAAGTGGCAACATCCCAGGCTAAACATTGAAGCCGAAAATGAAAGTTCTAAAGGTGCAATACCTTTTTCATCCTTTAGGGGTTGGCTGCAGAAGCCAGCAACTAACCATAGACTCCTATGTTCAAACATCATTTTTCACAGCAAAAATAAACATATTTACAGCCTGGTCCAAAAAAAACAGTTTTGGTATGTCTTTGGGTCCATTTAAGCCTCATTCGGCCTGTAGGAAAGTCTGTGTGACGTCACAGAGGGTTTGTCTCAGTTGCATTTTGGCCTAGACTGTGTAAGAGAACTACTAGCCCTACTAGACAGAATGACTCAGGATGCGTCTCCCTCACAGTCTAAAAAATAATTGCCATTTCCCCCTGTGCCTGCAAGCTTGACTAAAATCAACAGTGGCACTCTTCATCAGCCAAACAAACCTAATCTTTTATTACCAATACTTTCTAAATTACATTGACTTGGAAAAAGGGAGAGTCAGCAATTGTAATCCAATACACGTTTTTGTCAACTTCAGCAAACAAATCTCACAGTCCCCTGGCAGTCTATGCCGTGTGTGTGTGTGCGCACTCAGAATCACTCCAGTGTTTGTGCACTGCTTTGGCCTTGTGAATAGGAAACACCTGACTGAGCCATACACAATTCCAGACAATCATCACATTTTCTTGAGGACCACAGGGTATAGGGCTGTAGTTTGACTGGCCGTCGAGCCCAAATATTATTACCTTTTTTCAGTAATCACAGTTTCTCTACCTCTGATCAGAACAAGAGCTGAATGACAAGAACATAATAGAGAACTTTAAGCCTAAAGAGCAAGTTTACAGTCCATGCAAAAAGTGGCGGTTGATAAAGTATGACATAGAAGAGTTTGTTGCAAAGCTTGTCGCGGACATCAAAAAATTGAAACACCGCAGACTTGATTGGATAGCAACTTAAAGTTGAAAGTTGGCATAGAAACCACACCTTGTGTTCTACTGCTTTTATAACATGTTGCCACGGGCGAATCTGGCTGGACTGTCAGCACTGAACTATGAAATCCTATAGTGCTGTGACGTCTATCGCCATAACATCTGTCAACAACTTTATTATTTTGTTGAGCAACATTTCTGGACTTGACCTTTAATTGGCCTTAAGGAACCCACATCTTTGAGATCATAGACTCCATCTAAGAAACCACTGCTCAAAAGCAGCTGCTGCTGCTGTTGCTGTTGTTGTTGTTCCCCAGGCATCACAAACTATGACGAGTACTCGCTGGTGCGCGACATCATGGAGGAGAAGAAGGAGGAGACCACGGGGACACTGAAGAGGGACAAGACACTCCTGAGGGACGACAAGAAGATGGAGAAGCTCAAGCAGAAGCTGCACACAGATGACGAGTGTGAGTAGATTCCCATGCACTCTGTAGGGCAAGGTCAGGCCACATTCTGAAGCTAAAAAGCAAAAAAAGCAAAAAAATCCACGAGATCTCAGTGCAAATGTTCATCTTCTTTGATTAATATAAAGGCACTGCTGGATGTCCCTTTTTTGTATCATGAAATATCCCATTTCAAAGTTTGTGTTACAAATATATGTCTATTTACATAGTGCATATGTCTGGTCGCCCAATGAAAATGATCCTGTGTACTGTTTTTTAAAAGAAAGGAAGTAACAGGGGAGAGAAGCACATGCTAGCATTGTTTCACCAGGCACTGAAAGAGTGCTAAAGTGTAACAAAATACAGTATATAGGAGGAATGCTTTTACTGGCAGGTCCCAGAATTTCTGTTTTGTGTGTGCGTGTGTGGGTGTGGTGTATCCTCACAGTAAACTGGCTGGACCATGGGAGGACGCTGCGTGAGCAGGGCATTGAGGAGACAGAGATGCTTCTCCTCAGGAGAAAGTTCTTCTACTCGGACCAGAACGTAGACTCCAGAGACCCAGTCCAGCTCAATTTGCTCTATGTGCAGGTACCAGAGCTCTTGCTCCCGCTATCTCTCTCTCTCTCTCTCTCTCGCTCGCTCTCTGTCTATCTCTATTCAATTCAACTGAGCTTTATCTCTCCATCAGTCTCTCTTTCTATTCATCTCTTTGTGCCTGTGTCTCTTTCCCTCTTTCCCTCTCTACCTCTCACTCTTTCTCTGTCCCTCTATCCCACTCTCTCTCTCTGTCTCTTTACCCCCCTCTCCCTCCCTCCCTCTCTCTTCCTCTCACTGTGTCTCTGACCCAAACACACTCAGTGGCCCTGAACATCAATTATGCATGAGTGCTGATAGATTAGCATATGGCAGTAGTAGCAGGCAGCACTTGTTGATGAGCGCTAAAGAGAGCTAGGAGAGTCTAGGCTGAGATAATAATAATAATAATAGTAACCTTTACTTGTATAGAACAGTTCATACATACAAGATGCAGCTCAAAGTGCTTCACAGTTTCACAGTTTGGCAAGGTTACAAACAAAACAGCATTAGCCACAACAACGCAATGCCCCATTGATGCAGGCTCTTGCGTGAGCACATGTAAAAGTCCGTAGGGGCAACAGGGGTGAGGAAAAACTCCCTGAATTGTATGTGGTTGAATCAAACCGGGAAAAAAAAGATCAGGACTGGGTGCACACTGAGAGATCGATCCTCAGATAGCAGGCCATGTAAAGATGCAAGATGCTATTCCTATACATGTGTGTCAGAAGCCCCCCCCCCATTCCCACCATGTTGTCTTTCAGCGTTCTGTGAGTGTACAGCGTCATGGGTGGGATATGGGATACGTGTGACACACTGTCCCACGAGGCACGAGGAATGGATATACTTCCTGTAAGAGTATTGAAAAGTCACTTGCTTCTTTACCACCAGAAACGGGGCAAGTGGTCAATCGGACTGAAGTAACTTCAGTAAATGTTTTTGAAAAGGTTCTGCTCGCCAAAAAATAATCTCATCTTTCTCCTTGTGGTAATCTGCTCGCACAATGAATTATGAATGAGTAAAAAGTATAAATGTTTACTTTTTTGTTCTGAAACCCACGGCATTGGATGGAATCCGGATATAGAGCCTCGGCGATTAGCACACTGCTGCTGCTGTTGTGTGCGGCGCTCCTGCTGGAAGTTGTTAGTCAACCTGGCCGGCCCAGCTCTGCCCCTGCCCGTGTGGTCCGGTCAGGGCCCGGTAGGGTTTGAGGGGTGGGGGGCTCTATTGTTCCGGTCCGAGTGATCTCTCCAGCACAAACACAGCTGGACGCACGCGGCTCGACAGGCCAACACAAGCATCGCTCGATCGCCTCACGCCCGCCCTTTGTTTACATCTCCCCAGTCTCCAGCCTACCGCCGCAGATACGGTAGCACTCGTCCGAGAAACGGGAGAGAGAGAGGGAGCGAGGGAGAGATTACATTTCAGGGGGCCTCTGTGCTTACTCTGGACACGGCCCGCCTGCAGATTTCTCAATATTACCATGTATCATCTTGGCAATGATGGGTATTAATGTGAGCGGGCCAAGTTTATACTCGTCCCCTCAAGCTTCTGGAAGGAACCGTTTGAATGATAACACAGTATCGGGTGCTTGTTTACTTGACACTACTCATTTCAGCCTCATATGCTTATTATAAGATTTCGATGAGCAGTTTATTGTACCGTATGATTTGTAGCGTACGATATTGAAGCATATTATTTTCAAGGTATATGGTTAAAGCATTAAGTGGGTTTTCCATTGTACCATTTAAAGGTCATTTTCATACTTTGACTATTACCGTCACTGTTTGGTTGAGAGACACAGTGGTGCTATTTCTACGTGTGTGAGTGTATGTGTGTGTGTGTGTGTGTGTGATTTCAGTGCATCAAGTACTATGGAGTAGAAAGTCACTGCTTTATCCATTTGCTTCTCTTTAGGCCCGTGACGACATCTTGAATGGCTCGCACCCTGTCTCCTTCGACAAGGCCTGCGACTTTGCCGGCTACCAGTGCCAGATCCAGTTTGGAGACCACCAGGAGTCCAAGCACAAGCCAGGATTCCTGGAGTAAGCGGCGGTTCTCTCCCCTCCTCTCCTCTCCTCTCCTCTCCCCTCCTCTGCTCTCCTCTCCTCTCCTCTCCTCTCCTCTCACCCGCCCTGCCTCCTTCCCTCTCTGCTTTCTCTGTAGCTCCTCGCCAACTTCTCTCATCTTTTGTCTTCTCTTAAATAGATTTGAAACATTAGTCGTTGATCTAGGGCCAAGCATTTAGTTGGTCTATATAGTGAGACTATGTGTTGAGCCAAGGCTGGCGATGGCCACTTTTTGAGTTCACGCTCTGCTTTTGTTTTTTTCTTTTTGAGAGCATCAGTGTTGTTTTTTAGTGCCAGTGAAATGTATCCAATTCTGTGTGAAATATATCTCTCTGTTTCTGCTCTCCAGCCTCAAAGAGTTCCTTCCAAAAGAATACATCAAGAACAAAGGCGAGAAAAAGATCTTCCAGGTAAGGGACCCTGCTGTGTGTGTGTGCGTGCGTGTCTGTGTGTGAGTGTCTGTCTGTGCGTACGTGTCTGTGCATGCGTGTCTGTGTGCGTGTCTGTGTGCGTGTGTCTGTGTGCGTGTCTGTGTGTGCGTGTCTGTGTGTGCGTGTCTGTGTGTGCGTGTCTGTGTGTGCGTGTGTCTGTGTCTGTGTGTGCGTGCGTGTGTGGCTGTGTGTGCGTGCGTGTGTGGCTGTGTGTGTGCACGTGTGTGTGTGCGCATGTGTGTGCGCGTGCGTGTGTGCGCGTGCGTGTGTGCGCGTGCGTGTGTGCGCGTGTGTGTGTGCGCATGTGTAACCTGTGGTTAATATGGCCTGCAGAGTGTGTTGCCCTGCCAAGGTCGCTCCCAGTTCATCTGTATTTTTGCGTCGCTCATCCGTGGTTGTGGCAAAGACTCTTATTTTATTATTTTCTCCCTTCTCTGCTCCTGCGAGGGGAAGAAAGCCCCAGACTAAAAACACATGACCCCAGCACGCAGGCAAATCTGAAACATTTGGAGCCCCGACGTGCTGCTCCCACTGTGTCCCCCATCCCAGGGTCACTGCTAGTTTAAACACGTAATCAAATAATGAAAAAAAAAAAGCCACATCAAAGTGATCGGAACTATGTCTCAGCTGTATAACAACATCATACTTGAAACAAAATAGTTTTTTATGTTCGAAAATGAGACGGGCTATGTGTATGTTTGCATTGCTTATTTACTGCTAAAACCACACACATACTTTTTTCTTCAGAGGCTTATGTCTGCTTGGAAGTTGTATTAAAGTCTTGTTACTGTTATACCCCATCAGGCCCACAAGAACTACCAGAACATGACTGAGATCGAGGCCAAGGTCAGCTATGTTAAACTGGCCCGCTCACTCAAAACCTACGGAGTGTCCTTCTTCTTGGTCAAGGTAAGGGCAACGTAAAAAATAATTGCAACAATTTACACCACCCTTTGTTGTCGCCACAGCCAAAGTTTTTTTCGCTGAACTAATTTTATTGTTTCTTAGTTTCTTACATACACTGCATATATTTTTTCAAGTAATTGTGAACCTTTTAAAAAACAACACTTTCCTATACTGTCACTGTGGTAAACACAGGTCCACTGAACATATTTTTGATTGTTGCCAAAAGACACTAGGCATATTGTTTGAATAGTGATGTAAAATGGTGTTTTCACAGTAATGGCATCAAATAGTAACGCTTTCTTTCTACCATGTTGTGTTGCCACCAACAGGAGAAGATGAAGGGGAAGAACAAGCTGGTCCCTCGTCTGCTGGGCATCACCAAAGAGAGTGTGATGCGTGTGGACGAGAAGACCAAGGAGGTGATGCAGGAGTGGAGCCTGACCAACATCAAGCGCTGGGCTGCCTCCCCCAAGAGCTTCACGCTGGTCAGTGAGCCTGTGATTCACTCCCCCCATCCTTGACCATACTGCCCTAGTGCTTTCCTATTTATCTAAACCAGGATGTTGTAATGTGAAAAGCATTTGTGTCATTCTCATTCTCTCATTCTCTCATTCTCTCATTCTCTCATTCTCTCATTCTCTCATTCTCTCTCGCTCTCTCTCTCTCTCTCTCTCTCTCCCCCCCCCCCCCCCCCCCCCTCTCTCTCTCACAAATGCTTGGATGTGTATGAACTGACGCCCCTTTCAATATTACGGCATTTACCTTTTGATGATCGCTGATATGGAAGAATATAGTTGCCCATCTTTTCAAATGTTGCACATATAGTTTACCAACCATTCCTTTGACCACTACACCACTGCACCCATGCTTATTGTGGCATTGCACCTTTTAACTGCAAGTGTAGATGCAATTTTAGATTTACACTTTGGACAAGCTGTGCATTCATCCAACACTACTTGTGCGTCTCTCTGATGAATCAGTTCTTATAAAAAAGACAATAACTAATGCATTATGAGATTCCGCTCAGAGATCATCACTAAATGAAATACAGGAAAGGCCAGTCGATATGCAGGATAATAACAGGGTTGATTTGGCCTTCATCAAGTCAAGTCGGGTCAAGGAGGTTTTTATTGTCGTTTCAGCCATATCTGCAACACATAGTGAGGCGAAACAATGTTTCACTGGGAGTTAGTGATGCACACAACTGTTAAAACACAGTATACCTGTAGACAAGACAGATACAGTATAGTGTAGACACACACACACACACACACACACACACACACACATTCATGGGCCCAGCGTGAGGCCTGCGTATCCTGAGTGGCCGCTGTGATGCTGTGGCCAGAGGATCAGATGCTGCTGGTCACGGGCCATTAAGGAAGGCAGACAGGCGGAACCCAGGACAGCATAGCGGCCAACTCCTCTTCTCTATAACGACAAATGCACTTCCTGGTCCAGCCCCCCCTCTTAAATATTTAAGAGCTTTCCTGTATCAACAAATTCACTTTTAAACTTTGCTCTACTCCCAACTAACTGTCCACACATTGAGCGTACATACCAAGATACGCAAATACACACACATACAAAACACACACACACACACAAAACACAAACACACACACACACACATTCACACACACACATTCACACACACACATTCACACACACACACACACATACACACACACACACACACACACACACACACACACACACACACATTCACACACACTTCCCTTCTCCTTTCCTTGTTCCGGAGGCCTCATTCTTTTATTTTTCTGCGGCTCCAGAGATCGAGAGTGCGTGCGTGCGTATTTATTTTTATTTTTAGGTCTGGGGAAATACTCATGCAAGTATTTCCTGGCAAATCACCCGAGGACTAGCAGCTGGCTCAGCTAGGTCGTTTTTTGTTGTTGTTTTTGAGGGGGGGTGGGGGTGGGGGTGGGGTAGGAGTGGGAGGCCAGGAAAGAGATGGCTTTTTGATAGTGGATCAGAGGTGAGCCGGGGAGCTTTCATGAGAAGCACGCCTCCACTTAAAGGTGGCTGAGCATTGGAGCCACCATCTCCCACTCCAGGATGCATCAGGCCCAGCCCAGCGTAGTTGCCCTCCAGTGTGCACTGACATCTGGGCTAAAGATGGCACAGAGCTCTCTCCCTCCCTCTCTCTCCCTCCCTCTCTCTCCCTCCCTCTCTCTCCCTCCCTCTCTCTCTCTCTCTCCCTCTCTCCCTCCCTCTCTCTCTCTCTCCCTCTCTCTCTCTCCCTCCCTCCCTCCCTCTCTCTCCCTCCCTCTCTCTGTCTCTCTCTCTCTCTACTATCTGCTGTGTTGTCAGTGTCACTATCCCCAGGGTTATATGAGCTAGAAACATTTATTTCCATTCATGCAAGATTAATGAGGAGCGGGAGGTAGACTGTATCTTTAAAATGAAGCCTTTAGAGGTAGAAACAGTTCTGAATACCTTTTCTCCAGACAGCTAGGGTGGTGAGGGCGTATCCGCTTCAGTAACACAAAACATGTTTTGATTTTGCGCTCTGTCTAGCTGTCCTGAGAACTAACTCCTGTCAAAGAATAACTTCATGGAGACTTGTGGGCTGGACCCACATAGTCTTTTACACACACACACAGACAGACACACAGACACACACAGACACACACAGACACACACACTCATGAACATACACACGTAGGGTGTCTGTCGCCACTCAACACACACAGTACAGTCCTTAACATGGCAACCAAATCATTTGCTACATTAATGAACATGTATATAAAGATTTGGGTGTTGGCTTCATCCAATGTTGCTCTTGTTTCCTCAGGACTTTGGAGACTATCAAGATGGATACTACTCTGTCCAGACCACAGAAGGAGAGCAGATTGCCCAGCTGATTGCCGGATACATCGACATCATTCTGAAAAAGGTAACCCACTGTCCTGCAATCTGTCTGTGGGTAGCCTGTAGTTGTTCTTTGTAAATCAATAAATATATCTCTGGCTAATCTGAGAAGGCCATAAATACCTTAAACTAATAGTTAACAAAGCAGTAGCTCTCACCAAAAATAACTGCTGTGGTGGGTGTCTTGCCAACCACACGCATATTTTTCTATGTACATCATGAGGGTCAGGGGTAACATCATGATTAGGGTTGTGCAGTTCGTAGCTGCCTGGCACTCAGACTGCACATTGTAGTTTGTTTGTGCAAGTGGCTGTTTTTTTTTTCAGAATAGAATTGAATTAAATTTACTGACATCATACAAATACATCAAAAGTCATGTATTTTCATTATACAGGTATATCGAAGGTCATCTCTCCATACCAAGTAACAGGTAAAAAGAAGTAAAAAGTGGATATAAGGATGAATGAATTGGCAATTAATACAATAAAAAATAATCAGAATTGAAATGGCAACAATAAATACAATAAAAAACATCAGCGGATGAATAACACGACAATAAGTGTACAACCAGGTATAAAAATATTGTAACTGTGTACATAAAGTGCAATAATTGTTCTGAATTAGTGTTGGTGCGTCAAATGTAAAAATTGTAGAGCCCGTTGATGCAGCCGTGTTGTGTGAGCGGGGGAGTGGCTATGGTGCCCAGAGCGACACACAGAAAAAAGACAATTGAAGGATCTTGTATCGATATATTTGGCATTTCTTGTGCTAACATAAAACCTAGGATTGCAGTCTTTTGTGCCATTAGCAAGAAACCTACCAAATTTGAGGTCAGTGGAACGAATGGTTTGACACTTGTGTGTGGAACAGGCAGAGTGACCAACACACACAGATAGGACTTACTTGCATTTATAGATAGATGTGGGCGAGCTGGGTGAAAGGTTATGGAGGCCACAGCAGCTTGAGAGGAAAAAAGAAAGCCATGCTACCACAAACTCCCAAAGTGTCTATCTGCCGTATCAATCCCGTAAGCCAGTGATGAAGGCACGGCAGCAGCCTTATTATGGAAGCCAGCTGCTTTTGAGCCCAACTCCTGAGCCACTTCTTTATCTGTGAGATTTAAGGTCTTTTCTTTTCTTTTTTTTTCCCTCTCCTGCGCTCAGTCCCCAAGGCTTGGCTGCCGCACCTCTGCGTGAAGGCACTGGCAGCCGTTCTCTGCGGTTTGTGGAATTCCACAACAAACCTCCGTGGCTGACCTGTCGGGGGCGGGCGGGCAGGCCAGGGGGGCAAGGGGCAGGAGGGGGGGGATAAGGGGGCTCAGACAACAACAGAGCTCCTCATTCAGGCTGCTGCCGCTGCCGCCGTCAGAAGTAGCACTCCAACCTCCGCTCTTAACCTCGTTTCTCTTTTCTCTCTCTTTCTCTCTCCCACCCCTCTCTCACCCCCTTCTCTTCCTCCCCGCCCCCCTCCTTCTCCCCCTCTTCTCTCTTTCACTCCCAACAGAAAAAGAGCAAAGACCACTTCGGCTTAGAGGGCGATGAAGAATCCACCATGCTCGAGGACTCTGTGTCACCCAAAAAGTGAGCGTGAGCGCTGAAAGTTATGGCTGAGAGGGCTTTACACAGGCTCCAAAACTCCATTAAAAATCTTCAGTCACTCACCGTGTCTTTATATCAGTTATATAACTGGAATATGAACATATAAACATTTAATATATACAATACGATAATTTATAATAATCTCTGTATAAACTAAAAGAAACTCGCATGTAGATATGTGTACTGTAGCTGAATATAGTGCCTATATGTGTACATGTTAGGATGATGGACACATTTACCTGTTTATATGGGCCTCCAAGATGTTCTAGGTATTGCGCAGAACTGTAGACTACTTACACAGTGTGGTGTGTGTGTGTGTATATTTGTCTATATAAATGCTCACACGTGTCAAAAGACAATGAGCCACATCCTTTGTACAAAATGTGCTATACAAGTGAAGATTAGTATTGTATTGTTTTTTTGATACATAGCTGTTATGTATATAGTCAACCATATAAATACCCAGTTATAAATGTCCATTTCTGTGCGACTGACTCTGTGTGGTCCCTGTCGCAGGTCCACTGTGCTTCAGCAGCAGTTCAACAAGATGGGCAAGGTGGAGACGGGCTCCGTGGCCCTGCCGGCCATCATGCGCTCAGGCGCCGGGGGCCCCGAGAGCTTCCAGATGGGCTCCATGCCGCAGGCCAAGCAGCACATCACCAGCGGGCAGATGCACCGCGGACACATGCCCCCTCTGGTACGACGGCTCGTCACACACACACACGTACACACACACACACGCACAGACCCACACACAACACACAGGCTGGTTACAAATCAGAAAGTGGCAACATTATTTTTGGATTCTTAAGATGCTTGTAATAAAATTCCCCCCACATGCCCTTTCTTTTATACTTGGCATACACATTCTCTCACGCTATTGCTCTGTGTCTGTGTGTCTGTGTCTGTGTGCGCGTGTGTGTGTGTGCGCGTGTGCGCACGTGCGTGCGTGTCCGTACACGTACTGTATGTGTCCACATGTACCTATATGTTTTTGCGTAAGTGCTAATGTCTGTCCCTCTCTGGCTCCTCAGACGTCAGCACAGCAGGCCCTAACGGGCACCATCAACTCCAGCATGCAGGCCGTGCAGGCGGCCCAGGCCACCCTGGACGAGGTGTCGGAGCTGCCCCCTCTGGGAACGGATGCGGTCAGTACCCCCCCCCCCCTCACACACACACACACACACATACCAGGGGAGTAAATTAACTTTGCAAAACGTGCACCTTTACCAGCCACTGACAAATGAACGGTCAAATTTGCCAGCCATTCAACAGTACATTATTATTTCGTGTCCGATATCTACCACTAGCCACTTTCACATTTCATAGCAGCATTTGGCTGGTGGCTGGTACGAATTTCCATACCTGACTTCTTCTTTTCACCCACACAGCTCAAGGCTACCACTGAACCGAGTCGCAGTTTAATGTTGCACTTTTCAGCACTTATTACAGATTGAAATCTATAGCATAAGCAATTCTATAGCATAAGCATGAGAAACTGGCTTCTCCTCTCTGGCCACAGGAATCCGTGTGTGCCGTTCTACACTAGGGATTATACTTCTACGATTTTTATTTTACAACTGGAATCTCAGGCTATCTTAATTTATTGCGGCCCCATTGTAAATCATTACAGCCACAGTAATATATTGTCTTTCATCTTGGCTTTTAACATGCCAAAAAATGTCGAGTGGGATAAAAAAAAATGTTTTTATTTGCTGTAAGTTGTTTGTTGGTTTGTTAGACCACCGTGGTTGTGCCCTTTGATGTTCCAGTGGGACAGTGGGTTTGTGGCCAAAGCATGTCTGTAATGGGACTGGGAATAAAATATGATCATGTTTCTGGACATGAACCAAAGACCATGAGAAGAAGTGTTCTTTGCTTGTATTTAATGTCTTTTGTGTCTTTTTTTCCCTTCTTGCTTGCCTTTCAGGCCTCACAAGCATGGCGTAAGAACAAAATGGATGAGTCCAAACATGAGATTCACTCCCAAGTGGATGCCATCACTGCTGGGACTGCCTCCATGGTCAACCTCACGGCAGGTAAGCCTCCCAAGAAACAAAGGACTTGTTTGTAGAAAGCCCTAGTTGATTTGTCTATGATATTCATGTTCATAATAGTCAACCTATTAGACAGTTAGATATGAGACTCTTGTATCTGTACTTGATTTTGTTGTTTTAGATTAATATTTAAAAGTAAGCAGATCTATCTCAATATGTTTTGTATTGTTTTATTCATCAGCTGTGTATTGTTAATTTATCATCATTAGTTTGGTGATAATGATTATAAATTGGTTTTCTTCTATACTATTCATTAATTTTTGTTTTGTTATCATATTGTTTAGTTGATTATCAGTAAACGAAAGGATCCTTGATAGCAGTAACATCAGGGAGGGAGAAAAAAAAAACCCAGTTAGATAAAGATGCCTTCCACTGCAGCAGACGCACAGAAAGGTGGTCCTTGCCCTACTTTTCGGCATCTCTCCGTGAAAAGTATACATGCGCTGCTCCTGCTCCACATTCCCCAGGCGATCCTGCCGAGACTGACTACACGGCCGTGGGCTGCGCCGTGACCACCATCTCCTCCAACCTGACGGAGATGTCCAAGGGCGTGAAGCTGCTCGCCGCGCTCATGGAGGACGAGGGCGGCAACGGCCAGCAGCTGCTGGGAGCCGCCAAGAACCTGGCCTGTGCCGTGTCCGACATGCTGAAGACTGCCCAGCCTGCCAGCACCGAGGTAGGCCTACTGGGGGAACAGGGTGAGGGGTAGGTGGTGGTGGTGGGGTGGGGGTAGAGATGATGACGGATGGGTGCACCTTCCCTTTCAGGTCAAAGGTCACCGTGTGAGGTCAAGCAGCTCCAGGGGCAGGGGTTCAAATCCCAAAGGGGGGAGATGAAACAGCTTGCTGAGATGTGTGTGTGTGTCTCGACGTGTTGTTGTAGACAACCCGGTCGTCAAGGGTTTTTAAGGCAGATCCCCGTCCTTCTAGTACTCCTCCTTTTGGTGCAAAAAAGCAGCCCAGCTTTTAACGCTGTGAAAGAAAAGCTCCCATGGCTTTTCACACCAGACGAGCACGCTATGCTGGCTGCTGCCAAGGGCCCAGGATTTATTTGCAAAGCGACACCAGCGGAGATAAATGTCTCACCTTCAGAGGCCACCGTGCCTCAACGCTGAGCGTTGCGTAAGAGCGTTAGCTGCAAATGATTAAACGCAAGAAACTAACACCGCCTGCCTGTCCGTCATCCACACGATTCGTTCTCCAGAGAGCCATGCTCCCCCAGATTTGGAGCCAACCAAGAGATGTCCATCTGACTTGAGTTAATAGCTAAGTTCACTTTTTGGACTGAGCAAGGCTGTGCCACAAGGTATCGAGTGATTCATACAGTGTGGTTTAAAGTGCGTGTCAGTGGGATACAGTTTAAGAAACCATGAGGACCCCTGTTGAGGCTGTAGCGCTCAGCATGTTTTTACACATTTTGTAGATTTTTAGCGACAGAACAGTCATATATGACCATCAACGTACCTGAGGTCATCGCGAAAGCATTTAATAAGAAGAAATAATAAATCTCTTCTGCCAGATGTGGGGTCTTTCTGTGCCTAAACGTATGTACTGCCAGACCACAGTGAAATCCACAACCCACTGCTCTTCTCAAAATAATGGGTTGTTTTGACTGAGCTTGACTGAGTTTTGACTAAGCTTGGCGTAGTAACTGATCCGGTGTTCTTGTCGAGGGTTACCAGTGATTAAGCTTGATGTCGTATCCTTGGAGACATGTTGGACTACAAATTTTGTTGATTTGTTTTGCGGTTGTTTTTCATCCCTGTCCCCTCAGCCTCGGCAGAACCTCCTGCAGGCCGCAGGCAACGTGGGTCAGGCCAGCGGAGAGCTGCTGCAGCACATCGGCGAGAGCGACACGGACCCACGATTCCAGGTGGACCATGCATACCTGCTTAACACACACACAGATATAGATATACACACACACATAAGTACACACACAGACACACACTTAAGTGTAATAGATGATACATGACTTACTGTCCACACACACACACACACAGTCACATCCCTCTATTGTAATGACTAATATATGTCATACTTTGTTCTTTTCTGAATAATGTGTTGTTATATACCTAAAGGATGTTGTGATATTGCACTAACCAGTGAGTGTAATGATAATGTGTTTTTAGGTAAGACACCAAATGTTGTGTGTTGAACTATATAGCTCTAGACCAGAAATGATAACTGTGTGCCACCATAACCCCTTCTTTCCACCCCTGTGACTGCATCACCCAGCCTCTAGGTAAAGGAGCTTTCAGGGGTTCAAGGCGGACAGTCCTGTGTAGTGGTCAAATGCTGGTAACAAATATCAACAGAAAAACAAACCAATGACCTTCAAACGAATGACCTTCAAACTATACTATGGCTCTCTCAATGGACTATCATACTAATGGCACTCAGATTAATTTCAGCAACTTCTCTGTAGGTATACATATTGTGTTCATGTGGTCTCTTCCTGTGGAAGTTTATGTGCAAAATGCCGAAACCTGTCCAGCAATGTTTAGCTTGTGCTTCAATAAGATGGCACAACAATTGTAATGCCTTGTTGTGAAGCTTTGCACCTAAACTATTTCACAGGAATTGGAGCACTTTTTTGTTTTTTACAAATTCCTGTTTAAATTTGGGATGTAACCATGGGTAAATCACATTGCTAAATGTAGCCTGTTCTAGCACTTCTCCATTCCACTGTGAGACCTCTCGCCCTCTGGGCCCCTTGATTGACGGGTCTTGAGGTTTTAGACTGTAGTCGGATCTCTCTGGGATGTTAACCTCTGTAATGTACATCCTCAGGCACTCTGTATCCATGAAGGGGTGTTTTTGAAACCTTAAAACACCCCAACTGAAAAGACAAGTTAAAACATACATTAACAGTAAAGAACCTCAGCAATGATTAGCATACTTGCGAAAGAATGGGTGTCTGGGTGAATGGGAATCTGTGAAAGATGATGCCCTTGATTTTTAATTTTTTTAAAAAGAATAAAGGTTAAAAAAAGGACTATTTTATTTATATACAGCTGTGCCTGTGGATGTCTGATACAGGTTCTTTTATTCTCCCTAATTCAGTTTAATTCAACACATGGTGCAAGATTTCAAAGAACTTATTTTTGTCATACTATATGAATCTAAAGTCAGACTCCTGAGACATATAAAAGCAAATATGGCCACGTCCTTATTTTAAAGTGGAGAAGGGAAAAAAAAGACGCCCTCAGGTTAGGAGATGTTGGCTCAGTGCCAAAGCAGGACTCTTTGAAACTAAACGACTGAGCAAAGAACATCTCCTGTGGGCATAAGAAACGGCCGCTCACCTTCCATTCTGAGGCGCGCGCTTGGAATGCAGTCCGACCGCAATGACCACAAATTACATAACAAGTCCGTGCGCCTCTCGCCCGTTCACACGTTCTCTGCTCATGAACATCCATCCAGAGACAAGCAGGCAGCGGGGGGGTTGCTGTCTGTGTCAGTCAGAGTGAGGTTTCTACCCCACCCCAGTAAACTAGCATGCTAAGAATGAGTAAAACAACAATGGGAGTCAGTTAATGTGTGCGGTGCTTAGTTTCACAGCCTTCTTTGACTCCCTTCTATCACCAACACTTGTTTGATATACAGACTATTTACACTACTCCATATGGCTTCTCAGATAGAGAGACTTGGGTAATGCATGTCATAGTCAAGTATAAAAAGACAGACAAAAAAATTCCAGTCAGAATATAGAAATGTCGTCCGAGAAACATGGCACATAGTCTGCAGTGGTCAGCTAGATGAGTCATTATCTTCCAAGCCAGAAGTCACCCAGATATCAAATTCCCCTCAACTTCCTTCCTTGTCCTGTGTACCTCCGATACTGTTGTGGGGTTTCAAATATAGCATAGTGAGCCATGTAAGTGCTAAACTGAAATGTTGATGCTGACAGGCCATTTTCCCCCTTCCTTTCAGCTATACTCACTCCTCAGTATAGTTGTTCTACTGGGCTGTTGCCAACAACACAACAGTGTCATAAATTTGTCACCATTAATGGCCCTTTGCACTAGCCACTGCAAAAAGTAATCAGGCAAATGTACATTAAAAAAGGTCCGTAATATAAATTCAGCTTCATTCATTATTAACATGTTTTAATCACGATTATTGGTACAAAATGAATAATGTATAAATCTACCTCATGAATAACATTTACAATGCACACAGTACACAAGCAACAAACAAAAGTGTAATTAAAAGTGGGACTAATCTTTCTTTCCCTCCCTCCTTCGCCTAATCCTGTCTTTGAAGTAGTGTGTGGTGGCATTGGGAGAAGTGGGTGGTTGTGCTAAAATACTAACTGCTCTGTTCTGCTCTGCTCTGCTCTGCCTCGGTGGTTCTCCCTCTCCAGGACATGCTGATGCAGCTGGCCAAGGCTGTGGCTAACGCCGCCGCTGCCCTGGTGCTCAAGGCCAAGAACGTGGCACAGAAGACCGAGGACTCGGCCCAGCAGAACCGAGTCATCGCCGCCGCCACCCAGTGCGCCCTGTCCACCTCACAGCTGGTGGCCTGCACTCGGGTAAGGACTGAACTTTCTGTCTCAGTCGTCTCACAGCGGCTGTGCCACTAAAATGGCTGCCTGTGTACACTGGTTACTCATCTTACTGACCTACCAACAATGCACACACAATACACAACACAAAGCTCCAGATTCTTCTCATCAAAAGTGCACTGGTGTGTTTTGACATCGTATCGTGCTGTGTGTTACTGTAAGAATAGCTCCAGCTTGTTCTGGTGCACTAGTCAGAATTCTGCTGCCACATGTAATGGCAGGTGAACTGTCAAAACCTGAATTGAAAATGAACTGAGACAGCAAGGTCTGTCCAGGCAGTCTGAAATAATGTGAATAGACAGGTGCTCATCCATAAACCATCTCTTTTTCTCCCTACTACCCTCCACCTTCCTCCATACTCCACCTCTTCTCATCTTCTCTCAACTCCCCCCCCCCCTCCCCAACTCCTTTTTATCTGTACTTCCATCCCTTTCTTCTCCTCCTCTTCATCCCCTCCTCCTGCTCTGTCTTCCTCCTTTTCTTTGGCCTGCTTTTCTTCTTCCTCCATCTGCTCCTTTCCCTCCTTATATTTCTCTCCCTCTTCTTCTTCATCCCCTGGTCCGCCTCCTCTTCCTCCCTCCTACTCCCTACTTTCCTTCCATCCTCTTCCTACTTTTTCTCTATCTCCTCTTCCTCTATCTTCTTGTCTTTCTCATCCTCCCTCCCTCCCATCTTTCTCCTTCTTCTCCTCCTCTCCTTTTCCTTTTTCTACCTCCGTCTCCTCCTTTGCCATCTCCTCGCTCTCCCTCATTTTCCTCTTCCTCATCCTCCTTCCTCTCCTCACTCTCCTCCTTCTCCACCTCCTCCTCCTCTATCCTCTTCTCTTCCTCATCCTCCCTCTTACCCATTTTCCTCCTTCTTCTCCTCCTCTCCACCTTTCCTTATCCTTCTTCTACTATCTTCTGCCATCTCCTCCCTCTCCTCCTCCTCCTCCTCCTCCTCCTCCAGGTGGTGGCCCCCACCATCAGCTCCCCGGTGTGCCAGGAGCAGCTGATCGAGGCGGGCAAGCTGGTGGCCAAGTCGGTGGAGGGCTGCGTGGAGGCGTCTCAGGGCGCCACCCAGGACGAGCAGCTGCTGAAGCAGGTGGGCGCGGCGGCCACGGGCGTCACGCAGGCGCTCAACGAGCTGCTGCAGCACATCAAGCAGTACGCCAGCGGCGGGCAGCCCATCGGACGCCACGGCGAGGCCACCGACCGCATCCTGGACGTCACCGAGAACATCTTCAGCTCCATGGGAGACGCAGGTACTGTACTGTGCTGTACTGTAGAGTAGCATAACGTGTTGGGACATGAAGGAGAGGTCCACACTCCTCAGTTCCCTTTTTTCACTTTCATTTACGTTCCTCACCTAGTCACTAGTCTGATGAAGAGAAGTTGGATCGAAATGTCACTTGGGTACTGTACTGTACTGTAGCGTGCTGGGATGTAAAGGAAAGGTCCATGCACGTCAACTCTCTTTTTTTCAGTGTTATTCACGTTCCTTACCTAGTCATTAGTCTGATGAAGAGCAGTTGGATTGAAACATGACTTGGGTGAGCAGGAACGTGAATAAAAGTGGGGAAAAAAGAGAGCTGAAGTGTGCAGAGCTCCGCCTTTATGTTTTGGATTTGTTCTGTTTTTTTTTCTGGTCCAGCACCTATTTGGATTACAGATGTGCGCGCCCTCTTCTTATGTAGCGTGCTGGCACAGGGGTTACTTCTGCATAGATGTGCACTTCTGCATTGACATGCCCTACACAGTAGAGGTGGAGTAATGAAGATGATGATGATGAATACTTATTATCCTTTCCAGGAAATTGCATCATCACAAAATAATCTTGCAAATGAAGACAGTAAACATATATGCATTGACACATCATCTGTTCTTCATGTATTCCCAAATTCAGACAATTGCCTATTTTCCTTTTCTTTCTTTTCTCACTGCATCTCATGATCGCCTGGGTTGGCCATTTAGGGGCTAAGAAGGTCGGCTTCTTCCCCAATGGTCCACAGCTCTAGTACAAACTAGCCATAACAGACTGAGACAGACAAAACATGTTTGCTGAAGTAGGTCAGAGTAAGTGCCACTAGCTTTTGTTGTCACTTGCTGGACTGCTGTCCTGGATTATAGACTGTGATTGATTGCAACATTACGAACTTGAGCTATCAACCACATGAGTTAGATCCCTCCAGCATAGGATGGAAAATAGTGACGAAACCTCGACCCTAGTAGTATTACCTTTTAGGTCACAACCTGTCATTAGCATACTTAGATTTTTCTTTTCCTTATCATGCCGTATGAAAGCTCATATCAATCCAGTGTCATTCACTTTACGAGCAGTCAACACACTGTCTATGAAAAATGATGCTGTTTGGCTGGGATGAGTTGCGATGGGGCCAACCACATCGTCAATTCCCCCTGCCAAATTCCACAGCCTTGTGTGAGTGCAATGCATCTGACAGACAGGGCTTGAAGCTGGAAGATTTTGAACTATCTGAATTATGTAACCTGTTTCGAAATGATTCAGAAACGCGTGCCCCCAACCCCCCCTCCCTACTAAAAATCTGTTTCCAATAAAAATCTGTTCAGAAAAAAAAGTGTTTTTTGGAACAAACATTTATGAAGTCTGCTGTGACACAAAATATCTATATGAAGATGTTTGAACGAGAGAGAAAGGGTTTCAAATGGCTCCCGCGCTCACAGATTCAACACTTAAGCCAAAATTTCACAACCCCCTCCAGCCCTGCCCCAAAGGACTCCTTTACAGCTCTTAAATCCTTAACTCTTCAACGTCTTTGTCCTCCATTTTCCTTTCTTTCGTTTTCTCCCCCCTCGTTTCTCTCTTCTGAATAACCATAAATCAAAGTGTTCCTTCTAGACAAAGTGTGTCATAGCTTCCTGTCTCTCTCTCTGCTTATCTCTCTCTCTCTCTCTCTCTCTCTCTCTCTCTCTCTCCCCCTCTCCCCCCCTTCCTCGTGTCCCAACAGGAGAGATGGTGCGTCAGGCCCGTATCCTGGCCCAGGCCACCTCCGACCTGGTCAACGCCATCAAGGCGGACGCCGAGGGCGAGTCAGACCTGGAGAACTCCCGCAAGCTGCTGTCGGCCGCCAAGCTCCTGGCCGACGCCACCGCCAAGATGGTGGAAGCTGCCAAGGTACTGCACAAGGGATAGACATGAGCTGCAGGGGGGGGCCTAGCTGTCTCACACACACACACACACACACACACACACACACACACACACATTCACACACACATTCACACACACACACACACACACACACACACATTCACACACACACACACACACACACACACACACACACACACACTCCCGACGTGAGCTAGACAGGGGGCCTAGATGCTCCATTCTCCCTGCCCCCCGCCTCCCTACCTCTGAGCAATTTATAACTGCAGCCTCAGGAGGTTAAGAGGGGGTGCTTTGGATGAAGTCTGTGGGGGGTCGGTGGAGTGAGGGGGCCGATGCTGAATTGTAGTGAAAGTCAATGCACTGGCGGGTGTGTGGGTTTTTTTTATCTGCTCTAAAAGGCTGCCAAGACAGAAAAAATGCAGAAAATAGCAGGGGGGGGGTTAGCGTAGGAACAGTTGAAAGAACTTTCTGTCAAGTTTTTAAGACGGAGCAGAGCTAGCCAGCATTTTAAGGGCCACTGACTCACTTTTGTGATTGAACAGTATATCATCGGCACCCCTTTTACATTCCTTTTTTTAGTACTTATCATTGCTGTACCTTTCGCTTGCGTCTAAGTGGAGCCTTCTACGTAAGTATGTGTGTCTGGACATCTGCGTTGGTGCACTCATTGACATTGTGTGTGTGTGTGTGTCTGTGTGTGTCTGTGTGTCTGTGTGTGTCTGTGTGTGTCTGTGTGTGTCTGTGTGTCTGTGTGTCTGTGTGTCTGTGTGTCTGTGTCTGTGTCTGTGTCTGTGTGTGTGTGTGTGTGTGTGTGTGTGTATTGACAGGGAGCTGCAGCTAACCCTGACAGCGAGGAGCAGCAGCAGAAACTGCGTGAGGCCGCAGAAGGTCTGCGTATGGCCACCAACGCAGCCGCCCAAAACGCCATCAAGAAGAGACTGGTCAACAAGCTAGAGGTGCCTTTCTGCCTTCTCTTCTCCTTACTCAGTCACTTACTCTTACACACACGCACACACTCACAGACACTGACTTGGACTCACACACACACTCACTCACACACACACACACACACACACACACAAATGTGCATAGTCCCTCAGTCTTATGCAGATATGATTTCCTATATGGTACAAGCCTTCTGTCGGGTGCTTTAATATCCGCTATTGAACATGAAAGGCATTGTTTTCACATGGTGTCAAAACCGTGTGAAAGTTTCAATTAACCTAAAGAGACACCACAGTTCTCTCCGATGCTCTGGATGTATGTGTAGTGTTCCCATAAATGGGCATTGTCAGAAAAGCGAATTTCTTTGAAATCTGATGAACGCACTTGCAATGACATACAGGTTGATTCAGGTCTTTTTGCGTTTTTTTTTTTTTTTTTTTTTTTAATGAGACCGCAGAACTGTTAATTTAGCGCTGTGGCTAGCCCGTAGGAGGAGTTGCAAAACAACTGGCCACGACATGTTGCCTGTGTGTGTGTACAGGACTGAGGAAGGGGGATCAGCAGAAAAACATGCCTCTTTGTTTTTTTTCCTCTGAAATGGCGAGTTGGTGCAGAGAGGCGTGCCTCGACTTGTTTGTGGGAGCATGCACAGAAGGGAAGTTGTGCTCAGACGCTGAAGTAGATGGTCTGTGAATTTGGCTACCCCTCCTCCAGATAAGATGAGATTGTAGCTCTGTAGCTCTCATGTTGTGGGCAACTCTCGAGGTATTTCATTGTAAAGGTTGATTGGAAATGGCCCCTGTGTAGTGGAAAAGTTACACTACACACACAAGTGTACACACACACACTGTAGTGAAAGTTACACCGCAGACGCACACACAAACACACACATAATTAGGACTAAGAGGAATGGGGAAGCAATCACCTTTAAATGCCTGTGACCATTGAAATCTTACTCGGATACGCATCGCGGAAAACACTGTTTACTCTGATGTAATTGCAGGAAAAAGCTGGAGCAGATAGAGATAGTGTGTTCTGGGCCTCTATTTTTTTACCTGCACTGACCACAGCAACGTTTGATGAAGAAATTGGACAAAGAAATCAAACATTCTTGAGATTGTTGATTTAAATTCCTGGTACCGTATTAAACATGGTCATTGTGCATAATCTGCTTGAGTACATGGGCATCGGAAAGTTAAAGATAGTAGGGATAGTGTTCTGAGTTGTGTTGTGCTTAGGATTTCGATTACAATCTCCCGCCCTTTTTTCTCCACAGAATGCAGCCAGGCAAGCAGCCGCCGCCGCCACTCAAACCATTAACGCCGCCCAGTACGCAGCCTCGTCCAATAAGAACCCAGCTGCCCAACAGCAGCTTGTGCAGAGCTGCAAGGTAAGCGCCCAGGCAGGCAGGCAGACCGCAACTGACTTCCTGTCCTCTCAGGGTGAAGATGAGGACACGGAGCTGTTCTCTCTGCCCTCGCTGGGTTGGCTGTGACAACACAGATGTGCAAACACCGCTATCCAGCACATGTTGCTCTTAAAAATATTTTTGTGTGGCTTCTTTGTTGCACTGTATTTGCCAATTTTAGTTTAAAAACATAATGGTACCATCTGACTTTTTCACACAGGTTTTGATGAGCTAGATTTTGTGTTAGAAAGGTACAGTCATGGGTTGATATTTGAAACATAGGTATTCAGAGGAATTAAATGGTTCTTGATTTATCCTCCAAATGCTAAATTTCAAATAATATGTTTTTTAGAAAGTAGCTCAATACTGGACAGTTTATTAAAAAAGACCCCAAGACAAATAGTGTTTTAGCAGTACAATGCCATAATGCAGAAATATTTAGGGAGCTGAAGTAGCCTCATGAAGTACATCTATGAACTCGAGACCAACCCTAAAAATTATCTGGTCACTGAAGGCGGGATCTGTGTTGTTTTGTCCCAGTCCCAACTCCAACGTCAATTCCTCATCTGTCTTCTGCATTTCAGACGGTGGCTGACCAGATCCCCAATCTGGTCCAGGGAGTGAGAGGCAGTCAGTCCCAACCCGACAGCCCCAGTGCCCAGCTCGCCCTCATCGCCGCCAGCCAGAACTTCATACAGGTAAGCAGAGTGTAAATAACCCCTCCATAATTAAGGGGTACTACCTTTTCCGAGTGGGTATTACATTTTACATTTTACATGTTGGTACCCCCCCAACCCTGCTATTTTAGTGTGTTTTGGGGGTACTGTACCCCCCAGTACTCCATGTAGTTCAGACTATGCAGGTAAGGCCACCCATGTCACCAGGGTGACCACAGACAAGAAAAGTTCAGGGCCTATTGAAATTCTATTTTATTAGCCAGGAGAAAGTTATGGAACTCATGGAAGTGGTATTTTTTTTACTAAAATGAATGTCTATTGAATTTAATGATGTATCTTTCGTGGAAAATATCATTGTACAACATTGTTTGATACAGCTTCCACCTGAAATGACCTAGCCTAACTATCCAGTTGGAAACAGAAAAATGTTGTTTATTTAAATCAGTAGTCGGACTCACGCTTTTGTTTCGAAATGACATTGCAATTGTTTTCAAGGATCCATAGAAAGTCATACGAGAGTTTTGAAACGTAAAAGAAAATGGCAAGCATCATTTCAGTAACCTATACTGACCACCCACGCAGATCACATCTCTGTTTGGCCTGCAGGGTGCTAGGGCTGTCACCAGGTCAACCTCGAACATTAAGCGTTTTAGTGTGTTTGGTTGAACATCACTGATCACCATCAACACTGTTGGGCCCACAGGGGCTAATAGATCGACCACAAAGGGATGGGTCATCACCAAGGCAAAGAGTTTGAGAGTTGGCAGAGCTACTGACTGTAAGCACTCTACAGTACTTTAAAGCGGTGCTGTTTCATAGGCAGCCAGCCTAGCGGCATTTTGGCAGTGACCTGCTCCATAGAATGACATCTGATCTGGGCCTGCATGTCATGTAGGGAGGCCCTGCTGCACTTAAATGCGGTCGGTCCAGCATGCTCGCCATTTTTAAGCACCGAGCGAGCCAACATCTGCAAGTGAAGTTTAAGCATGAGGGAAACGTTTGAGCACACCATGACACGAAAGTCCATATGGGGGAGAAAGAACATGCCTTTAAATTGGCAGCGTGACAGAGCACCGTGTAGGGGGAGGGGGGGGGGGAGAGAACCTGCGAGGTACAGATTACAAAAATACCTGCCAGTGCAGCAAAGTAATTCTCCGGTACAAAAGGTTACAAGACTGAAAGGCAGCTCATTACATTCAGCTGTAAAAGCAAATGTGTGTGGTTAATTGTAACTTTGGTTTAGTATAAGAGATATGTACTGTATGTGTGTGTATGTATTATGTGTACTTGTGTATGTATTGTGTGTGTATGTAGTATGTGTGTACATTTGTGTGTGTATATATGTGTGTATGTGGTATTTACGTGTACTGTATATGTGTGTGTGCATGTATGTGTGTATGTGGTATGTATGTACATACAGTATGTGTGTGTGTATGTATGTGTGTATGTAGTATGTATGTAATACATATGTGTGTGTATGCATGTGTGTATGTAGTATGTATGTAATACATATGTGTGTGTATGTATGTGTGTATGTAGTATGTATGTAATACATATATGTGACGGAATAAATGAATGTAGGGAATGCGGGATAAGTGTACTAATGGGACCTGTATGTAACCTTTGCTTGTTGCCACCAGCCTGGTGCCAAGATGGTGACCGCCGCCAAGGCCACCGTGCCCACCATCGGTGACCAGGCCTCTGCCATGCAGCTCAGCCAGTGTGCCAAGAACCTGGCCAGCGCCCTGGCAGAACTCCGCACCGCCGCACAAAAGGTAATCTACTTGGCAGAGACTGAAAAAGTAAGAGGAAAAGACAAAGAGAAAGGTAATCTAATGTGCCAAGACAGAAAGAAAGAGAGAGAGAAAGAAAGACAGAGAAAGAGAGAAAGAGCGAGAGAGAGAGAGAAAGAAAGACAGAAAGAGATGGAGAGAGATGAAGAAAGAGAAGAAAGGAGAAAGAAAGAAAAAAGCAGGAGAACAAAAGAAAAAGAAAGAGACAGAAAGGATGAATTGTCTCCAGGGAAATAGTGTAGCAATCATCAGGTCAATCAGTGGTCAATCAATTACTCAAGATGGGGTAATAATCTTTGTCGTAGCAATTTCCTTAATTCACACCATTAATCAGGTGCCTGACTGACCCTGCACAAATAAAAAAAGAAAAGAAAATGGAGGAAAAAGCAAAGCAAAGAGCCAAAGGGGTGCCAGCTGTCTCCATTCCAGCCCTTAAATGGACTTGGTTGAATTCTCACAGCATATCCTACAGTAACTGCAGGCGACGTGATTGACTGTACCATTAGTCTTGAGTTTTCTCTCCAGACTGGTTCCTTTTGAATTTGCCACTTTGCTACCACGTACACTAATGTTGTACGTATGTAAAATGATTTACTAATTCAATACTAGTTTAATGAAGAATGGCTGTCTTTTCTCTGACATTGCTTTCTTGTGTAAGTGTGCTATGGGTGTGGTGGCTTCTTAGAACTGATTGACTCCATATTGTGCTGACATGTTTGATATGTCCCACCTCCTCTTTTTTTTTTCTCGCCCACACACACACACACACACACACACCATACACACACACCATACACACACACCATACACACACACCATACACACACACCATACACTGTCCATTCATCCTTCCTCTTCTCACTTCCTGTTTGTGATATGCGTGTGTGTGCATATGCTTATGTGTGTGTGTGTGTGTGTGTGTGTGTCGGTGTGTGTGTGTGCGCACAGGCTCAGGAAGCGTGTGGCCCGCTGGAGATTGATAATGCGCTGGCGCTCATCCGCGGCCTGGAGAAGGACATGCAGGAGGCCAAGGCCTCGGCCGCCGAGGGCAAACTCAGACCGCTGCCCGGGGAGACGGTGAGAGGCAGCCGCCGGACATTTACACACATGTGGACACACACACACACACACACACACACAGATAGAGAAATGTGTACACGTACACCTACCCTCTCTACGTGGACACACACACACACAGATGGCGAAATGTGTACATCTACACCTATCTACCCTCTCTGTCAAACAAACACACACAGACATAGACATGGGGAGAAACAAACACACCTACCCTCTCTATCAAACAAGCACACACACATACACATAGGGGGAAACATCTACACCCGTTTACACACATATGCACACAGAAAGTATCTGTCCACCAGGAAGTACACATATGGCTGTTGAGAGTACTCAGACCCCTTGCACAAAGTAAAGCTAGGTGTAACAGTCTGGTCCTCTAGGCTACACCACACCAGCTAAACATTACTAGAACATTACTAGAATTTGCTGAAGCTCAGCATACATGTGTACAGCTAAACAGGTGTTGGATACACACCCAGTCTCAGACTCAGAATTTGAATGTGCAGAACATAATTGAATTGCATTGGATAGCTTTTTACAAGAGGTAAATCACACATACAGAAAAACATTTAAGTTAGACATGCAAACTGCAAGACTCAAACAGGGAAGTGTCAATGTATGTCAACTGTTACAACATCTAAGTGATCTTGCACACTCTTTCAGGTACTTCCAAATAGCCGTAGTCAGCTATATGGTTCTGCTTTCAACCTTCCCCCAGACACACAAATGTCAGTGCTCTGTGTGTGTGCGTGCGTGCGCGCGTGCGCATGTGTGCGTGCGTGCGTGTGTGTGTTTTTGTGTGTCTGTCTGTGTGTGCGCGTGTATCTGTGTGTGTACATGCACACAAACATTGCCATGTTCCCACCCAGCCCCCACTCAGGAACACTCACTATTTCCTGTCATGTGACCCTGAGCAACCGTTACTGGCTTCCCCTTGTAGCCGCAGCGAAACAGCCAGAGCGCTGCTGTCCTCGGCTTTAAATAACACCGTCTGAAATGACTCAGTCACACAATAACACAACACACCTCTGATCTCTTCGTAATGTGTGCAGCACAACAACATGGCGCTGGATATTTGGAACTTGTAATGCGAGTACATTATGTTATGCAGGTTAATGTATAGATTTGGCAGGTTTGGATTTGGCAAGCTATTGTTCGTATAGCAAGTAGTCAAAAGTAGATAATAGCAGAAACCTTGAGCTTTAGGTAACAGCTGATGAGGGGGCCCCAATGTCAGTTCATATGTACAAACACACACCCAAACACACATGCACTCGAACATACAAATAGCCCTAGTCAGCTATGTGGTTCTGCTTTCAACCGTCCCTGCTGATGAGGGGGCACCAATGTCAGTTCATATGTGAAAACGCATGCGCACACACACACACACACACACACACACACTGTAATAAACACACACAGAACAAGAAAAAGATCTATGCACACTATATTGTACTGCATGCCATAAGTCATTATTGATGTGGGTGCAGCACTGAATGTGTACTGGTTGTAATGGTGTTGTCACCGCTGTGTCGTCCCCAGTTGGAGAAGTGCTCCCAGGACCTGGGCACCAGCACCAAGGCCGTCAGCTCCGCCATCGCCCAGCTGCTCAGCGAGGCCACCCAGGGCAACGAGAACTACGCAGGTGAGGAGCTCCTCGCTTCAGACACAAGACACAAGATTCAGTGGGAGCGAGGGACAGAGCAAACGAGTGGGAGTGGGAGGGAGACAGTCAAGGACAGAGAGTCAAGGCTGTGGGATGATGAGGCTTTGTAAGGCTGCAAGAAGCCAGTGATGGAGAGGGGGGGAGGAGAAACGGGGGAATCAATGCCACTTCGGAAGACATGAGAATCGGTAAACTGGACTAGTCACTCTCACACTGAGTCAAGGGAAACAAAAGTCTAAAAACCCTTTATTGGTTGCATGGGGTGAAGTGTCAACGCTGACTGGTTTTAGCCATACTAGGCCTCCGTCAGGGCGTGGTCTGTCGTGATCCTTTAAGATGTGCTCCTAGACCACCTCTGTTTTTTTTTGTCTGTAGTCTACCACCAGATAAAAAGAGCACTTGGCTTCTTTGGCTTTGTTGTCTACGTGAAGACACAAGAATCAGTCGATGAGTGATGGAGCAAAGGAGGGGAAGGAAGAGACAGACAGACAGACAGACAGACAGACAGACAGTCAAGGACAGACAGTCAAGGACAGACAGACAGTCAGTCAAGGACAAAGAGAGAAGGCTACAGAATGAGTGGGATGGGCTTTGTAAGGCTGCAAGAAGCCTGTAATGGAGGGACAAGGAGAGAAAGGGGAATGAAGGATTAAATTAATTCATTAGTAGGTGATGGGACAAGAGCAGGTAGGGTGAGGGGATGAATGGATGGGTGATTGGCTGAGAGAGAGGGGGAGGGGGAATATAAATGAGTGAGAAGGGTGGAGCTGGAGAATGAATGAATGAATGAGTGGAAGAAATAGATTGAATTAGTGTGAGTAATCAAATGAAGGATGAATTTCATTAGCGTAAATGTAAAGATTTGGTAAGGTGAGTGAGTGTTGTATGCAATATATGAGTTACAAATGACAACGTTGTAACACAGCAGCAGTCAGGCAGTACAGTACATGTAAGTCAGTATGTGTAAGATATAGAATGAGTTAAAGTGAAACTCAGTTGGAAGGTGTGAAACCAAATGCACGGTACAGTCAGACTAAGAGCAAGCATGAATTTGGGGGGTGAGAGAGAGAGAAAGAGAGGGAGGACTTACAGATGGGTGTGGGAAGGTTGCAAAAGGGCTGCACAGCCCTCAGTATGCATGCAGAGTGTGCTTAAAATACCCCAGCATATATATCACAGTTGGAACAGGACCCTCAAATACCTTTACGTAAGGGTAGTATGCATGTGCCACTGACCTACACTTAAGTATGCAGTGCAGGGACATACTGACCCGGAAAAGTTTACTGCCTGCTTGTCAGTCCACTTGACCTCGACACCGATAAGGGAGAAGGGCCCATGTGAGTCCACGAACAGCTGGGCAGAATTAAGATGTCAGTTGTTGCAGATGCGCAGATGTAGATTTGTGAGTTTGGATTTCCTGGTGTGTGTACTGCTGTGTAAAGTGGTGTGTATTCCTGTTGCAGTGTGCTACAGCTCCCCCTGTCGGTCAGTCTTGTCATGTCACGGCTTTCGTGCATCTGTTGCCTCTTTTTCTGTGCCCCCCCACCCCTGTGTTCTTCCTCATTTACACTTTTATTTTATTGACACACATACATTTATGCGTGTACACATTTATACTTACATACATGCACACATATATCCTTAAAACATCCAAAACCTTGTGCACAGCCAAAGTCCCATGTGTTGATGATCTGTAGTAACAATATCAAGCTATAATAAGTTATAATTACTGCACACAGGTAGTACTGGTCTTCTAGCTGACAAACGGCTGCAACACCAATACCAGTGTGCAGCAGGAATGACTAGAAATTGACATCAGCCAAATGCTATTAAATTATGAAGGTGGCTGGTAGCTTTCAGCTTTTAGACACAAAATAATGATTAACTGTTTACTGGCTGGTGAAATTTACCATGTATGTGTCAGTGGCTGGTAGAGGTTCACATATCCTAAAATTAATTTCCACCCCTGGTGTGCAGTGGTGGTTAGTTTATAATTAAATTATACTATTAGTTATTATTATAAGTGTATTTGTTCATCATACAGATATATTGACATTTACATTTATACCGTATTTACACATTTGCACAGGCCAAGCTGCCAGAGACGTTGCCCAGGCTCTTCGTGCCCTGGCCACCGCCGCCCGCGGTGTGGCCGCCAACACCGATGACCCGCAGGCCCGCAACGCCATGCTGGACTGCGCCATGGACACCATGGACAAGTCTGCCAACCTCATCGAGGAGACCAAGAGGGCCATCGCCAAACCTGGTGACCCCGACAGCCAGCAAAGACTCGCCCAGGTCAGTCAGTCAGTCAGTCAGTCGGTCGGTCAGTCGGTCGTCTGCTTCCAGTTTAGCCCTTGCAGGCAGAGTCCGGATGCGCGTTTGAGTAATAATGACCACCATGGTAACTCATAGGCACTGAGAATGCTTCCTCTCATTCATCTAAATGATGGTGGTTACTGGACAAGCGTCTTCAGAAGAGACCACCCTTGATGCAGTGAATTAAGTCAGTCAGCTTGAATTAAGTTAATTCAGTTTAGCGGATCAAGTTAATCAGCTTGTAATGTCATAGATGTTTCTGCGTGAAGGGCACACGTGGGTAACGCAGTACAGCAGACTGGCGAGACAAATTGATCCTCGAATGCTTTGGCGCCCACTGACCCATGAAAGGGAGGTTACATTTTGTTGAGCTTCATCCCATGCTTCCTCTTTGATTGGTTGGACAGTGCTGACAGGCATGTGGAAATTACATATTGACCAGGGTACACGTCATGGTAGTGCTGACTGACCTTGACTGCGCTGGTTTCATCAGTTTGGAGGTGTCCTAGATGATACTGAGTCATTAATAAAAATGAATCAGTAAGGAGTTAGTTTATTGAAAAGCTTGGTTAGGTTGCAGGAATCTGACATATTTTCCACTTGGTGAGAAGAACTAGAAAGGAGGGACTGTTGCACAGGTAATGTCTCTGATTTTCCATTCAGTGCCATTGTTTTGAAAACTATTTGATATTGGTGTGTTTGTCAGGTGGCGAAGGCTGTGTCGCAAGCCTTGAACAGGAGTGTGAACTGCCTGCCTGGACAGAGAGACGTGGACAACGCCATCAGGACAGTTGGGGAGGCCAGCAAGAAGCTTCTGTCTGATTCGGTGAGTGTACCATAGGCACAGGGTGTCTTACTTCATCACCCGCCCCTCGATGCAGAAGTGACTGTTTGGACAGCCCCGTTTTCTTATTTGTTTATGTAGTCTTTAAAAAAACACATAAAAACATTGGGATGTATGTTGTGTTTCCAGTGTTTCAGTAGCATCAGACATTAGTTAAAATTGAGCATGAAATGGGGTCTTTCGGTGAGTTTGTTCCTGTGGTTGATTGTGAATGGCAGCAGCAGACCAGTATGTAAACACAGCTTTCAGCCTGTTGTCCCTTTGTTACGCCCCCTTTACAAGAGAAAGAAATAACGTGCCCCAAGACAAGACGGTACATGTCTGCAGTGGCTTAAAGCTCCTCTCTGTTCACCCTCTCACACCCCTCCTCCTCCTCCTCCTCCTCCTCCTCCACCTTTCTCTGCCTCTCATTAATCCCCTGCCCTTCCACAGTTCCCTCCAAGCAACAAGAGCTTCCAGGAGGCACAGGCCAACCTCAACCAGGCAGCGGCCGGCCTCAACCAGTCGGCCAACGAACTGGTGCAGGCCTCACGCGGCACCACGCAGGACCTGGCCAAGGCCTCGGGCAAGTTCGGCCAGGACTTCAACGAGTTCCTGGAGGCCGGCGTGGACATGGCAGGACAGTCCCAGGTAGAGGAGACACACTTCCTGTTGGAACCTTCACTTGCTTTAGCTTTTTTCTGACAAACCAGTTTTAGAAGTTCAAATGTAACGGGTTCTTCGTCAGTCACGTGACCTTATTTCTGTAGCATATCATTTAAAAACAACAAGAGGTACTATAACTCAAAGCAAGGCTCCATCTGCCTAAAATTCACAGTGGAACCGAAGAATTCTCAGTTATTGAATTATAATTCAGTCATTAAAGTAGTTGCATTTCATGTCCTCTCTCTTCCCTTGTAGTCTAAGGAGGATCAGACTCAGGTGGTCACCAACCTCAAGACCATCTCCATGTCCTCCAGCAAGCTGCTTCTGTCAGCCAAAGCGCTCTCCACCGACCCCAACTCCCCCAACCTCAAGAACCAGCTGGCTGCTGCCGCTCGGTAAACACATACCCCACATTGCAGGGCCACACACACACACACACACACACACACACACACACACACACACACGGGTCTAGCCAATAGAGGGCCCACTATTGTTATCAGAGCCACATATTGAACTGTTCAGTGTTCTGTATGTAGTCTGCTAACTTAGACAGCTGATGGTGTCAGTTGTATTGATGTTTGTTGCAAAGTATTTTTTAAGATGTGGGGAGTTTACAGTCTGCTAATTAAAACTGTGAATGTGTCTAGCACTCTCCCATTTCGCAACACCTTCCTGTGGGATTGTCATTTTGGGTGGAACTGTATGTGAGAGCAGAGAGAGAGAGACACACACACACACACACACACACACACACAGATAGAGGCAGTTAACAAGAGAGGGGTGTTACACAATACTATGAAGGCGGAGGAGGAGTTTTCAACCCACACCTTCAGCACAGAGATATACCCACACACTCAACCTCTACAGTTACATTATAAAGAGGAAGAGCTGAAAACAGTAAAGAATTGTTCTCCTGATAACATGTGTGTTGACATCCCACCCGACCCACCCCCCATACTCACACACAGCCTGTGCCACTCTTTTTACATGTCGATTATGTAAGTGTTATCATCCTTCTTGGCACACTAGTGTTTGGTCAGCCATGGTTTTTGTACTGGCGACCTGATTGGTGGTAGCGTGTTTTTTTTGGCTGAGTCCCCAGTGGGCGCCCTGTTGTGGGAGGAAGTGCCGGTGTTTGTGTGGGGGCGATTTTCTGGACGCTTGCTTCAGCCCGCTCCTCTACAGCAGGCAAAGACACCAAGCCTGATGGAGCACAACCACCACTGATTGGGCCTCCTGACTTACTCTTTCTCTCTATTGCTCTCTGTCTTGCTCCGTCTCTCTCTCTGTCTCTGATAGGAAAAACTAAACATGTTGGAATTCTCCTCAGTTTCTCCCTGAACCCCACCAAAATGAAGTCATACCTCAACACATGATGCCTTCCTTTGTTCCTTTGTTTTCTCTCTTCCTCACTCTTTCTCTCTCTCTCTCTCTCTCTCTCTCTCTCCCTCTCCACTCTGAGTTTGTCAGTCTCTCAGTCTGACCACCACTGCTGACAAAGTAGTCAGCTACTAGTCCAGGAGTACTTAACTGTGAGGGGGATAGAGTGACAGAGAAAATGGGCTAGATGGAGGAAGAGAGAGAGATGGAAAGAGAGAGGCAGCATCTATGAGACCTGTAGGCAGAGAGATGCAGAGAGAGAGAGAGAGAGAGAGAGAGAGGAGTGCGCCGAAGAGACAGACCAGCATGGGAAATTCTGTGAGCAGGAGCTCGTGTGGGGGCGAGAGCCTGCATGCGATGAGCTCCATCTCTCTTGTTCTTTCTCTCTGCCTCACTCTCTCTATCTCTCTCCATCTCTCTCCATCTCTCTCTCCATCTCCCTCCATCTCTCTCTCCTCTGCAATCTCTTTCGCGTTCTCTCCCATTATCAACTCCCCACTCTATGACTAACATTCTCTCTCCCTCTCTGCCTCTCCCTCTCTCCCTCTCTGCCTCTCCCTCTCTTTCTCTCCCTCTCTCTTTTCCTCTCTCTCTCTTTCCCTCTCTCTCTCTCTCCCTCCTTCTCTTTTCTTCCTCTCCGCTCACAGTGCCGTCACAGAGAGCATCAACCAGCTCATCACCATGTGTACCCAGCAGGCCCCAGGCCAGAAGGAGTGTGACAACGCGCTAAGGGAGCTTGAGGTACCGCACATCTCTATCTCTCTCTCTCTCTCTCTCCTCTTCTTCTTCTTTGTGTTCCTCTTTTTCCCTTTCTCCTCCACAATCTACCCTCAACCCTTTCCCTCAATTACCCCTCAGTATGTGTGTGAATGAGTCAGATTCTTTTACGGAATTTCAGAAGTCTGTACCTGTGCCTTAGTATGTGTGTTTCTTAATCTGAATCTACAGTGTTTTACGCGGAAAGCGAATGTTATATGTGCACTAATTCTCTTTTCTAAGGAGATTACGCTACTCTACGTGTGGGGCATATTGCAGGATAGATAGCAGAAGGTGACAGAAGGCTGGAGGCTAAAGCAGAGTCTAGTAAACAAATCCACTCGTCATCATAAGTAATTGGTGGACGTGTGTTTGTCTTTCCCTGTATTCATATGGGCAGAAGAGGTGTAGCTTGCATGTTGCATGTAAAGTATTTTCAAAACAAAGAATTGGGAAATGATCATAATAAGTAGCAGGAAAGAGGGCTTTTTACTAGCATGTTAAGATGGGGTTTTTGTGGTCATAGTGGTTAGTCATTGATTTAATTATACTGTACATACTGCAGTCACCAATTAATCACATCCTTCTTGCTGTGTGTGTGTGTGTGTGTGTGTGTGTGTGTGTGTGTGTGTGTGTGTGTGTGTTGCCCCATTTCAGACGGTCAAAGGCATGTTGGACAACCCAACTGAAGCGAATAACGACATGGGCTACTTTGACTGTATCGACAGTGTTATGGAGAACTCCAAGGTATGACTAACTCCTAAGTAAATCTCTCCTTAGTGAAGGCTGAACAGTATACAAGGGGAGGATGATCGATCGTAGTCCTTGTGCCTCAATAACTGCTAAAATATGTGTTTTTTTAGCCTTCCTGCTGCAGGAATAATGTGCCCTTTCTCCATATTTATGTGGCCGTGCAGTGCTGTGATTATGCTTACTATGCCAATGCGGCATTATGTGGATTATGCCTCACCACCTTTAGCACAGAAACAGAGCATATGCTTTGTTGCAGATAAGTCATTCATTATTTCATTTGTTAGTGACTGTGTCTGGAATAGTATTATGTTTAGTTATGGCTGTCTCTCTGTAGAAAGAATTTCTCAACATTCTGTGGACACCAAAGTCTGTAGTAATGCATTGTAGTTCATCAACGCTGCTGCTGCTCTTTAATGTTGCTTGACAGCATCTGTAGTAAGAGTTTGTGTTTATGTTTGATATTCCATCGCAGGTTCTGGGTGAAGCCATGGCTGGAATCTCCCACAACGCCAAGAACAGCAACCTGCCAGAGTTTGGCGATTCCGTCAGCTCGGCCTCGAAGGCCCTTTGCGGACTCACAGAGGCTGCAGCCCAGGTATGCCCTGCTGAAACTCTCCTTCCTCTCCTCCTCCTCCTCCTCCTCCTTCTCCTCCTACTCACCTCATCACATCATGCTCTCCTTCTGCCTCCACCCATTCCATGTTTTTCTCTCTGCATCACTCAATCTCTACCATGGTGCAAACAGAAAATAGGCAGCACACTCATATGCAACCACCACCGAAATGTAAGATCAGTCGACTCTTAGATGTTTATTTGAAATGTTTGTGTTGTTAACAGTACAGTAGGTGTTTCTAAACGGTGAGGAGTTTCAGTGTCTTATCGTTAGAGGGTTCCCATTAGGTATGGTGGGCTATGGGTGTGAAAAGCAGGGCAGAGTGCAATCTGTAATGATTTCCACTCCAGTTGTGCTTCAGCGTTACTCCGGATCTCTAGTCATGCGTGCCGTAGCCAGAGCGCTGCTACTGTAAACAACATCTGGACTTACTAGCACATCACTAATCAACTGAGAGAAGATTTGTCCGATGGGGCTTGTTACTCACCATCTCTGTGTCACTTACTCACTCAACTATTCACTCATTCCCACACACACACACACACACACACACACACACACACACACACACGCTCACTACACTCACTCACTCGCATATCCACACTCCCTCATTTACACACTCACTTACTCGCACACTCTTATACAAACACACACACACACACACACACACATTTACACAATACTCACTCCCTCACCCACACATTCTCTCTTACACACTCGCTCACTTACACACTCTCACTTACACACTGTCTCGCTCATTATTTAATTCCTTCACTTTTCCCCTCGTGTCTGTCTCTTTCTTTTAATTATCCTGAGCTTCCCCTCTTCTCCCCTGTGACTGTCATTCCTTTTGTGCGTTCCTGTCCTCCTGTTCCTCAAGCTGCCACTCACCCTTTTTTATCACTGCTGCTCTCTCGCCCTACGCCCTCTACACCTCTCTCTCCTTCTCTCTTTTTGTCACTCCCATTATTATTTGCTGACTCTCACACTGGGTCTTAATGGAAGTGGGGGATGTAGAGAGAGAAAAAGAGAGAGAGAGAAAGAGAAAAAGAAAGAAAATGGGAGAGGAATGAGTCATCTTTAAAAGCTATCAGCCCTGGCTTCTCTAAAAGCTTTTCTTGTTGTTCCCTTTGTGCGCCTCCTTTTTTACGGCATTTATACCTTCTCATTATGTAGCAATGCACCGTAATAGTTCAGCAATTTTACCCAGTTGTGTGTGTGTGTGAGAGAGGGAGGGTAAGTTAGTGAGTGTGTGTGTTTTTTTTTTAGATGGTGGAGGGTACTTATTTATGATTCCAAGTCTAGTTGTTGTTGCCATGGCAGATTGCCGGAATAGACCCAGAAGAGGAAGTGACTCCGATAGTAGAAGTTGGGGGATGCAGAAAAGAAAAAAATAGACCGTTATAGACTGTGGGACTCTTTCGGCGCTGTGTCCACATTTGAATTTAAAACTAAGGCCCATTTCTGATAAAATGGCAATTTTATGGCTGCAATGCTACCCATGATCACCACATAGCCATTTTGTAGCATTTCATGAGGCACTTTGCATTTATATAGGGCATATCAAGACACCCAATGTGGTGGTGTTATTTTGTTTGCCGTTGTGTCCCTGATGTTTGTGTTTCAGCCACGCTTATTGTAGCCTATTATATTCCTGCAAGAGACATGCTTGCCTTCCTGTCGTGCAAGCTAAATAATTCCATTCCACACTAAATGTTTTGTTTTCTCTCCATCACCGCACAAGGTCATTTGTGTTATGAGTAAAAGATGTGTATATATTAGTGTCTGACCTGACTGAGAACCTGATGAGTATGTTCTGTGCTTCAGGGGGCGTACCTCGTGGGCGTGTCGGACCCGAACAGCCATGCCGGACAGAAGGGCCTGGTCGACCCGGCCCAGTTTGCCCGAGCCAAGCAGTCCATCCAGATGGCCTGCCAGAACCTGGTGGACCCTGCCTGCACTCAGTCCCAGGTAGGAGAAACTATGTTCAGTGTCGCTGAAAAGACTCTTTTACAGACTTTGTCATTATATTGTTATTATATGACAATTTATCACTATTTGATTTCATTGCTGTTAGGGAATGCTTTTATACAAAATGAGGTTCCAATGAGGGACAACAACAATCTTTTTTTTTTTTACTAAGCAGATTCATCTGAAGAAAAAACAGTTGATCGATTTAATTAAAAGTGCTACATTCAGTTCCATTTATTTTGCATGCCATCTGTTGTCATCTGTCCTCTCTCTTTTTCTCTTTCTCTTTTTCTTTCTGTCTGTCTGTCTTTTCTTTTCTTTAATTGTGTCTGTTGTTTGTTTGCAATCCCAAGGTTCTCTCAGCCGCCACCATTGTTGCCAAACACACGTCCGCACTCTGCAACGCCTGCCGCCTCGCCTCCTCCAAAACATCCAACCCTGTTGCTAAGCGACAGTTCGTCCAGTCAGCCAAGGAGGTGGCGAACAGCACCGCCAACCTCGTCAAGTCCATCAAAGTGAGTGTGCTTGCAGGGGAGCCGTCAGCACCGTCTGTGGTGTGTGGTGTGTGATGTGAGCGAGAGTTGAGGGAGAAAACTTGCAAGAAGACACTGTTAATGATAATGACGTGGTGTCACTGATGTGATAATGAGGTTTAATGATGACAGAAAAAAAATAGATCATCAGGAGAGCTCGTTTACCATAGGGAGAGAGGTAATGTGTGTAAATGTGTGTGTGTGTGTGTGTGTGTGTGTGTGTGTGTGTACATTTGAGTGTGTAGTCCATATATAGGTCTGTGAACTGTTTGTGTTTGTGTGGTGTTTGTGCATTTGTCCATAGTTAATGTGTTTGGGAGAGGGCTTTTAGGGGGGGTGTTTTTGCATATGGGTGACAGGCCATACTGTATATATATAGAGAGATGCGTGAACAGTATTGTGGAAGTGAGTGGGTGTGCATATAATTGTCCATGAGTGTGCTTGTGTGTGCTTGTGTGTGCTTGTGTGTGCTTGTGTGTGTGTGTGTGTGTGTGTGTGTGTGTGTGTGTGTGTGTGTGTGTGTGTGTGTGTGTGTGTGTGTTTGCTGGAGTGTGCTAGTGAGAGGACTAGTGTGTTTACATGTGTGGGTGGGTGGGGGTATGTTGAACAAGTTGGAGCTGGAATGTATGAGTCAAGTGAGATTGGGTGTGTGTGGACGGCACATTATGTAATATCGAAGTCTGAAGGTCAGATTTGGAAAAATCATCATGTAGATGGAAATACTAGATAAACCCTAGTTCAGTTCATTTTAGCAGTAGATTTAGATCTCGCTGGAAACTCCAGATACTGGGATAAAAGTGCAGTCAGAAACATATATTATACAGTAACTGTTTGGTGGAGACACAGAAACATTTTAGGCTTTGCACTGATACACAGCTCAAAGCCGCCCTAGTTTTGGAAGAGTCTTTAGAAAAGTGTCTGATTGAATATACTTCAAAAAGTGTCTGAGTGTGCAGGCACTGCTCCATCTTATTATACTGAGCAGTAACGAGTAATTAGTTGCTTCGGGGTCAGGAGAAACTCTTTTAAGATGGACGTCAGTGTGTGTGTGTGTGTGTGTGTGTGTGTGTGTGTGTGTGTGTGTGTGTGTGTGTGTGTGTGTGTGTGTGTGTGTACAGTATGTGTGTGTGTGTGGTTGGGTGACCAGTGACTCTAATGTCCCCCTCTAGGCCCTGGATGGAGCCTTTAACGAGGAGAACCGCAAGAAGTGCAAAGAGGCCACCGGCCCACTGATCGAGGCCGTGGACAACCTGACTGCCTTCGCCTCCAACCCGGAGTTTGCCAGCGTGCCTGCCCAGATCAGCCCAGAGGTGAAGCAGCATGACTCACCTGTCTGCACTGACTGCCACCTGTCTCTTCTGTCTCATCTGCCTCACCTGTCTGTACAACATTTTGCTTATACTTGAATATGAGTGAAAGATGGTATGCATAATGATTCAGTACTCTGTACACAATTGACATAATGAACTCATTCATTGTTCTCTAACCATGTCTTACAATACTCAACTTCACAGTTCTTGCCTGTGTTTTTCTAAATTCTTCAGAATACACCATATTTCGTATTAGTGCATCATAATGAAACAGCTGTCATGTTCGGGGGTTGTGTGTCTTGTATAGCTCTCTTGTGTGTTGTGTGTCTTGTATGGCTGTCTTGACTCATGCCTGTTGGTTTGCGTTTAGGGTATGGCTGCTATGGAGCCCATCGTTGCTGCGGCCCAGACCATGCTGGAGAGTTCTACGGGCCTGATCCAGACGGCCCGCTCCCTGGCCGTCAATCCCAAAGACCCACCCAAGTGGTCGGTGCTGGCGGGCCACTCCAGAACCGTCTCAGACTCCATCAAGAAGCTGATTACCAACATGAGGTAAAGGTTCTGCTGGATACATAAATGCGAAGTTTGTATTCATAAGACTATAACCACATTCATAAAGGGTTATAATGCCCTCATAAAGCATAATAATGGTTAAAATTAGTATAAGTAACGATTTAGACATACTCATGACTGCACTCGTAGGCAGGTGAAGCTGAATCTAGAATGCACTGTGTCACTTTAGTCTTAAGACATAGGGTTCATGACATAACATTATAATGCCTTAGGAGTACAGTCATGATTATGTATAAATAGTTATGTATACTTTACATATGCATATAAGTCGTTATGAATGTGTTTATAAATTCTTATGAATGCAGGCTTCATAGAAAGTGTTACCAAGTATTTATATAAAACATTCTACTAGTTGAAAGTACTGGGTAAAACATCACTATAACTCCCAGTATCCACCAGTCCTAATGGGGTATTGTAGGGTGCTTAAGTGATCAGTTGACTAAGAGTAGGTGGTAAACCCCTTAATAAAAGTGTCATATGGCTTCATTCTCATAGCAAAACACAGCCATAGGGTTTTGAAGGCTGCTTCTAGTAGAAGGTTTACTGCTTGCTCTGAGTAATACACTCAGGTATGTGACGAAACATGCTTTCTTGGATACTCCTCTCAGGCCCACAACTATAAATCATTGTGTCACCCTTTAAATCGCTGTTTCAGGTTAATGGGCCAGTGTTTGTCCCTTAAGGGGGCCTAAAGTTTAAAAAAAAAAAAAATTTAGTACCTGCTGTAGCCGTTTCATAGTGATTTATGGGGGCTTTGTTTTATGTTGCATATGGCTGCACTGAATGTTGCCTGTGTCTTTGTGTGTGTGTGTGTGTGTGTGTGTGTGTGTGTGTGTGTGTGTGTGTGTGTGTGTGTGTGTCTGTGTGCAGAGATAAGGCTCCAGGACAGAGGGAGTGTGACGATGCCATCGAGGTGCTCAACAACTGCATCCGCGAGGTGGACCAGGCCTCTCTGGCCGCCATTAGCCAGCAGCTCACCCCACGAGATGACATTTCCCATGAGGTGCGCCTGCTAGCACACCCACACGCCTACCAAATGCCACTTACAGTTCTAACATGTGTACACATGCATAGGTAGAATGGGACTGACAATAATGGTTTGGTGCTGTAAAAGAGCATCATATTGTGCACCCCGTGATAATCGGTCATTGTATTTTTTTTGACCGATCCCTGTCAGTGCCAAGCTCTTGGATTCTCTGGAGTCTCTATGCACTCAATGACTGACTTGATTTATTTCACATGTATTCATATAATCTTTATCTACCTCTGAGACACAAGTCCACCAGCACCTGCACACCCAGGCTCAGTTGTCATTGCCACATACATGTAGCCATTATCAACTAGAAGAACAAACTTGGCATGGCCACGAAAGTTTTTAATCATGACACTTTGGGCACGCACCCTTCATCATACATGACCTGCACGTCTGATGAAGGGCACATACCAGAAATGTCATGATTAAAAACTTTTGTGGTAGCACATTGGTGTCGCGGACTTTGTTTCTGTTCTTCGACTTTGCTTTTTGGTAGAGCACCCACACTACCTGAGACGGATGTGTGTGTGTGTGTTTGTAGGCCTACACAGTTTGCCATTCCCAAGTAGGCCATACCGGTCTGCATGACTAGAAAAAGAGTAACCGGCTGCTCTGTGACCGTGTCTGTGTGTGTCTGTCCCTCCTGCAGGCTCTCCATGAGCAGATGGCCGCCTCGGTGCAGGAGATCAGCAACCTGATCGAGCCGGTGGCCATTGCTGCCCGGTCCGAGGCCTCTCAGCTGGGCCACAAGGTGAGACTCTTCCCCCTTCTCCTCTCTCTGTGTTTCTCTTCCTACTCCTCCATGACTTTCTCATCTGGTCCCATACATTCCCACTTTTTCCCATACAGTTAACCCATAGGTACAGTAGTTGCCCTCAGTTCTTATTTTCTCCCTCCTTAGTTTTCTAGTTTTGTGGCCCATTTTTCTGTGCCGTCACACCTCTGGGATTTGTAGTTCATGTGTGCTCAGGCTGTATTTATACTTACTCATTTAGATGAACAAAATACACAATACACAGCAAAGCTCAGTCTAATAAAGCAGTTCTGTTTGGTTCGTCGACGTTGGTTTGCTAGCGAGACGATTTTTGTCTTACTCCGCGTGGTGTTCCCTACTATGTCCTCAGGTGTCGCAGATGGTGAGCTACTTCGAGCCTCTGATCATGGCTGCCATTGGCACGGCCTCCAAGATCCTCAACAGCCAGCAGCAGATGAACGTGCTGGACCAGACCAAGACCCTGGCAGAGTCCGCTCTCCAGATGCTCTACACTGCCAAGGAGGCTGGAGGCAACCCAAAGGTGACTGTGCTGGTTAGATAACTCTGCATGGGTAACCAATGTTGTGAAATGTGCATTTTATGCACTGTCTTGTGTTTTATAACGCCCTGGAGTAATGGGGCGGATGGCAATGAGTTTCTGAAAATATCTGCAGATCTACCAGTTTACCTTCATATACATACATCTTTTGGGAAAAATGGTGTTGATCTGTCACTCATTGTGTAAAAGCCAGCATCAAGTATTAGCATTCATTTGTTTGTGCTTTTGTACATCATTAAAGAAACACTAAGTAGATTTTTCAACCTTAAAAAAAAATGTTTCTTAATTGTTAATGAACTCATAACAGGGTACACACATAACGGCCCTCCATCGGCTATAAGCGCACTATGCAAGTTTGCAGAAGCAGGTTGTTTCTGTAGTTCAAATGATGCATAAAAAAGTCAATTCCGCTTCTAACCTGTAGGCCAACTGAAGAGGAACAGTGCTTTAGTGTTGCTTTAATATTTGTGTTCACGTGTCATGTTTTTCCACCCTTGTGTGTGTGTGTTTGCATTTTGACATTATCCCCTGTTCCCTCCCTCTCCCCATCCCTGCCAGGCGGCCCACACCCAGGAGGCCCTGGAGGAGTCGGTGCAGATGATGAAGGAGGCCGTGGACGACCTGGCGGCCACCCTGGCGGAGGCGGCGAGCGCGGCGGGCGCCGTGGGCGGCATGGTCAACTCCATCAGCCAGGCCATCAACACCATGGAGGACGGCCCCATCGTGGAGCCTGAGGGCACCTTCGTGGACTACCAGACCACCATGGTTAAGACGGCCAAGGCCATCGCTGTCACTGTGCAGGAGATGGTATGATGATGATGATGATGATAATAATAATAATAGTAATAATAATCTGTATTTGTTTAGCACATTTCATAAAAAGGCTGTAGCTCACAGTTTGACAAAGGAACACAGGACAGAGATACACACTCTTTACTATAGTCCAGTGCACATTATAATGTAGACTGTAACCTGAGAAGCTTGTACTGCAAGTTATACTTTGATAAAATTAGCAGAACTGCAAAAAAACTGCAGACAACACAAATGTAATGAATCACTCATTTCACCTCTTTGACTCACAATGATATTCTGAATTAGCGATGCTTATAAAACAATCCTTGAAGTATTCATAACTTCTCATTAATAAAAATATATAATGTCTTCTTCCTCTTATTTCCAGGTGACCAAATCCAACACCAACCCTGATGAGCTTGGGGGCCTGGCCAACCAGCTGACCACTGAGTTTGGACAGTTGGCAGGCGAAGCCAAGTGTGCAGCAATTACTGCAGAGAGCGAGGAGGTAATACTCAGCAAGAATACTTTAAACTATCATAAAAAGAACATTTAGTATATATTTTCTTTCAGGTTGGTGTGGTTTGTTTTGAACGTTGTTACAAAAGATTGTGGTGTAGCGTAGTCTTGCTAAGACTTGTAGTTGTAAACATATAACTCACGCATTAATGACTAAATTTCGTCTGTAGTTAAAAGCTCTTGACAGCAAGTACTCCCCTGAGCTCAATAACAGAAAAACAGACTGTTTTGTAACATGCTGTCTCAAAACAAAAGCAGCTGTTCAAAAACAAAACAACACTAAAGTTGAAAGGAAAATAAATTGCCTCAGACGCAACATACACCACCATGCAGCTTGTCTGTAAATAAATATTTTGCGAGCAACAACACCTGAATGTATACTGTTGCTCCACACCTGAATGTATACCGTTGCGAGCAACAACACCTGAATGTATACTGTTGCTTGTATGACCACAATGCAGCAGGTAAGCAAGTCAATGAGTGAGCACACACGCTTACACTGTTGTGCTGCTGTAACTCCTCCACAGATTGGCTCCCACATCAAGAAGCAGGTGTCGGAGCTGGGCTACAGCTGCACGGGGCTGGTGACCAAGGCCGGAGCGCTGCAGTGCAGCCCCAACGACAGCTTCACCAAGAAGGAGCTCATCGACAGCGCCCGCAAGGTCTCCGAGAAGGTGAGCACTGCCACAGGACCTCACTAGGTGACGTGACTGTCAGAGTGATGAATGCTGAAGGGATGGTGTATGTGTGTGACAGTGTTTGTGTGACAGTGTTTGTCTGAGTGTGTGACTGAATTCAGTAGTTAAGAGATAACATGCTTTGCAAGTGTTGGTGTTGTTGTTGATAATGCTTGCCATGGGGGGGGGGGGGGGGGTAAAGTGCATAGAATGCAGTTTGGAAATGGCTACCTGATGAAGGGCAGAGGTAGAATGGGTGTATAGTGTATAAAGTGCAGTTCCATTTGGGGTGTGACAACAAGGGAAAACAGTTTGGACTGAGGTCACCTTGTGTGAAGAGAGGGCAAGGCCAGAGTTGTAGTTGTAGCAGTAATTTGAATTAGTCTCCCTTTCCTCTGTTACCCTCAGGTGTCCCATGTGTTGGCCGCGCTCCAGGCCGGTAACCGTGGTACCCAGGCGTGTATCACGGCGGCCAGCGCTGTCTCGGGCATCATCGCCGACCTGGACACCACCATCATGTTCGCCACAGCCGGCACGCTCAATCGTGAGAACGCCGAGACTTTCGCTGATCACAGGTACGCCACCGTCATCCAGTTACAGTGTGGTGACACATTATTGGAGACCCCATTTAGTTAAACTTTGTTCTAATCTTTTGAACTTTATTCTAATCTTTGGCTCTATTTTTTATTTTTATGCTTTACAATTGCATAAACTTAACATAAAAATGTATTTTCTTACAGTTTACACTTATTTTAACTTTATGCTTTTACATATTGTTCTTTCCTTTTATTAAATATGCCATTTATTTGCTTTCTACATATTTTGCACTTATTTTATCTTTTATGCTTTTACATATTATTCTTTGCTTTTTATTTAGTTAAGCACACTGAGGTGCATTTGTGTATGAAATGCACTATACAAATAAGCTTGCCTTGCCTTGCATTTCCACAGCTCAGTACAAATGCATTTACTCACCTTTCCTCTTTCTCTATCTGTTTTTAGGGAGAACATCCTGAAGACGGCCAAAGCTCTGGTGGAGGACACCAAGCTGCTGGTGTCGGGGGCGGGTGCCAGCCAGGAGAAGCTGGCCCAGGCCGCCCAGTCCTCCGTCACCACCATCACCAAGCTGGCCGATGTGGTCAAGCTGGGCGCTGCCAGCCTGGGTGCCGAAGACCCAGAGACTCAGGTAGGACACCACCACCACCACCACCACTGCAGCACAGCAAGGGCCTCCTCCACCCCTCCTCCGCTAACACTTTCTATGAACCCAGTAGTCATAAGACCCTATCAACACATTCATAAAAGGTATATAATGCATTCATAAAGCATTATAATTGATTGACATCAGTATTCACAACTATTTTTACGTACTTATGACTACACCCGTAAAGCATTATAATGCTGTGTTGTAAGCCTTTACAGCTTTAAGTAATACAGTGCATTATAAAGCTAATTTGACCCCTTGATAATGGCTGCGATGAGGTGAACATTGTAAAAGAAGGTTTATAATGAACTGCGTCCCTTTAAGTTGTAAAGGCTTATAACATAACATTATACGTTCATAGAAAGTGTTACCCCTCCACCCACCCTAGCCTCACTATCACACGAACATTGACTAGTTTTAAGCATTGACTTTAGCTTTGTGCTTTTATTTAACTTAAGCCAATTTTCAGTTATTTAAAGCTTTAGAATGTTGAGGATATGTTTTACTTTTATAGTACCTTATCCAAACTTGTTTTAAACTCATTTCATTTACCATAAGCACATATAAAAAAGTCTGTGTTGCTTTCCTGGCTGCAGTATGAGCAGCCATTTTAATGCTGGCCATTGTCCAAACATTCACACGCTGATTAAATAAAGTCTGTTTGGAGAATCTCATCTTTCGTGACTGTTGTACAGCAAGCCAGCATGCTGACTCAGTTTGTGTCTGTTACTTGTTTAATTATGTGCTTTTCTTTTCTTTCGGTCATTTTCTCCCTCCCTCTTTGGCATTGTGTTTTTCCTCCTCCTCTTTCGGGATAAAAAGGCGCTCTATTCCTTCCGCGGGTTTGCTGTTGGTCAGGATGTGGGTACTGTTCGTGTCTGGAAATGAGCTCTGCTGTCTGTTTTCTTCTCCTCCTCCCTCCCTCCGTCTCTCTCTCTCTTTTTTTACTGTTTTCCTGCGAGTGTTTCTTCAAGACATCTGTGTTTTGTGTTGCGTTTGTTTATTTTCCCTCCATGTTCTGTCAAGTTTGGATCGTTAGAAAGCATTAGGATGGAGAAAGACACTCATTGAGCAACGGATCTGTACTTTTCATATTTTTTTTTGTGTGCATGTGAACAAAGAGGAGTATTTTTTTTGTGAAACTTCTGTGCACGTACGAACCCCACACAGCCCCAAGAGGCGCCCACAGTTGCCAATGTTTGGATCACAAGCTCACCTCTGTGGATTAGAGCCCTGGTTTGAACCCAGCAAACCTGCACTTTGCAGTACCACCACCACCACCACTACCTGTTGAACAGTAGTCACAGCCAGACTCAGCCTTACCATGGCCAAATCCAAGTGAAGGTTCTCTGGCACATTCTCATGGCAACACGCCTTAACCAGCGCTACCGTTTTGACAACAGATATTTTAGCCATGCTAAATATAGCTAACTCTTTCCTGCTGGTGAGAAGGAAATACTAAAGCTAGGGGTTGGCATGAAATGGCGAATTTTCATTGTGATTGGCACTTAATATTATGTAGTGGAATTCTTCTTTTTTTTTTTTCTTTCTTTCATTTTATTTTTGGATCTGCCCTGAATTCTGGTGGCTAAAATAAATGTGTTTTTCAACCACACAGAGACAAGTGTTGCTCCAAGAATTTGTGAGCCATTTGTGAGGTCTTTGTTCATTCTGATGTTGTAACAGATGCTGGTTCTGGAAGCACTTTGGTTTTGTCGTGATCTCACCACAGTAATGCTACGATTGCAACACCTACTAACTAAGCCACCTTCCCCCCAGGGTCTCCATGACTGCCATGCATCCCCACTCATAACACATTTGGTCTGGCCATCTCACAGCATCTGCCTTGGCACACACCAGAGCCTGGCTCTTCCATTAATGATTAACTATCAGATGTTGGCCAGCCTTGCCATAAGCAAGGGGATTCAGTTACTCATGCCGGTCTAAGGTATCAAGAGGGCAGTGTGTACATGTAGGATTACTCTTAAGTCATAACACATGTAGCGTGTCATTGAGTAAAAAAAAGGGACACGATAGGATTATTTTCAATTCCTTTTAAGGCAATAAGGAGATTAATCCCAATTTTGTATTGTTTGTCACAACTTCCCCTGCAAGTATGTGTCTGAGTTGGATACGCGTTTGAGTGTTTGGTGTTGGTGTTTTGACAGTTTTGTAGGTCTGCATTCCCTCATCATCATACTCATGCTATTACTCCTGCTGCTTCATCTCAACATCACATGGCATCCTCTCATTCCTCCGTGTTTGCACTTTGACCTCTTGGAAGTGTAGAATTTGGTACCGGTAGGAGTTTGTGGGTCATGTTGTTTGGATCATGCTGTGTTTTTTGTTTGTTTGTTTGTTTGTTTCTGCCATGTGACTGTTATCCTCCCGCGTTTGTATTTTGGTACACAAGTGTGTTTTTTGGTGTGTTTTTTGTTTGGGTGTGTTTTCGTTTGGTGACAGTAGGTGTCAGTCATGTGTCAGCCATCTCACCCTCACTGTGTTGGAGCCCCCCCATCTGACTGTTGTCTCTGTGCTGCCCCCTGTAGGTGGTGCTCATCAACGCAGTCAAGGACGTGGCCAAGGCCCTCGGCGACCTCATCAGTGCCACCAAGGCGGCAGCGGGCAAACCGCACGACGACCCAGCCATGCTGCAGCTCAAGAACTCAGCCAAGGTATCGAGGGAGGGGTAACACAAAAACAACAAAAATAGAAACAAAGTCTGCAACACCAGTGTGCTCCCACAAAAAGTTTTTAATCATTCATGATCTTTGAATTTCTGTTTTTTTTTACTTTGCTTTTTGGTCCAGCACCCAGACTACTTGAGGCAGATGTGCATACTTTAGGCCTACACAGTTAACAATGGAAGGATAACCAGAGGGGTCAAAACCAGCCCCCCCCTCACAGCATTCACAGAGTCATAGACACTACATATCTCCCACATTTTCAAAGCCAGAACAACTGTGGCAATTGGCAGTGTGTATAAAGTATATGTCTACATGTCAACGTCAAACCAGAAACAGAAAGATAAAGAAAGAGAATGAGAGATTGGTTAGCTACAAAAATACACTGCAGTTTATTGTGTGACCCTGGTCTCTCATCAGAGGGGGTCATTGTCTCATTTTCCTCTGTTTTTTTTTACTCATATTTTCCATCCTTTGTCGGTGGCACATCACACCCTTTGCTATCTTGGCTTGTCTAACATGATTTGCCTGATTGGGAACAGGGATCCCTGTCAGCAGCTGCAGGGTAACTTTAGCCTAAGCCACACAAAGCCCCCCGCAGCCTCCGCCTCAGTCAGGGGAGTTCAGGCCCAGAGGCGTCTCTCTCTCTCTCACTGTCTCTTTCGCTCTCTCTCTCTCTGTCTGTCTGTCTCTCTCTCTCTCTCGTTCTCTCGCTCTCTCTCGTGTGCTCTCGCTCTGTCTCTCTGTCTCTCTGTCTCTCTCTCTCTCTTTCTCTCTCCCTCTCTCTCCCGCTCTCTCTCCATCTCTCTCTCTCTGTCCCCCCTCCTCGTTTTCTCTCTCTCTACACACACACACACACACACACACACACACACACACACACACACACACACACCTCAGTGCATATTCGATAGGACGGTTTCATTTTTTAATCCCCTCCTCAGCCCTTTATCTTATTCTCTCTTTCTACACCCTTGTTTTTGGTCTGCCTCTATTTTTCTTTTTCACTCCCTGTTTTTCTCACTCCCATGCATTCTCTCTCTCTCTGGCTGTCTCTGTTTCTCTCTCTCTCGCTCTTGTTCTCTTCCCACCCTTCCCTAATGTGTTATCTGTTTGCGTTGTTTATGTATAGTTATCCAGCATAGGTTTGGCGGTGCAATCCAGGCGTCTGTATATCACCCTGCCATCTTGTCCTCCCTTTTGTACCCCCTCCCTGAACTCTTTCCATTCCCAGCTTTGTTACCTTCCTTCCCTCCCTCCCTCCCTCCCTCCTCCCTTTTTCTCTTTTACCTCTCTCTCTCTCTCTCTCTCTCTTTTTCTCTCGCTCTCTCTCCCACTTTCTCTCTGTCTCTCTGTCTCTCTCTCTCTCAAAGTATGACTTCTCACAAAACCCCTTGTGAAAGACCTCTGCAGACACTCTGAGACAGATACACACACACACACACACATATGCTCTGTGAGTGCAGGGAAGTAGAGGGGTGAGTTGGTCGTTAGCGGTCATTCATCAGCATGGCTGTCCTGTGTCACACAGGTGATGGTGACGAACGTGACCTCGCTCCTGAAGACGGTGAAGGCGGTGGAGGACGAGGCCACCAAGGGCACCAGGGCACTGGAGGCCACCATCGAGCACATCAAACAGGAGCTGGCTGTAAGTGGGGACATGCAGTGACATGCGGTGACATACGGTGACACAATATCATCAGTATAAAGTTGGCTTAAAGTTGACCTGCACCATTTTTCCTTGTCTGTTTTTATTGTTAAGCAGGTTTGTTTTTAATATCTTGTGTATTTATAATGATAGTATTACAATGTGTTACATTGTGGTGATGAACGCTGCTTTGAGCATCCTTCAATAAACTAGCCAGCAGAGACTAAAGGTAACTGAAAAGATATCTCTGACATCACATGAGGTTGTGTGTGAGGCAACGTCTTTTACACCTTAAGAGGGTGGAAAAGTGGGGCAAAGTGGAACTTGTTTTGAAAATCTGAAAGATTTACATGAAAATGTGTCAGCAATTGTGTCACGAAGGATATTTTTCCACCTGGTTAAAAATACCTGTTACCGCGTTTACTGCAACATGACTTAGGTGTTCGCTGGTGTCTCTCTGTAGGTGTTCAACAGCCCCGACCCTCCTCCGAAGACCACCACCCCAGAGGAGTTCATCCGCATGACCAAAGGCATCACGCTGGCCACCGCCAAAGCAGTGGCTGCTGGGAACTCCTGTCGCCAGGAGGACATCATCGCCACAGCTAATCTCAGTCGGAGGGCCATGGCAGACATGCTTAATTCCTGCAAGGTAAAGGAAAGCTGTTTCGGTTTTATCCAAGAGGAATGAGCTGCATTAGGCATACCAATATTGCTTGTTGCGTTGTGCTTCCTGTACATGTGAGGTATTGTTAAAATTTAGTATTAATTATCTGCTTGACTGTTATCCTAGAACAACTATCATATATTTAACTGGGAAAAAAATGCATTTGCAATTAGGGGGCTGTAATGTTAACCATCCTTGTTGCTATGAAGAGATTTTCTCATCACAGTATTTTTGTTTACTCTTCACCTGTTCCCTATTGTTGAGTATGATTGGCAGATGTGTATGAGGTTTGTAACCACTACTTGACATACTAGCGAACACATAGTGAGGTGAACTTTGCATCCTCTAAATGTGTCCTCATCATGACCCCCCCACAGCAAGCAGCGTACCACCCAGAGGTCAGCAAGGAGGTGCGGGTGAGGGCCTTGCGCTTCGGGACGGAGTGCGCCAACGGATACCTGGGCCTGCTGGAACACGTGCTGGTGGTGAGTTTTCCCATCATGCCTCTCTCTCTAAGGCTTCTCTAGGGCTGCTTTGGAATTGGCTTTCAAATTCCCACATTGGTGGATAATAAAGTTTTTGTATTCATATTTTGATGATGGCAAACCAATCATAGTATTGACATACAGTATTTTTCAGTAGTCAATACTACGATTTCAGTATAGACAGTAATGCTCAGAGTAAAACACATCACAGTCAAACATTTGGATAGAAGCAAGGAATAGAATATAATAGAATATTACAATATGAAGAAAAAAGAATTTGAGTACTGTTTTTAAAGAAGCTTTTAAACAACAACATTTATGAGAAATGTTTTTAGTTATTTTTAGTTACATTTACATTTTTGCCCCTTAGAAACAAACCCCATTACCAAGATGGTGTTGGTGCCCTTTGGCCCACAGTGACACAGTAGTGTAGAACATCAAAGGAGCTAACTTGTAAGCAACTGGAGTTCTTTTTGGAGCTTAGAAGACATTTTCCCTTTGGAATGAAAGGTGAAATGTCTCAAAGCTCCAAAAAGAAGTCCTGTTGCTTACAACTTAGCTCCTTTGACTACCATGACCTACCATGAATCTTCACAGACATATTCAGGCAATGTTGCCTGGTTCGGATACCTGTGTGTGGCATCCCAAAAAGTTGCCCAGAACATCATCACCACGGGTGGTGAATGCCACACTCCTTAAGTTTCTGCCACGGTCCGGCCCTTCTGCTAAGCGTAACCTCAGAATGTTGTCTCTCACTGAGGAGGGGCCACACTGCATAACTGTTATTTTAACTGTCACACACAGGCCGTAAAACACCACACATACACTTACACACACACTTTTACACACACACTCTTACACACACACACACACACTCCTACACACTTACTCCTTCCCTCGTCTTGAGAGGCTGCTTGCCCTCTCTTTGACCCTGTAGTCGTAGCCTGTCTGTTAGCGGCTACTTTATGAAGTCGTCATTTTCATGCTAACTGCGCAGGTTGAGATGATTTAGTGTTTGCTATGACTTACTCAGTTTTCAACATGGCTCTGAAGGTTACTGTGCAGGTATGCCGATGATGGAAGTATGGAACACACGACAGGGCAAATGCACACAGTGTGGTCTGAGCTAAAGTACTATTCCGTCTATATTATACATAGCTCATATAAATGGCTAATTTATTAGTGTGATAATAATATTTAATAGGGAGAAATATATTATTATAAGTAGTAGAAGAAGAGGTAGTGAATGTGACGGTAGCCTAGTATTGGTAGTATAAGTAGTGGTGGTAATGTATTAGTAGTGGTATTAATAGGTATTGCACTGTTCCACACGTGTAATTTAACACAAGTGACATAATTCTTCAGTCCACTTCCCAAATCCTGATTTTGGGAACGACTCCTCTCTTGACATTATTATAATCGCTCCTAAAATAACACCTCTAAACTTTCCGAGGTGTCATCGTATGTGTATGCTACACTATGAGGCAATTGGCCAGTCATCAGCGGCAGTAGCGTTTTCGAAAGCCTTAAGTCTGGAACCTGACTCCCTCTTGACTCTTTTCACTGTTATCCATCTGTCTGTCTGTCTCTGTGTCTGTCTGTCTGTCTCTCTTTCTGGCTTTGTGTTCCTTATTCACCCCTGGTAGCCGGTGAGTAAGACACGCGGGTATGATTGACCTGCACGAGTGTGTGTGGCTGCGGCGGGGTGTGTGTGTGTGTGTGTCAGCCCCAGAGAGCTATTCCCAAACCACCACTGCACCCATCCTCTGAGCCCCAAGGCCATTGACCAGCTGGCCATTAAACCTCCACATGTCATTTACAGTGCAGTAACTTCAGTATGGTTTTAGGAGAATAATCACTGAATGTGATGTTAACACAATGCACTAGCGGAGTTACCAGGAATGACTTGTCTTGAACTAACATTGATAGGACCACTGCAGCATAAGTGTGTGTGTGTGTGTGTGTGTGTGTGTGTGTGTGTGTGTGTGTGTGTGTGTGTGTGTGTGTGTGTGTGTGTGTGTGTGTGTGTGTGTGTGTGTGTGTGTGTGTGTGTGTGTGTGTGTGTGTGTGTGTGTGTGTGTGTGGATGAATGTATACACATTTGTGTGTGTGTGTGTGTGTGTGTGTGTGTGTGGATGAATGTATACACATTTGTGTGTGTGTGTGTGTGTGTGGATGAATGTATACACATTTGTGTGTGTGTGTGTGTGTTTAGCCCCTGCATCCCTGCCATTGCTTGCCCATTCCCCTGATGCCTGTGACAGTGTGCTCATGCATCGCTGGTCTTTTCTTAGCCATGCATCCGAACGAACTTGAATGTGGCATGCCCCAGCCCAGTGGGATTATGGGTAGACAGCGAGCACTGTTAATGCCGCACCTGTCATCTGCTTTCGGCTGGACACCCCACAGCCCCAGTAGAGGACAGCCCGAGGGCGTTTGTCACACACACACACACACACACACACACAGGGAGAAAAAGCTATAGTTTATTTAGCTGGTCACTGCCTGAGTTTGAGGACAATTTTCTGTGTGAAACATTATTGTGTTCTGTGCATGAAGATGAATTGCTTTTCTAGCATTTCAGTCATATTGCTTAACTAACTGGCCAGTAGACACAAGTTCTCATTTCAAAGTTGTCTCATTTCATGACGACGCATATACTAATTGGCAGTCAGATGTGTTTCTCAACCTCTTTCCCGTTCACATTCATAATAGATTTCCAAAGCTGCAATAAAGAGGTGGACAAGAAATTAATGAAGTTTAACTGAGTTTTACATTTTTGATTTGTCATTATTGAGACGATTATATTAAAATGTTCTATCACGGTCAACAAAGAGTAGCTTTTGCTTCCTACTGGAGGCATTGTGTAATCAGATGACAGAAGGGATCTGTAGTCCACCTAGGGTGCGTTGTAGTTGTTCCAGTTGTCCCTTCAAAGACACAACGGATCCTAACCTAAATCTTTTAGCAGAAGAGCTCCCACTTCCCTGCTGTTTCATTTAAAAGAATGCTTTACCTGGTGAAAAAGAAGTTATTACAGTGAAAATAGACCAATTCACCTCCCATAAGCTTTTGGTTTGAGTAAGTGAACTTATAACATTTATTTTACACTGATTTCGCATCCAAATGTCTCTCACCACCCAACCGGTGATAGACTTGCTTACGCTAGGGTGCATTGTAATTGTTCCAGTCGTAGGACAGGAAAGAGGGGCATGCCACCCCACAACAGGGGTTGTGCCTGGTGGTCCCTTCAAAGGCACAGCGGATCCTAACCTACCTCTTTTACCTTTCTGTATTTCTTTCTCCTCCTCTTCCTCCCCCTCTTTTTTTCTTCACCCTCCTCGTTGTCCTCCACAGATCATCCAGAAGCCCACCCACGACCTGAAGCAGCAACTGGCCACCTACTCCAAGCGCGTGGCCGGCTCCGTGACGGAGCTCATCCAGGCTGCCGAGGCCATGAAAGGTACCACGACCTTTGACCTTTCTCACCTCACAGAATAGACCGATGGATAAAGAGATGGAGAGAAAGATGCATACAGTGAAAGAAACATACAGAGAAAGATGAATATTCTGAAAGAAACATTAAAAGGGTGCCAAGTATGTAATGTCACACTTCTAGTGTCCTTCACAAGCAGTACATCAACCACCAGCTTCGGTGGTCACCATCAAACACACCCTGACAGCTCCTAAACACCCAATGGCCCTAAAATTGCCACCTAATCGGCCGTATAACTGTTCACGGGTCAGTTTCCCCCATCATGTCACTCTTTCTCCCTGCTTCAAGCGGTAACCCTAGACATTATTAAGAGGACGGACGCCTAAGAAAAGGGGTGGCTGCAATTAGATGCCGAGGCTGAGTGCTGGCCTTGGATTTACGGACAAAACACAAGATGCCGTGGTGACAGAGTCTGTCCTCAGAGTACACAGTGCCAGCTGCTGCAAGTCCTCTTATGCAGTCACACACAGGCGTGCACACACACATACAGACACATATAGACACACACACACAAACACACACAGGGCTGCCTTGGCCATGAGATAGCATCCTTCTTCTCAAGGCAAATCCATGAGTGCACTCACTCCAACCAAATTAGAACACCCTCCTTCTATTCAGCTTCTTTTTTCCTCCACCAATCACTTGGGACCAGTTTTTCCATCTCTCTCTCTCACTCCCTCCCTCCCTCTCTTCCTCTCTGACTCTTACTCTCACTCCCTCTCCTCCTGCATTTGCTGGGTTTGCACGCTTCAAGTGAAACCCTGTCCTCCTTGCGCCCTAGAGGTGCTAATGTCACCTCCATGATTGGACAGTTGATGTATTTGTTTTGAGTGTGTGTTTTAAGCCTGTGTAAGCGCTGTGCTCGGGACGATAGGACAAGCTGATGGATATCTTTCCTAGGAGGTGGTAACAGCCCTCCCGCTCCATTTCTCCATAGACTAGCAGGGAAGGTACTGAATCAGCCATTCCACTGATAGGTCAGGCCATTCAAGACACTGTTAAGCCCCTGTCAGGTTTCTGTTAACATTGCAGAAGAGGGAGGGAGGGAGAGGTGGTATTTCCTTCATATGAGGCTCTGGTCAGATATGGAGGATGTATATAGTTCAAATATAGTTTAATTATGTTGTCGCTTTTTGTAACCCCATCTCTAGGCAAGATAGACAAGGATGGCTTAGTTTGCATTTGTTACAACAAGGAACTTTCTGCTGACCAAATGAATGGCTGGGGCCTAAATTGGTCTCATCAAGCAAACAAAAAAAAAGTCACTTCAGCCGTTTAGCACTTGACTGAAATCATTTATGTGTGTTATTCAACCTCTGCCATTTAACCTTTTGCTGACTGCGGTGTGTCACCATGGAGCTACACTGTGACATTGAAGGACAGGCCTCCTGCTGTGTTAATTCTATAAGGATATAACAGAGCCAGTTTGGCTCTGCAGTAGCTTGGGATGCAAATGTGATCTGTGATCGGCAAGTGTTGACTGCGGTGACCTTGTCGTCCCCTCAGGAACGGAATGGGTGGATCCCGAGGACCCCACGGTCATCGCCGAAAACGAGCTGCTGGGAGCAGCGGCGGCCATTGAGGCGGCCGCCAAGAAACTGGAGCAGCTGAAGCCGCGTGCCAAGCCCAAGGTGAGCGGCGCTTTTTCCAGCTGCGTCAAGGGAGGCTCACTGTGGCTCACACATCGGCCCCTGCTTAGCCAGTCACACACATGCTCAGAGCACACACACACACACACACACACACACACACAGATGCTTACAAACACACAAGCTGAGATATGAACACATCCACACCCACATATACATACAAACACAGATGCACACCCACCCACAGGAATAGCTAGAAATATATGCACAGATACATACAGTATAAGCACAAATACACCTGCATGCACACACATTACACAGACACAGAGATAAACATAAATACACATGTGTATGTGTAGATCTGGATTTTCTGTATAATACACTGACAGTCACAGATTGTCCTGGTACTCATTGCATGTACAGTGTGATTGAAGTTATACACACACAGCACAGTAGTGACCCAAAAGGTCGGGTTTGAAGAGGCCACTTACCTGTATGCTCTAACCTGGAACCACTCCACATCATGTAACAATCTACTAACCTCATGGATGGGTCAAATAATTAATAACAATTTAGGTTTTTGGTAACTGGTTTCTGGGTCTGTCTATAGATGATGATGATAATAAGGCTATGTTGTACTTTTGGAACTGTGTGTCTTGTGCTAATACAATGATCTACGCGACTCTACACTGCCCTCTCTCACTTGTATCTATGTCACGCAGTTTTCGAGGTATGGACGGAAGGTAACCCTACAATTGTAGTAATGTATGTGTCGGTCAGCATGCTAGCATGCTCATCATCACATTCTCTCTCTGTCTCTCTTTATCTCTCTCTTCCTCTCTCTGTCTCTCGCGGTCATCGTGTCTGTTTTGCTCAGTCTCACTTCACTTAATAAATGTAAAAATCACCCCAATCACTCATTCAGACATTGGTTTCTTGTCCCGCAGGAGGCTGACGAGAGCCTGAACTTTGAGGAGCAGATCCTGGAAGCGGCCAAGTCCATCGCTGCAGCCACCAGCGCGCTAGTCAAGGCAGCCTCGGCCGCCCAGAGGGAGCTGGTGGCCCAGGGCAAGGTGAGTCTCGGGACCAGCAGAGGCCCTGACTCGGGGCACTCAGACTTAGAGGCCCTGCCACTGGGACCTGTAGGCTAATTACATTTCCCAGAAGTGGGAATAGTTTTAGCTATAATTACCTTACCTCTTATTTCTGTTTAGCCTTTTCGCTAGTAGTGTCTAAAATAGATCTTAGTTGCAGCTCACAATAGCAGGTACACCATTGTTATTAGTTGCAAGTTAGCATGTTCTAACCGGGTAGGCTACATGGTGTGTTGAAATAATCTGATAGCTGTGAAATATGGAAAAGTGTATTTGGTAGTTTGTAAGACCTGTAATACTCTCTTTTTAACCCTGTCTCTTTTCCTTTGTCTTTGTCTTTGTCTCTGTCCATGTCTTTGTCTTTGTCTCTTTCCCATTTCCTCTTCTCTCATTTTTCTCTTTTCTTTTTGCCCTACTCTCTCTTTTCCTCTTGCCCTCTTCTCTCTTTTCCTTTCTCTTTCCCCTCTTCTCTTTCCTTCCTCTCCCTCAGGTCGGTGCCATCCCTGCCAATGCTGTGGACGATGGCCAGTGGTCACAGGGTCTCATTTCTGCCGTAAGTCTCAACTCTCACCACCAAAGCTAAAAAAGCACGACTTCCAAACACACTAGCCTGTTAGCAGAACTAGTTCATCACTCTCAGCAGGCTGGTTTAGAAAAAGACACACCACACCAATAATTAGAGAGGCTGAATGTTTATTTATAACTGAACAGATGTACAGTCTGTGGGCAGAAAAGCAGTAGACACAAATATCACCGAGGTGACATCGTAATTACAGTTACTTGCCTTCACTTTTTTTCTTAGCATAGTTAGCTGCTTGCTAAGTGTTTGCTAAGTGCTTTCTGAGTGATAAGTGTAACCCAAGTTTTGTATCAATTTATTTGTGTGTATTTTTTACTTGCCTTGGTGCAACTTAAAATGTTCTAATGAAGCTGTCATTTGATTCATCTTGATTACACTTCAGGAAGGATCCACCCCCTAGGTCATGACACTCAGAACCTGTTTAGCACGGTATGTTCATTCAATCTGTATTGTGTATTTTTGACCACTATAGGCGCGCATGGTCGCTGCTGCTACAAACAACCTGTGCGAGGCGGCTAACTCTGCAGTGCAGGGCCACGCCAGTGAGGAGAAGCTCATCTCCTCAGCTAAGCAGGTGGCCGCCTCCACTGCCCAGCTCCTGGTGGCCTGCAAGGTGAAGGCCGACCAGGACTCCCAGACCATGAAGAGGCTGCAGGTGAGCGGGGCGGGGCGGGGCAGGGCAAACAAACATGGTCCACTGTCAACACTTGTCTGTCTGTCTGTTCATATAACAGTCACCTTCTTTAAGTTACACTCTTTCTTTCTGTCTCTTTTTTTGCTCTTTCTTTTTGTCTTTTTTTGTCTTCATTTCATTTCCTTCCTCTCTGAACATTTATTTTTTTCAATGTTTCTCCTTCATTCTCTCTCTTTCTTTTTCCTGCTATTTTTGTTCTGTACTCTGTGAACATATATTTCTCTCAAAGTTATACAACACTTCAGGATTATTATGGCTTCTGAACCGTCAATGAAAGCAGTTGAGAGGCAGGACGTCATTCTGTCCTCCTCTGTTCTTCTCTTGTCACTAAAGAGATGAGCAAACAGCCGTCACTTAGCATAGAAATCACTGGCTATTTATTCTTCTTTGACTTCAACATGCTGCCCATCCGCGTCTGCTCTGGGGGCCCTCGCTCCTGTAAAAACTCCTCCCATTGTCTTGCTGTTTGCCTATCTCTGACCTACTCAACAATAATAGGGGAGGGTGAATGCTAACCCTAGCCAAGGCCAGGAATAGGTGGAGGCCTCTGTTTTCTAGGGTTACACAGGGCTGCTCCCATGTGTCCAGCTGTCACCTTGGTCTTTAGCTGGGCTAAATTTAGCGACTGCTCAAGCCTCTGGGCCTCTGTCCATTGGGGGACCCTTGTGTTTCAGCATAATGAAGCAGAACTGGGCTTCTCCCAGTGGCTTAACTGTCCAGTCTTTTCCCCTCCCTTGTTCTGGGCGCTGCATGTGATTTCATGAGTTGGGAGAGCTTGGCAAGTCTGCTACGAAGCAGTCATGAAAGCCAGGTGTGGTACCTCTCTGCTAAAAGCTTACTGTTGTAATTTCCAAAACTTTCCTCCATCTCAGTCTCAGTCTCTCTCTATTGTATTACAGAACTGCATAGAGGATTAGCATGCATTCAAGTCAGACAGTCTCTCTCTCTCTCTCTCTCTTTCCCTCCCTCTCTCTCCCTCCCTCTCTCTCCCTCCCTCCTCTCACTGGACATGAAGAAGAGCCCTCTAAATTTGAGTTGGCTGTATACTACTTGACGCAGCGTCACCACTGTAATTCTGTATCAGATAATGAAGCACTTATATCCATTGCAGATTAGTGATAGCCTAGCAGATACCCCAGCACCTTGGAAATGCCAGTGTGGCGCACACATGAGCCCCCTGGAAGGGTGATGCTACCCCTGCATACTCCCGGCCACAGCAGTCCTAAGGGACGTCTCGTGTTCGTTCACTTCAGCGAAGCCACTCGAGTCTAATTCCCCTTTCGTAGCCTAGCGCACAGCACAGCTGCTCCTTAGGTAAAGCCTGCTTCTTAGGTTAGATTAGGTTTCTCCCCCTCACCTGAATCTCAACCCCCCCCCCCCCAAATATGAGGGTTGTCAGTGGAAACTGTAGCTCCCCCTTCCCAATCGCGTTTGCACAAGCGAGTTTAATTACTGCTAAATGGTGGAGGAAGCTGACTCGGTCATTGAGAGACGAAACTATTTGGCAAACCAACACAGACAGACTGCTTAGTAGAGAGAGAGATCAAGCTCACTTGAAACTTTACTTCAGGTGTGATTACTTTCTAAGATGGTGTTATGTGTGTGTGTGTGTGTGTGTATCTTTGGGTTGAAGCGATAGCAGCAGGTGGTTCAGTGGCCTAAGACCAGGAAATAGAGCCTAACAAAACCAACATGGCATAGCTAACGTCAAATAACAGCAGTGTCATCAGATTGTCTGAGTATCTTCAGAGTGTATTGTGACTATAGTTACATTTACATCAAAAACTAGTGATTGCTCTAGTTTAAAGTAAGGATTTTATAGTTCAGTTACTAAAAAAACTATTACACTTTAAAGGTCAAGTTCTATCTTTATTTTTAAATCATATTGCTGTGTCGCCACTATGGTTGAATGCATTGTGTTTTCTGTAAGCTAGAACAGGTCTAGTGGTTGAACGACTGGCTTTTCCGGTGTCCCTCGTAAATATCCATGACGTGTCAATAGGGCACCTCTGATTGGGCAAATTCGCTGTCTTTCACTCACCTAGCTTCTGTCCATTGTTCTTCCTCTGGGATGCGGGCGTGCCATACATGGCTCTGGGCGGGGCTTGCGACCTAGTGACGTAGATAGGTTTAGCCTGCTCTGGTCCGCTTGTTCTGGTTAGCTCGACCCTTCAATGACCAGTAAAACCATGAGGGTCGAATTTTACGTCTTGGAGTGCTGCGTGCATATACTGCTTGTTGTGACCCACCACATTGTAAATAGAGCTACTCAAAGTGGTTTTTAACGGAAGGAGCCCTAATGGTTCTTGTGACCCTTTGTGTTGTTTTGGCCAAGGCACATTTAGGGCTAGGTAAACGTTACAGGGTATTTACATCCATCATCAAAGACCAGCAAGGCATCTCTTGAGTTCGCAGCTGTGTGTTTTTTTTTTTAAAGCCTCTTGGCCTTGAGTTTGCCTTGTGGCCCAGCTCATGTCAGGGCCATGCTAACCCTGGCAAACTAAGTAGACCTATAAATCAGGGCCTCAAGACAGCAGACGGCCAGCTAGCAGCAGCAGGAGGGGGAGGCCCAGGCCCCCGCCTTACCCCCTCCACGTAGCCTCCCTTCTGCACAGGCCTCCAAAGGCAGGGCCCTGCACACACAAAAAAGGAAAAAAAAAACATAGACACTCACACTGTTTGCAGAAAGGCTGCCAAATGGGTGTCCAGGAGTGTGTGTGTGTACATTCTGTATGTCCGTGTGTGTGTGTTTTGCTTCAAGTGATTCACTGTTAGTGGCAGGGCTTCTTCACTCCATTATTGCCTTTTAAAGCCATCCCCAGGCACTGGAGTTTTAAAGAGTGTTATGGTTGACGAGCAGTTCAGGCAGATTCTAGCATTATCCTTCCCCAGAGGGGAGGGGGGGGGGAGACTCCCATGCTAGCTTTGGAGGAGTTGGGAGAAGAAGCTAATGGGAATATCTGTGTGTGTCTGTGTGTGTGTGTGTAAGTGACTGTGTGTTTGCGTGTGTGTGTGTGTGTTAGGGGGGGGATGTCTTATTCATGCTTGTGTTATGCGTCATTCTAGACCATAACTACCGAGCTCTCCAAACAGGAAAAAACTAGCTGAACTATTTGTGAAATCGGCAGTTCTCACAATAGGATGCCTAGGGATGAATTGAAGCCTTTACCACAGAGTTTTTTGCCGGCATATTTAATCCTGATGAGAAGGACTGAGCAAGCAGTGTGCGCTTTGAAGTCTCACCAAGCGAATCAAATGTCTGCAAAGAACAGCATTCCACTCATTTTGTCATTTCCTAGCTCTGGCCGGTGATTCAGAACTGCTGCACCAGACCCTAATTAACTAGGCATCTGAGAAATGTTACTGTAGCCATTGTTTGTAACTGTGTTTTTTTTTTTTGTTTTGTCTTCTGTCTGTGTAGGCTGCTGGCAATGCTGTCAAGAGGGCCTCAGACAACCTGGTGAAGGCTGCCCAGAAGGCCGCCTTCGATGCCCAAGACGACCAGGCGGTCATGGTGAAGAGCAAGATGGTGGGCGGCATCGCTCAGGTAAGCCAGAGGTCACAGGTCAAGCCAGTCCCCAGTCACAGTGTGTGTGTTAGTGCTTCCTTAGGGGCCATTCATAGCGTGGCATGTTGTTCACCGCCAGGCACTGAAATTCAGTTGTTTCCTTATGACACGATGCGGCTGAGAAGTGCTTTGGCCATTGCTACATGCCTCGCTGCGTGTTTTTAATGAGGCACAAGAAGAAAAACCAGCAAGGTTTCTAAAAATGTGAGGTGCTCAAACGACAAAAATAGCAACAGCAAAAAAAACTTGACATCTCCAGCAAGCGCTTTTTTAAAACGCTCTGATTTTGGTATACTGGGGACCAACTGACTTTTCCAGTGTGAAAAAAGTATTACACTGTGAACAGTCCCAAAGGGTGGATCCAGCATTAGATTCCTGGTTCCTGCAGTGGGCAGTCTAGTCTATCATTTTAATTAGGCACAAACACATTTTTGAAATAGTCTTCATAGTCCAGACTGTACTGTAAGTGTCTGAACATAATATTGCATACATTTGAAATGGTGCCAATACATATCTGACATAGCTCTATGTAAGTCTAAGTACGAAATGAATGCAATCAGCATCGGTGTAATTTCTTGCCAAACTTTTAGAAGCGCTGTATATTTACTTTATGAAATATATTATGTGCTGGAAAGAAGCCAGTTTAGTGGTGTAGTCAAGGCAAGTCTGGGCTGCTTAAATGGAGTCTCAGGAAAGAGAGAATGGAGAGAATGATGCTCTCATTGCTCTCGAAGCCAGTGGAGGTGAATGGAGAGCGAGTCATCACTCCTGCCTCAGCCTCATCCCAGTAACATTGTGAAATGGAGTCCATAAATGGACTGAATGCCTATAATATTGTTACATGTATAAAGTGAATTTGTGTGAATTTCTGTCATGTTTTGAATAGCAATATGTAGTAAGCAGTTTTAACTTTTTAAATTTAAGTAGTCATGTCATTCCATTTTCTGTCATTGGGTCATTTGTTTTGATTCACTACATGACTAAGTAAAAATTCTAACATTTTTGGGTAATTTGTTTTGTGTGTGTGTGTGTGCGTGTGTGTGTGCGCGTCTCTGTGTGTGTATAGATCATCGCGGCTCAGGAGGAGATGCTGAGGAAAGAGCGGGAGCTGGACGAGGCCCGCAAGAAGCTGGCCATGATTCGCCAGCAGCAGTACAAGTTCCTGCCCTCAGAGCTCCGGGAAGATGGACAGGACCAATGAGAAGAACTGCCATCACTAGTCTGCTCTCTCTGTCTCACACACACACACACACACACACACACACACACACACACACACACACACACACACACACACACACACACACACACACACACACACACACACACACACACACACACACACACACACACACACATACAGACATATGCCATGCAAGCAAAGACAAATCAACGGCTTGGGTTTTCCACCCACGCCACAGTTTTATTATTATATATTTTTGTTCTAGAGTGTAACTATGATAATGACATGCACCATTCTGGGCAAAGCAATTCTACGAGATGAAATGGGGTAAAAAGTGAACAAATTTATCAGGATGTTTATTTTAAACTTTTTTGGGGTCGTTTTTTTTTTGTTTTGTTTTCACCATTCTTTTTTGTATTTGTCACTTTTACAAGCATTGCGGTGCCATGACTTAAACTGTTTATTGTTTTTCATTTGTGTCTTTTGGATAATGTATGCACAACTTATGCAAATCTCTATGGTAACTGCGCTTTCTAGTAGCCCTGTGATTTAATTTAGCATTAGATCCTATAGATTAGTTTTTCTCTGGACCTAGCATGCGTGGGGTCTTGACTGAGGCTACACATTTAAGTTACTCAATCATTTCACTTATGATGGGCTAGATAAACATAGCCTCAGTTAACACGGCTAAGAACAATATTATATCAGCGAGCACAACAATGTTTTTAACTTCTTGTCATGTTTTTTTTTTATTTTGAATCAACTTTTGGGGGGTGGAAATTATTAAAAAAAACAGTATTTGTTCAATAGAAATGTCTAACATTTAGTCAGGTTCCAAAGACGATTGTTGTGAATGTTTTGGGCAGCCATCTTGGCCTTTCTTGTTCGGATGGTGTTACCACAGGGACAGTCAACTGCATCTAGTGGCAATTTGGACCAGCAGTGCAATGAGTACCTTTTTTTGCGATGAAACAATTCAAAGAAAAGAAAACATATCATTTTTTTAAGAAAAGGAAAAAATAATAAAGCTATGAATTGTGTTACAAATAATATCTTCTATTAAATGTCTATGTTAATAAAAAAAGTTTGTGGGTGTTCGTTTTCTATTAGTCTAGGCATCTTTGTCTTTCTGACCTCCTGTGTGTAAACGGGGTCACATTTGGAAAGCCATGTTCTTTTCTCCATTTAGTTCCTTACTCATCCATTGTCCTGCTGCTTGTATCTGCTCGGTGGTATGAACCAGACCTTTCCTCCGAGATGTGGATGTTTGTCAGAGACGTGTATGCACATATAAGAAATTAGGGAATAGGTGAATATTTGGAATGTTATCTATGTGATCAAACCATTTTTTAAATGGACAGGAAATCTAAATTCAGTGTTTGGGCATAGTTTTTTTGGAGGATTTATGCAGTCAGGGGCGTTAGTGATATGAGGTTGTTGTCTGTCTGTTAAACATATCAATGCATTTCAAAGTGCCTTCAAATCTGTTTTTTATCACAGTATTTGTGTTTAGCTTTTAAAAGTTTCCCACCGTTCACTGTGCACTTATCCATTTGTTTAACTTAAAAAAAAGCCGTAGAGATTTCACTCTTTTACAAATATTATGTTCACTCATGTTGTTCAGTGACTGTCATTTTGATACCCTTTAAATCTGTATGTGGTGCAATTGGGCCAGTTGCCCAATTAGCACTGTTAAAGACCTATTCAAAGGGGTCAATAAAGTTGCTTTTTTTGCCTAAAAGTACATGTTTTTTCTTCTTGCGCCCAAACAATACTGCTGAGTTACAGGGCTGTGTATAGAAACATACTTAGGGCGCTAAGATATTGCAGACATTATATGTGTCCATAATGCTATTCCATATGCTATGACGTCATCTACTGCACATCTACCTGTGTCTGAGATGACATCAATTATTTATTAGAACAAACTACACACACTTCCGAATTATATCAAAACCTTTCCAGGGCATTATAATCGCTGTTCTGGTCTTAAGGAGTAATATCAAGCAGTCAATCACTATATACTGTATATTCCTTCTATTAATTGTTTCTTTCTTCGTCTTTTGGCTTGCGTGTAGATCTACATCTTTTACCAGGCTTAGATCATCCTAGTTAGCAGTAGGCTATTTGCCAAAGAATAACTGAAAGCTGTAGCCTAGTCTATAGGATAGACAATCAAAATATAATCTAAAGTTTTCTTATATCGAAACATTTCCATTAACTGTATCATTGTTTTTAAACTATAAAAGATATAGTTCTCAGCTCGAATTAAGCGAATGGTACAGATAACATACCATGAAATGATTTTACCGACATTTCAACGTACCCTAATCGTATTCTGACTGGGAAGCATCACACGAAGGCATCCTAACGCACTTAAATAGAGTGTAATCCCTAACGCGCACACTGAAACGTGAACTAAGTCAAATCAAAGGCTCCCCAAAGATGGACAAAATCTTGGTGCTAAATTCAAAGTCAGCTCTAAAGGGCAAATCGCAGGCACCCGACGTCACACCGGCCCATAGAGTGACTTGGACAGAACTTTCCAAAAAAGTCTAGTGCGCGCCTGGAGAGAATTCCTCCCTTGCGCATTACCCAATCCGAATACGCTCTGTCATCCCAGTCTGCTAGCGGTGCAGGTCCAGCTTACTTCTGTCCTCCGCGTCTCTTTAGGGTTGTCCCCGCACAGTCGAGAGGCACGCTGCGTTTTGTCCCGATTTCTCCTGGTAACTAGGAAAACACACCAAAAGCAACCATGGAAGCCATCAAGAAGAAAATGCAGATGTTGAAATTGGATAAGGAGAATGCCATCGATCGGGCAGAACAGGCGGAGTTGGACAAAAAGGCAGCAGAGGACAAATGCAAGCAGGTAAACAGGACCGCTTTATGCCACCGAAGTTAATTTATTCGTAGTGCTTTTCGGCCAGCTAAGACAATCCCGTATAGCTATTAAACTCATTAATAAATGACTAGGGACGTCTGCTGCCTGGTATGCCTGTTAGTCTTATTTAAAACTTAATTAGGGGAATGTCACACCCATTAAGGAATTTGTCTAGTTGACCTCAAAGCAAAGTTTAGAGAATAAATTGTCACAAAAAGTCTAGACATCTAGAGCGAATACAGCTGCAGCTTGCATCCAGATCATTGGTCTACTGTTGTTGAACTATTTATCCCCAAATGATCATCTGTAAATGCAGCAAGGTTCAGTTCACCCAGAAGATGCAATTAGGTTAGGAAAAGTGGACTATCAAGACTGATGTAGAGTTCAAACTTTATGTGAGAACAGTGTGAATATAATATGTACAACACATCGAATTCACGGCTTTCCACAGTCAGTTATTTTACAAGGTGTGGCCACCGCAAATAATCAAAGTGGCAGGCATGTCGTACATAGGGTGTTAGTGTGGGTGTATATATGGTGCTGGTGGCTTATGGCCTTGATTATAGAGGGGCCCCATCTCCACGTCTGTGTCACACGTTCGCTTATTTGATTGAATATGACAGGGAACAGCAAGTGGCACCAGTCTTACAAGCCAGCTAGTTGAGAGTTATAATAGGCAGTGTCACATTCTCTGTGTGAATGAGTTACATGCCTTCGGCAACCTCATACTGTCAAACCATAAATCTGTGCCTCAGGCCAGGATCTAATAAGACCCCAAACCAGGATTTCTTTAAAAAATGTGAGATCCCACAAATATTTGACGATGAGTAGAATAGTTTTGTGGTCCCAGAAGGACGAGTCAAGGATGTGATGAGTTCTGCTAACATCAGCTGGATGTTATTACAGCCAAAAAAACTCTGTGCAGGAACACAGTTTGGAAGATGGATGAGGCACCTCTTTGGTGTGGGACAGTGGGGTGGGGTGGGCTGGTTGTCAGGCTCCTGTTGTCTCTAGTTTCCATTACTATATCAGTGTGGATCCTGGTGCTATCATGACACCTCAGGTGTGAAGTTAGTCTCTATCTTCCTCTCTCTCGTTCTCTCTCTCTCTCTCCCTGTCTCTCTGTTCCTTATGGGACTGTAGCCTCGATAGAACATCTATTCAGACAAATGACAATCTCTATCAAGTCACAGCTTCTAAAGTTGTTGGTCTTTTTACAAGTCTTTTGTAGTCCAGTGCTTCATGGAGGACATGGGATCTTAACCTTATTTGTTGTACATCTTAAATTTAAAAAAGTTACTGGGCATCAAACAATAAGAAGATCCATAAAATTTGGTGTTCTAATAAATCACTTAGACATATTATAGTTTAGCTTGGAAGATCTTTGATTCTCCTCATGAAAAACTGTAAAAAGGGCAGAGTATCAAGGCCATTAGCCTGTAAGTCATTGTCTCTACAAAATCTATTCATGAAACATTGTACAAACAACTGTAAATACATTTTACAATGGACACAGCCGTGTTTGGACATTTTGACTTTTTTTGGAGTTCATGGCTGTGTTTCATCCCATCCCTTATAGGGAGAGTGCTCAGTGCATGGAACTTAAGAGAGAGAGAGGGGGGGGGCGGGGAGAGAGAGAGAGAGAGAGAGAGAGAGAGAGAGAGAGAGAGAGAGAGGGAGAGAGAGAGAGAGAGAGAGGGAGAGAGAGAGAGGGAGAGAGAGACTGTCCTTGAACGCATGCCAATCCTCTATGCAGTTCCGTAATACAATAGAGGCTATATCCCGCTGAGGTATCAGATAGCTAATGTCTACATATTTATACTTCTGCACGCTGGCAGACGATCACAAGCTCCTTCATCTCCTTGTTTTCTCATACTGTTCTGTTTGTCTCCTTTTTGATTCCGTACTCTTTTAAAATATAAATCAAAACAAACATAATAAGTAATCTTCTTGCCCCCACTGGAAATACAGCCTAGAGAGGCCTGAGAGAGATACAGCCTAGAGATGACCAACTGTGTGTGTGATTGGGTGTGTGTGTTTAATGTGTGTGTGTGTTTTTTATATCAAAGCCATCCTCTTTTGGGATGCTTGTTTCACACAAAATGGGGGGTCGTGACTCTATTCGGGTGGGTGGTGGTAGTGGTGGTGGTGGTGTTGTAAGTGGTGGTGGGGTTTGTCCAGAGTCCAGACGTCACTCTACAGACCACATGGAAGCCACTCTGGCCGCAGCATCACTGCCAACCCCTCAGATGGGTATGAACAGTCCCAGGCTATATTTGTGAACCTGGAGCCACAATGCCTGGCATGGATGACACCCCCAACCCCCCCAGCCCCCACCCATCCCCCTTTGCTCACTAGAGAGGATCCGTCCCGATGTAACATAAGGACGACATTCATCACGAGCGCATTGTGTGCGTGCTGTCCACGCCCACTAGTATACAGAACAGCCCTTTTATTAGGGCAGTGAACAGTGACTCTCGTGTCAGCCAGTCAAGGTATTAGTGTGTGCCGTTAAATAAAGGGTTTGAGCGTGTTCGGTGAAGAGAGTTCAGTGAGTTAAATTTTCCCACAGGCCCTTCCTTATCTACTCCTTTAAGTACAACTGATGTCTTTCCTGCAGGCAATTTGTTCAATAAGGTGGAGGTTACCCGGGCAGATGTGGGACAATGGTTGAGAAATATATCACTCCAAAATTACTCATATCAGTCCTTTATATTGTGTTAGCTTTAAACTTTCCAGCTACTATGGATGAAAGACAGATGATTGCGTGTCTATTGTCATACATAGCCCTGTCATGTCATGACCTATTTTTAAGTTTAGTGTCCCAAGTTTTAGGCCTAATTTTAGTGTTCTTTGGGGACAACATAGTTCAGGTGGCCGAGTTAACTACAAAGCACAGAGCGAAACACTGCTATGGTGTCTTTAGTCAGTCATGATGAGCTTATGAACAGTTGGCGTTGGTCTACTTCTCATCACTAACACGATGTCTTTTGTTTCCATTTACAGCAGCACATAGCCCTGTGTCGTAAGAGCACAATAAATACATTTTAGGAGACAGGGCTGCAGTTGCTATTTTATGCTTGACAGGAGTATGGCTGGTGACTTACTATGTGTGTGTGTGTGTGTGTGTGTGTGTGTGTGTGTGTGTGTGTCTGCTGACGAATGGGGAGGTATTTGAGCGCTGAAAGGCCAAAGACACCATCACCAGCTGCATGTAGCCATGGCACTAAAGCCCGGTAACAGCGGCTAATGGTGGCGGTTCTCTTTTTAACTCCCTTTGTCTCCAGTGCCATCGCTGGCCTGGACTGATCTGGTGTGAATCTGGATCTGCGTGATAGGCCAGCTAGCTAGCAGGGAAAAAAGGAGTATACAGTGATAATAGGTCAAGTCACATGAAAGAGTTTAAAAATTTACATTTTGGGGTTAGGATTTAGAATAAAAAACTATGGTAACCTGCAGTTTAAGAAAATGTTAAGTAATGTTGTTTTTCAATCTTTTTTAAAAATCCCTGTCATTTCAAAAACATTTTTTTACTTTTTTCTAGCATTTATTGACAACCTGCTGTGAAATGAATGGTCTAGAAGTCTCTACATACGTTTTCTTGTACAAAAAAATGGAAACTGGGATCAGGGATAGGGGCCCCATACAGAGGCCCCAGGAGGGTGGGGAGGGGAGGGGAGGGGGCCCTACCATCACAGATGGGCCGCATGGAGTATTACACAAAACCATTATCAGAGGAGCCACCATAGTATATTCTCACATAGGGCCCAAAGTTTTAAGCTGAATCTTTGGTCTGTTCTTTTCTGTTTTCTGCCCAGTTAAGTTACTTTGCCCTCATAAAAGTTATTACATTAAATTACACTTAGCGGACGCTCTTATCCAGAGTGACTTACAGTTATTTAGGTACAGGGTTTCAGTTACAGTCCCTGTAGCAATGTGGGGTAAATGCCTTACTCAAGGGCAGTTCAGCCATAGATGAGGGCGCAGGAGAGCACACTAGTTGTTTACCCCCCCTACCCCACACTTCCTATACTGGACAAAAAATCGAACCTACGACCCTCCGATTCTAACACCAACTCTCTAACCACTAAGCCACAGCATGTGTGACATAGTGGTTGTCTAGTCTGGATTAATCTTTGTTTATGTTACCTCACAGGCTTAGCTTGGAAGGCTTCTCCACAGCTGAGTGACTCACAGACACTCATGTACACTGTGTGTGCCTTATATGGGAAGCGCCACGCTTCGTGTTCCTTCACAGTCACTAGTGCTGAGCTGGATCTGAGAAATTCCATTGTTCAGAGTCTGGAGCTCTCAGCCAGCCTGTTTCCGATAATTAATATTAATAATGATGATAACTATAATACATTTTATATGTTAAGTGCCTTTAAAAGCTCCCAATGTCACTTTAAGAATGATCAGATTAAACAGATCTCATATTTATTGTATATATTTTTTGACTATGTCAGTGGAACAATGGCCTAAAATAAGCTTTGGAATGTTAATATGAGTAACTGAACTGTGTGTGTGTGTGTGCTTGTGTGTGTGTGTGTGTGTGTGTGTGTGTGTGTGTGTGTGTGTGTGTGTGAACATGTGTGTGTGTGCGAACATGTATGTGTGTGTGTGTGTGTGTGTGTGTGTGTGTGTGTGTGTGTGTGTGTGTGTGTGTGTGTGTAAACGTGTGTGTGTCCTAGCTTGAAGAGGAGCTGCTGGCCCTGCAGAAGAAGCTGAAGGGTGTGGAGGATGAGTTGGACAAGTACTCGGAAGCCCTGAAGGACGCACAGGAGAAGCTGGAGCTGGCCGAGAAGAAGGCCGCAGACGTGAGTGACAGACAGAGCCACAAGCACTACCATAAATATATACCTACAAACTAATACACACATAAGCACACCTAGACAGAATGCCACAACCATTACCATTAACACATACATACATACAAACTCATACACACATAAGCACACCTACGTAGACAGAGAGCCACAAGCACTGCCATAAACACATACATACATACAAACTCATACACACACATATGCAGACACAGACAAAGAGCCACAAGCATTACCATAAATATATACCTACAAACTCATACACACATAAGCACACCCACGTAGACAGAGAGCCACAACTATTACCATTAACACATACAGTACATACATACAAACTCATACACACACATATGCAGACACAGACAAAGAGCCACAAGCATTACCATAAATACATAAATACAAACTCACTTACAGACATTTGCGCGCACACGCAGACACACCCATCCAAACACACACACACACACACACAGAATGCAGATGGACACACACACAGAATCACACTCTGCTGCACATTCTCACACTGAGATGCAAGTCACAGGGGGACACGCCTTAGACCTGTTGCCTGACTTGTCAAAATGTAATTATAAGCAAGCATGCATGCACACACACACACATACACACACACACACACATACTTGAAAAATTCATATGTATGAATCATGCAGTACAGTAGACAAGTTCCCGAGTTCGCCTTTTCAATAGACCATCCTAACTCAAGATTAAAAAACATTTATGAGCACCAATCCATTATAGACACAACTGTAGTGTACCCGTCTAACACTTGTAAACCCAGGCACTTCACATCATGTTTTGAATCCATAAATAACATTACAACGGATCAGGGTTAACCAGGGTAGGACACCCTCTAGTGGTGAATGTCAGTAAAGCCCCAGCCCAGCAAGTCTGTGCCTGTCCATCAAACGCCAACCCTTCTAGTTCTTTTCCCACCAACCCGAGCTGGAGCGAGGCTGAGCGTTGACCTTGCTGTTGACAGCTGCTCGTGGAGAAAGTGCCAAGCCTGCAACCCCCTATCAGGTTCGGTAAACACATCATAAAGTCTGTCAGCGCCTTCCGACGAATTCCACACGTTTGAATAAATTTGAACAAGATAGCGGAGGGCAGCATTCTTTTGTTTTTAATTATTTTTTCATTCCCTGGCCACTATGACCTGTTCCTTGGTCTGGTATACTGATATGTGAAATCTTGCCAGGGGTCTTGGGTCTGTCACCCTCACAACTCCTGTTGACAAGTCTCTCACTGATACTTACAGATTTGGATTCATTTCTCGCCCTCCCTAACAACCTCCACCCCTGTCAAAACAAACAAACACCAGTAATTACTTTGATAGCTGTAAAAATGTTTGTAGATTTATTATGCTCTGCCAGTACAACCGATAGTGGCTAAGCCAGGAATGTTGTAAATGGGTACTTGAAGGATCGGAAGGAATTTAAAAGATGCCCACGGAATGTAATTTGTCCGCTCATCATTTGTGCCACCCCTCCCCTGCAGCTAATGACGTCAGGGAATATAACCTTTAAACTGTCAGTCATCGGCCTCTCCCCATTTCCTGCTGCCCCACGCCCAGACAGATCATCTTCCCTTTCACTCACCTCCGCACTAAAACACTGCTGTCAGGATTATTGCCCGTCATTACTAGATTTTTATATTACGCCCATGCGGTGCAGAAGATTACTCGTGTAGGATTCTCTTCTGTGGTTCAGCAAAGCGGCCCGAAAGTAAGCAGGCACCAGGGATCACAGGTTTTGGAGCAGGCCTCACTCAGTCCAAATAAGAAACATGACAAGCCACTCTTTGCGTATAAAATAGATAAATGAATAAATATAAAACTATAAATGCAATGTGTAGCCCTTTTGTTATTTTTAAAGCAGTGCCTCACTCACATGACAAATAATGCCAGAGTGCCTGCTGGTATACGCAGTTCTATAATTATCAGTCATACACGTAGCTATAGAATCAATGATTGCGGGCATTTCACCCCATCTATCCAAAGTTAACATGTAAACGTAAGGTAAGACACTAAGAAATTATTTTAGCGAAACTCATTCACTATCTTACTGTGCCATCACTGACATGGATTGTATACACCATCGCTGTGTTAAAAAGGTCATCCAGTCAGAGTTAGGGCTAGGTGAGTGCGTCTTTGGCAGGATAGCGAGGGTAACACCAGGATTGCATAGCATTTAAGTGAGGCTACCATAGAAGGAAAGGAATTGCTGGAATGCAGTCATTTGTTTATCGTGAAGTGAAGTCATGCTTTCCAGTCACAGACACCACTGTGAGACACTGCTTGTCACAGCAGGACTGTAGAAGTCTGCCACCCACCTTTAATAGATTGCAAAATCAACACTGAGTCAGCCATTCAGTACATCCAGGAAGCAAACCTTAAATGCTGTTAACAAATCTAATCCCCTTACACGGTGTATGTATGTCGATGGAATTATAGCTGAGCGCAATGAACTATGTTTGTACAAGCACACCATAGTTGTTCAGTCAGTATAAGTACAAGAGGTCCAACAAAACCTACTGAAAGAGACTTCTGTCAGCGAGAAAGAGAGAGAGAGAGAGAGAGAGAGAGAGAGAGAGAGAGAGAGAGAGAGACAGACAGACAGACAGACAGACAGACAGACAGACAGACAGTTAAAACCATGCCCATACTGACACAGCCTTTAACAAATCCCTCAGAAATGCAACTCTGGGAAACACCCTGTGAAGCAGGAAAGGTATGAAACAGGAGAAAAAGCAGAACATAACAAAGATCAGAGGTCAAATGTGACCAGTCACTGGGCGGAGGGGTAAGAGGCGGGGGTAACCTACCTCCCCCATGATCTGGTATAAGAGGGGTGACTCAGGGCTCCCCCGCAGCCAGGGAGGAGACCACATCGCCAGCGGATATGGGTGTGCAGACATGGAGGGTTATGAACCTACAGGGTCAAGCTCATGCCAGAGAGAGAGAGAGAGAAAGAGAGAGAGAGAGAGAAAGACGGGCGGATAAAAAAAAATCTAATTTCCTAAGCCTAACGGAAATAGTTTCGAGGAAGATTAAAGGCTTAATGTATGTATGTGTGGAGAATTGTACAGATCACATCTGGTAAATGCACGTTTAGGTCTAGAGAAAGAGTCAACTCACATTATCCGAATAACCGCAACATACACTAAAATGTAATTAAAATAGAAGGTGGGTGGCAGGCTTTAGATGTGTCTTTCATTGGTATTCAAAGCTATTTACACACGCCATCATTCACACAGGAGCTTACTCTTTAAATAAATCATCTCCATTCATTAAAAAAAAAACTAGGCTTGAAAAGACCATATTTTTATGTGCTTATGTCAATAGCTAAGGTTACAAGACATAACATAGAGATTTTCAGGTCAGGGGTGACAGCAGGACCCAGTTCCAGGATGTTGATTTTTGCAAGCCGACTGATCTGAGGTCAGCTCGGTCTGCTTTCACCTTCATGAATCGTTCATGACAGCAGACAGACTCGAGGGATCTGTAAAGAGCTTCTGCCATACTTCATAGCCCATGTTGTGGAGTTGAAGTCACTAGCCTACTAAAACAGCACAGACTTCAAGTCCCTAGCCTACTAAAACTGCAGAGTTTTGGGCAGGAAAATATGAAAATCGTTTACAAAATGCAGAACGTAATACAGGAGAAAGAAACGCCTTGGATGGGCAGTCTGCTACATGCCATATTAAACTATGCCTTTAAAGTGGAGTCTACGTTATATGTTAACTCAACCGAAGGTAACTTAATAACACAACTAGTGGTCTATATTCGTTTCAACTGTTTGCAACAGAATATTCAATAAGCAGGCTAACAATGAAGTTGTATGCCTGTCAGTTCCCCAATGCCTTCAACAGTCATTCTCGCCACTCCAAGTAGAGTTAAATTTTGAGCAAATTCTTGGGCGTTATCGTGCGGCTGTAGGCCACTATTTCTTTAAAACGTGAACGGCCTCTGACCTGTGACATCATGTTAGAGCAGATAAGAGAGGGCGGAGAGAGGGGAGTGTAGCTAAGAGCAACTTCACTGTTTGCTGGAGAATTCCAACTACCAGGTCTCAATAGGCTTATGCACACGTAGCAAGCATCGTTTTTTCACGATAGCTGTGTAGATTCCTCAGGTTATACAGATGAATACGGAAATAAACTGCAAGGAATAAAGCCTCGAATACACATTTGTCTACATCCGTTCAGACCCGTCGTCTGTGCGCGAAGGCTTAGGAGCGCTTTGGATCTACAAGAATTCCAAGGTGTAGCTGTGCAGCAAAGATAGCTACAAAGACGCCTAACCTACTGTCGAGCTTGTCGGCACTTTGATAAGTACATCTCAGCCACTTCTTGGATACGTCTGCAATGGCGGGTTCATCTGTTGAGGCAGTAAAAAGGAAAATCCAGACATTGCAACAGCAAGCCGACGATGCCGAGGACCGTGCGGAAAGTCTTCAAAGAGAGGTGGACGACGAAAGACAGGCCAGAGAAAGGGTAGGCTAATTAATATAGGATACGCTTTGACGTCGAGTTTTCAGACTCAGACACCACGCCACAGACTTAAAGAAATGCCCTCTCTGGGTATCTGAAGGAATAATTTAATTTAAATGTTTGTTTAAATGTAAAGTGTTATTATATAGTGGAACCGTTGCTTTAAACATGTTTGAAAAATCCAATGCACTGTCATGGACTGCCGACAACATTGAGATGATCTTATGTGAAAGTAGGTTATAGGCTATGACATAGAAGTGAACAGCGTTTATGCCCTTGTAATCTTTCTCTCTTAATTAAAATCGTGACACTGAAATGTGTCGGGTATAAATCATTCGTAGTCGACCGAATTGCATACACTTCACATTGGCTAATCATTAACAACACTGTCTTAAAGGGTTAAATGTTGAGCCTTTTGTAATTCCTTCTCAGTTTCAAGTTGAATTTTCAAAGTCACCAATTGGAAACAAACGTGAAGAAAACCTGGAAATGGGGCATGACATGGACGGAAACTTGTAATGTTTTAGCACTGCCTCACTTTTTAAGTCTGTGTGGTATCATTTGATATCATTAGTAATTAATTCAGCAATTCAATTGTTTTGTTTACCATAACGTGTCCTGTAACAGGACGGGGTACCCTATAACTGAAGAACAGCGTCTGGATCAAGACAATTTTGTTAACTTGAATAGACCAATATCTGGTAGACAGGTTAATCAAAAGGTTGGATATGCAAAAACTGATGGGCTTACAGTAAAGTTGTAGACATGGGTTCAATTAATAGTAGGCTACATGTTCCATTTATATGAACTCATTCATTAGCAAAATTTGTAATGTGTCATTTTGAAGTGTCAACCAACTCTCTACCACTCTGAATCGAAAACACAATCCTGCCTTTTGTTGGAGTGGTGATGGCCATATTGAAAAGACTGTCCTACCTTTATAGAATGATGGCCACTTCACAAAAGACCATCCTACATTTTTTAAGTGGTGGCCATATGAAAAAGGACAGTCCTACTTTTTCAAAGCGATGGCCTCGTGGTCAATTGTTTGGTCAACCAGTAAGCCCCCTCCCTGTTCCCTGCTTTGTTTGCGCTGGCTCTGCCCTGTGTCGCCCTCCCTGTATAGCGGCTTTGGCTAATCATTTCCTGAGCACTGGCATTTGTGGGTCAGAATCTTTCACTCAAATAACTGCACCGATTACGCCCAACAAGCAACTCTGAAAAGTCCTCGAGAGGCACTCCGATGCCAAGTCCGATAGGCAATGAGTCCTTGGGGTAGTCTGAATGAATGTAATGGTCTTACCATCTCTAGCATCCGTGGCAGTCAGACTGGGCTCAACAAACAAGCAAATGATTTGATCGGCTGCCAAGTTTCTACAGAGGGCTCTGTGGTCTGGACTTAATTGCCAATTAGGTCCATGCCAAAATAGCACATACAGTTTGCCAGTGAAACCCAGCGGGCCAGACCATTAACAGACCAATGGGAAAGCTTCTGGAATGCTTTGAATGCCGGTAACATTCCAGGTCTTCTCCAAAGTCGGAATGATCTTGGGGTTTATAGGCTTTTTTGTAGAGGGGCAGCATGATTAGCCATCTTCTGTCATAGTCTGAACACAGTCTTCTTTGTTTCGGCTGAAGAGACACAGATCTTCTCAAGGGGGGGTAGGGTTTGTGTTGGAGGGAGGTGGGGAGGAGGTCTTGGAATGCTGGAATGCGAGAACCCTCCCCTCCCCTCCCCTAATCATTTCTGTCATCGGAATCTACTCATAGGACCAATACTGTCTCAGCCTTGCACCTGGAAAGAGTAGAGTAGAGAGTTGGGACAGATTGAGAGGACATACCCACACATACACACACAGTGCAATCACCAATTAGTCTTGGTTGTTTGAACCGCTAGATTCATTGAGTCTGTCATTTTGCCATTATTTACGCATTCTATGTAAATAGTGCTATAGACCAGAGGTCACGTGTCTGTAAGAAGACCTGGTCTCCTGGAAGGATTTATATTAAAGGTTAATTAGTTGTCTTCTTACAACAGCAAACAAATATAAGATCAAGGGTAGGGGTGGGGAGAGGAGAGGAGAGGCTCAACAGACACCCCACCACCGCTGCCACCTTTTTCATGTGCTCTGCTGCGTTGTGTTTTCCCACTGTCTGAAAGCTGTGATTGTTCAAGCCTCTCCTTGAGACCTGTGTCGTCTGGGGGCAGCTTAAACATAATGGAGAACTGACGAGTCATTAACCCAGCCGCGCACACATTCCTCAATCCAGTGGCCTTTGAGCGTAGCCCCTGCACAGCGTCACGAGACCACGCTAATGTGTGTCCATTTGAACGGCATTAAGGAATGTTGGCGTTTCTCCTATATGGCCGCACAGCGGACTATAATACCCCCACTGAGTACCAGTCTTTGTTTAGCAACCGCCTCACTCAAGACATTGATGTTTCAGCTGTAAGCTTTTAACCTTGCCAGAGGACCATGAACGGTGGGACTGGGGTTTCAAGTAGCTTTAACTTGGCAGACTTTAGCTTTTATTGCCTAGATATATATATCTGCTGATTGCCAAATGAAAAGACACTGGTATTTCAATATACATATTATTTATGACATTAACGAACAAGTTAGCAGGTTGCAGATTTCCTCCAAGACACACTTTGGCTAGAATGTCAGATACACATCTATATAAAACTGCTGACTTTGCCTAAAGACACATACTGGCTTGACATGTCTGAGGGTACAGGGAAAGTGTATGCCAAGTCGATTGGCTCCATACTGATGTGCAGGATGGCTGACCGATGTCCTGTCCCCTCTTGTAGGCAGAGGCTGAGGTGGCTTCCCTTAACAGACGTATCCAGCTGGTAGAGGAGGAGTTGGACCGCGCCCAGGAGAGACTGGCCACTGCGCTGCAGAAGCTGGAGGAGGCAGAGAAGGCTGCTGATGAGAGCGAGAGGTGAAGCACACACACAGACACACACAGACACACACAGACACACACAGACACACACAGACACACACAGACACACACAGACACACACAGACACACACCCTTCTCTGGGATGCTCTAACCATCAAACAGGGCTTAGTCACTCCTCATGTGCATGTTTCTCAGTCTAGCTTCTAGCATCTTACAGCTAGATATACAAATATAGATAAGATTGTCCATCATAGTCTAACCCAATAGCACATACCAACAAATATTATGTATAAATGTGTCCTACTTGCCCCTCATGGTTATGCAGATTAAAACAGGATGTTTATTGTCACCTTGCATGCAGTTGTATGGTCTTCGATTCAGATTGTACATGGCACTTTGCATATTTGTTGACAAATCACATTGCCAATGAAGAACCTTACCCTTACAAAACTAACCAGTACAGTACAAGTACAAGTCAGTTGAGCAGAAGACCACAGTTTGTTTTACCAGATGGTGTATAGATAAACCATACTGTATGGAAAACTATGGACTGTCCCTTAATAAGACACAGACCAAAAGTATGATGGTCTTCATGACTATACTGAGAAAATACAAACAAGAGAGTCAGCTTTCCCTAGTTCCTGACTGCTGTGCTGGTATTAGTCCCATCAATTATTACTGCATAGTTTCGCCGTACTCTTGTCTAGAAACAGGCTGTTATTGTTTCCTGTGGAAGAGGCCTGCGGTGCAGTAGACTGCAGGGGAGTCGTACTGTTATGGGAACAGGGTTTTAAATTAAATCTTGACGTGGCATTTATTTCATACGTCCGCTTGAGCGAGCGTTCGATGCTGTGACAATAAAATGCATTTATCATTAATGGCACGCACATTGTAGATGCGCACACATGCTTGTACATGGTCACACTGAATCTTCCTACACATTTTTCCTTTCCAGTTATCCAGTATGTGCATGTTTTTATATCCCTGTGTGTGTGTGTGTGTGTGTGTGTGTGTGTGTGTGTGTGTGTGTGTGTGTGTGTGTGTGTGTGTGTGTGTGTGTGTGTGTGTGTGTGTGTGTGTGTGTGTGTGTGTGTGTGTGTGTGTGTGTGTGTGTGTGTGTGTGTGTGTGTGTGTGTGTGTGTGTGTGTGTGTGTGTTGGGTGGGGTGCAGTAAGGCAATTCTCCCAGGATCAGCTGCTTCGCTGCAAGGTTCTCAGATCTGATGAGAACCAATCTCTCCATAAACATGTCTGTGTGAGCAGGACAGGCCTGTTTTCTTTAATGGCCACCCTTTCAATGTGACCTAGCTAATCTGACTAGGCTTGTTTGGTGGGAATGGAATACTGAACTTTCCTTTCTTTCATTCTTTCTCTCTTTATGTCTTTCATTCTTTCTCTCTTTATGTCTTTCTTTCTTTCTTTCTTTCTTTCTTTCTCTCTTTCTCTCTCCCTCTCTCCTATATCTTCTGTCCTCAGAGGCATGAAGGTCATTGAGAACAGAGCGACAAAAGACGAGGAGAAGATGGAGCTCCAAGAGATGCAGCTGAAGGAAGCCAAACACATCGCTGAGGAGGCCGACCGCAAATATGAGGAGGTCTGTCTGTGGCCCCCGCATGTCGCTGCTCCACTGCACCAATTTATTCCGTACTCAGAATACAGCTATTTATCCTGGATCTTGGCTCGGGGTTTTTTGGTGAAACCTAAAACCGTTGTCAAGTTACAGCCTTACCATTCCATTTTGACTGCCTCCGTTGTAGAATAAGTCCCACAGTTTTCTCTGGATCGCCTCAACCTCATTTTTTTGGTTTGTGTCTATAGTATAGTATTAAACCGAATATCGCTGTATCTAATCGAGTATTTAATCATGTCAAAATACCATGCACTCCTAATGGTGTGTGGGTTGTTGACCACTTTGTAACTGGAATGTCTTGATAAACACAGACTCCAGTAGACTTGAGTTTGACCATGAAAATGAGGTTTCAAGGTTAACGGGGGCATTGCCTCTCTGTTGCCTCCATGCCTATTCAGGAACACTATCAATCTCCATGCCTGTTCATGTTCCTGTACCATCACCTAAGCCCTGAATGTATAATAGCAGAGAACCGACTTAGCCCAGGGATTCCCTCAGCACCTTGTGTCTGGGAACAGTTAAGGCTGTGTTCCCATGATGCCTGGGGAAGTCGTAAACTGGAGATTGAGCTGTAGTCTCTACCGTTCAGTATTGGGGGGCGGGGGGTTGGGGGAGCTGCCTTATGTGCCTCCCTTAGGCTCTGTACAGTCACAGTACAGCTTGTACTCCTGCTGGCTTTTTGCCTCGCAGCCATACCTGTGATGTACAGACACCGGTTGCACGCATGTTATAAATAACCTTTGAAATGACAGGAAAACATTAGCGTTAGGACCCCACAGCTCCAGCTGGGCCAGTATATGTGTATCCCCTCTCTGTAGGGAGCACAGAGACGTGTGTTTGTACATGGCCCTGGGGCTTAGCGTGAGTTTGCCAGAGGACGCCCGTTGCACCCCCCCCCCACAGCAGATTACACTGATAGATGAAGTAGGCTCTTAATGTTCTTAGACTGACTGAGGCTTGTCATTGACGGCCTCTTCGCACACACTCTTGCTGTGAACCCCCCTGCGGCTGGGCCAGCTGGATATCTGCACACTGTAGGTCTGCTAGCATAGAGTTATCTCAGACACTTAAAACAGTCATTCCTCTTTAAATCTCTTGACACTGCCGACCTTTTAGGTCGCTATCACACGCACACTCATTAAACATAGCTATTTGTAAAGGCTTGTTGGCTACATGCCAAGCATACTTTTTTTTAAATATTGAGGTTGAGATTGGTAGATTCTTTTGCTGTCAAAAGTTACAGCAACTTGCAACATCAAAAACCAAACCTGAGTCAAGTTTTTAACTCTAAGTGTTGCAGTTTATTTAGTTTAAATGTATATCAGATGGTGCATGTCCACAGGTATAGGATATGTTTATATAGTGAATGAGAACTGAAAAAAAAAACATGTATTACTTTTAAATGTTTTTCTCTCTGGTTTATGTGCTAAACTTATCCCAACAGTAGTAGACCTTTTTATTGGCAGACTCCCTGAGTCTGTGCAGTGCCATGTGAGGTGTGTGATGTGCCTTATTGCCCGTGACGAGTCCAGCTCTCTCCTGTAATTTGCAGGTGGCCCGTAAACTGGTGATTCTTGAGGGTGACCTGGAGCGCTCTGAGGAGAGGGCTGAGGTGGCTGAGGCGTAAGTGTGCCGTCTTTATCACTTATTTACACGCCCAGAGGCATAAAGGTTCTTTCGGTTCTCCAGAGTCCTCTGAAATTAGAGCTTTTTTTCCCCCACATGAGGAACTCACGGGGTGATGAAGGGTTACTGATAAATGTTTCACCACAGATGTGAATTGTTATAAAGATGTGATGTATAATGATGATGATGGTAAAAGAATCCTGAGAAGGGTTCTGTAGTGAATCCTGCATAAATAGGACACTAGTGGATCTTTTGAAGAATTTTTTTTCCTCCTTTGGAGAAACTAAAGACTCTTCATGGATCATGATGTTTTGTTTCAGAGAGTACAACCTGCATGCTCTGTATTCTGCATGCTGTGTATTAGTTGTGTAGAACACAGGGTGGCCCTGCTTCTAATCTTGTCTGCTGACAAAACTGGAAATTCCTTTTAAGACATTAATATTGTATGTAATGATCCTCTTTGAGTATTTCTTTGTGGCAACATAACTAATTGAAGTTTGCTCATTTTTAGTTTGCTCATATTTTAGTTTAAATATTTATATTGGCATACATTTGTGGTCATATTCTATTCATTCTATTTTGTAAGTGGGAATGATGATATATTTTGTAATTGGACATTTGTCACCTCAAAGCTGCTCCCTGCTCGTTGTAGTGTGGTATGTGTAGTGTTTCCTGTGTATGGCCATGTAACTGGAGTCGTCGGACACACTAACCAGTGAAGCTCCTTGGATCTCTTCCTCCCTCCCCCTGTTTGTTTCTTTTTGTTGTGGTGATGCATGCCTGAATGCACCCGTCACCTGGGACGTGCCTCGTTTTGTGAATCCCCACCCCTACCCCACCCCTGTCCATTCACCCCACTCCTCTCCATCCCGCCCCTCGTCTACCGTGGACCAATCACAGTCGCGCCAGGCAGCTGGAGGAGGAGCTTAGACTCATGGACCAGAATATGAAGTCCATGATGTGCGGGGAGGAAGAGGTACTATCACCTGAGGGGACACCAACCCCGTTTTACCTGCAGATGTCTGACCTGAGGCGACACCAACCCACTTTCTACCAGCAGATCTCTCCTTGCCTCGCCCATCTCACTTCTCCTGTCCTCCTTGCCGTCATAGGGACTAACATGCTTGCCTCTTTTTGCTCCAGGCCTCTCTCATGCTTCCTTCAGCATCCCTCTGTGACTGTGGATTCCTTTAACTTTTCTCTCTTGCTGTCCTAAGGCTTGCAAGGTGCTTGTGGCCTGCCACTTTGCTAGGAACTGCTATAAACCGCTATAAACTGTAAATCAAAGGTGACCCCCCGTGCCTCTGTTATCAGTCAAAAAAAGTCCACCGATCTCTAGGCTACAATCGACCTTTGATGGCATTGTAGAAAAACAGAATACAGTAAAATGTACCTAAAGATGGTGGAAACGGAAACCATACATTTTAATCGCCTAAAAGAACTTTAAGTATTTATTGCTCTTTAGCATTTTTAAAGCTGTGGGTTATTTATACCTCCCACATTATTTCTTATTCCTTCCAAACACGGGGGATTTTCCCTGTGCTGGTTGGCCTTGGCCTGTTAATCATGAAGGACCCAGTTGTTTTCCTTCTAGGTTTAGGGGGCTCTCCCTAGCATTGCCTGTGCTTTCTCCATGCTCTCAAATTGCTCTTGTTCTTTCTTTTTTTCCCTCTCTCCTTTCCCCCCCCTCCTCTTTTCTCCACTTCTTCCTGGCTTCTCCTTACTGCTGCCACCACCTAGTAAATCTGGTGACCTTGAGGAAGAGTTGAAAAATGTCACCAACAACTTGAAGTCACTGGAAGCACAGGCTGAGAAGGTAGGCCGAGCCAAAGCAGTCAACTGCAGCAGGTTTTCCTGTGTACAGGTTTTGCTTGAACCACCCTGCCAGTAACCCTGACACAATAGGAATTTTTCTTAAAAAGAATAAGTTGGATGTTTTAGACAGGCTGGCACTGACAGCAGTGACTGGTTTCTCATTGTAGGTTTTTTTTTTTTTTTTGCCTGGCTCAGGTGACTGCTTCTTAAAGTCAGACAGACCACACCCGTCTAATCCAAGTGTTTCAGTTAGAGACTATTTTATTGAAGCAGAGAACATGACTTGGCAGCAACAATGACTTAAGATCTGCCAGGACTGTCCTGCCCAATCAGGCTAGCTTTGATGAAAAAAGTTGTGACTACATTTTGAGCCAGAATGTTTTGTACTGTTAAGAAAAGGCCCAGGTGGAGAGCTTTTCCCTTTCGCTTCAGCTCACAAAGTAGGGACATTTTTTTTTCCTCACACCGACTTCTATTCATTTAGAGATGGAATTCTAAAAGGCAGGAAATGTAGTTAGAAGCAAAATTAAATCACCTTTGGAATTTGCCATCAGTTAGGGTGAAGTGTGAGTTTCTTTGCTTTGCTTCTTGGCTCTCCTGCTGCTACAGTTCTCTGAAGTTTCCCTTTATCTCAATAGTTAGAACGCCCTACCACCTCTCTTGACTCAAAGAAATGCATACACCAACATTAATCTGTTACAGTTTATATTGTTTTGGTTATATGCCTGGTAAAATGTTTTAAAAAGTCTAGTATTCCTTAAGTAATGCTGAGCTGTGCCCTACAGACACACTAACGGTATCATGTTTCTATCAACTTGTTTATAGTACTCACAAAAAGAAGACAAATATGAAGAAGAAATCAAAATCCTCACTGAGAAACTTAAAGAGGTGAGTATGCTCTACACACTGCTGTAGGATATACATCTGCTAAAACACAGGAATTCGTGCTTTATTTGCCAGTTTATTAAGTCTGAGTTCCTAATGTGATCTGACAATTATTTAGAGTTTTAGCATAAAGTTCTACGACAGCTAAAGAATGTTTGTGTATAATTCTAGGAGAACAGGGGAAAATAATTCACTCCTCAATGCACCCTGTCCAAATGTCTTAATGTCTAGGCTGAGACCCGTGCTGAGTTTGCAGAGAGGTCTGTGGCCAAGTTGGAGAAGACCATTGATGATTTGGAAGGTATGTTTTCCACAGGTGGTCCAACGGTCTGCCTTGAGCAGTGTGCTACACTCACTCTAGCCATTTTTTTTCATGTTTGTGCTTGTGCAGTGACCTAATATTGACTTTTCCTTTTGACATTTGTGTGGTAAATGAGGACTTGTGTGCAGCTGAAACTGACCTCTTTAACACCGCTGTGTGGTTGCCAGCGCAGTAATACAGGCAACGTGTCTTTATAAGCCGTGTTGGATATCCGCAAACCGCAGAGAGCTCATGGTGACGCCCACTAACCCCGTGTGAGGTGCAGTCTGGTGGCTTGACTTACATAACTGGTGCAGTTTGGTGATTTGGTGTTTTATTTTTTTAAGCTTAGAATAGAAAACGCTTTCTCAACTTGCTTGAAACAGTATTGAAACAGTATATTAAGGTGTGTGCGCATGGGTGGCTATCGTGTGGCATGCAGTAGTGAGGTGAGATGATAAGATTGCAGATAAGATTGTAACAGAAGGCATGAGAAAGTTTAGAGTTCCTGCTTCTGCTCCTAGTGTTTTTTTCTGACCTTCTCCATGTTTATGTTCTTTCCCACTCCTTCCTCCCGGGTCTGTCTGGCTGTCCCTTCCGTCCTCTCCTGTCCTCTGTCCATCCTTCTTGCCCCCGGGGGAACCTCTCCAGATGAGGTGTACGCCCAGAAACTGAAGGGCAAGGCCCTCAGCGAGGAGCTGGACCTGGCCCTCAACGACATGACCACCCTCTAGACGCATCCTCCTCCCTGTCCTCCACTCCCGGTCCTTCTGCACCTTTCTTCTCCTCTCTCTTCTCTTCTCTTCTCCTCTGTGCCATACTTCCTCTCCTCTCCTCTCCTCTCCTCTCCTCTCCTCTCCTCTTCTCTTCCTTCATCTTGGCTCCTCAGGGGTCCATCCCTCTCTCTTTTTTTCTTTCTCCCTCTGTTTCAGTGTGCCATTCCAACACTCTGCAGTGGTCGGCAATCCTATTTGGGTTTTTTTTTTTTTTGACGTGCAGGATCATTTTGAGTGTAGGTTGCTACTGGGCAAGAGGTTGGCCAAGAGGGAGTTATTTACCCCTATGGGAGCCATCCTGTGTGTCTCTGTCTCCCTAGTCGCTGCTCCCTCTCTAGCTCTCTATGTTGGGGGTTTTGGCATTGTGCAGTTAACCTCAACCCTGGTCCTTGTGTTTGTAAGCGCACATATGATGATGATGATGATGATGACGACAATGATGATTGTCCCTTCCCCTCTAGGCTTAAAGAGACTGTTGCAATGTTGACACCTCAAGTTGGTCTTTGTGTTGCTGTACTCTTTTCTTCTCTTCCCGTCTGTCCCTCATTTTCAGCTTTTCTTTTGTTCCTTCTGTAATAAACACTGAGAAAAAAACACTCCACTTGCTTTCCTCCTTTTCTTTCACTTCTCTGTTTATTTGGGCTGTTTTCTTATCCTTTAATTTATGTGTATCTAAACATATTGGAACAGCAACTATTTCCAGTCAAAAGATGCACAGGTTTTGCAAGCATAGGTTATGATTTTGTACTTGTTATTGTGATGAGTGCCATTCTTTCCATATATGTTGGTGGGATCTAGAGGTAATGTTTCAACATTGGCATGTATAATTAAATGTGCAGCAGGTAATACATGGGTCCTTTACGGTAAAGATGTTTATCAGAACTATAATGTAGTAATGATATAAAGATGACTTGCATATTTACAGTGGAAATGTTTCCCTGCCTACTATGGGTTTATTTCTCTGCTGTTAATGTCTTAACACTTTCTAGCCACCTAATGGAAATCCATAGGTGTGCAGCTAACTTTTGACTTTACTGTTTTCTTCACTCTGGTAATACCTTTTGGTCTTTACTGAACTAACCCTACCTTCTGTCTTTCTCTTCCTCTTTTTTTCCCTCCCTTTCCTATTCTGACTCTTCTCCTTGGCTTTCACTGATGTTGCCATGGCTACAGATCGCTTCCATTCAACGGTGGAGAAAAATCGCATTCTCAATAACGAGCTGAGGATTGTTCTCAATGAGCTAAATAGCTAAATCTGGCTTGTCAGAGATTTCAGACTATAAACTAGCTGGGATATACATTCAGGATTGCTGAACAATGCTTGAATGTTTGTTTCTGTTAAAATGTTACAGAATTGTAACTACATCACTACTCATTCTTACCGCATATTTGACTTTTAGTGTCAATGACCAAAGTAATTTAAGAACTTCCGACATTCCTTTAAAGCTACAGGATGACGGCAAACATGTTTCCTTATTTTTATTCATAACTGAATTGAAATTACTGTGCTTCTGAATAACGCTAAGGCTTGTGTATCTTGAAGTATATCCCAGCTTACTGTTTACCTCCAAGCGTTCTGTATCTGTGTCCACCTCACATCATGAGAGGTTCTATCTGTGAATCTGTACTCTTGTTGTCATGCTGGCTTTAGTTCCTCAGACCCCTGCCGTTACATGTCTCTAAATAAGGTTCCAGTTCCAGACTGTGTGTTAGACATATTATGGTGTGTAGTGTTCTTGATGTAGTGCCGCTACAGTGCCCAAAGCCTATTCAGTCACTGAGATTTCCACTTTAGATTGTATGGAAGAAATGCTTTTCAGCTAAATGCTCTTGAAGTTGTTCAAATACGGGACATAGTCATAATGTGCTTAAAGATAAATAATTTTCAGTTAGCACAGTGTATCTGCACAGTAATCTCTCTGCTGTTGGGGAAACTTAAGTAATGTTTAGAAACTGTATAACAGTTGAAGCAGAAATGTCAACATTCCTTGTTTGAGCTCATAAGTTCTGTTGGAGTCAGTCCAAGGATCATTATGATTTTTGGGACCAGAAATTGTTTTTTACATTGTTCTACAGTTGCACACAAACATTTATTTTTTGTAATACTTAAAGTGGTTTCTGAAGATGCAAAATCTTGTGTTATTTTAAAAAATATATATTGGGTGTAAACATAACTGGTTAATTCATCTATAAGCTTACAACACTGTTCTGTTGTTCCTCTACATGTTATAGTCTTATATAATGGTATTTAACCTGTGATGCAGACTGCTATGGTGCAGCATGTTAAGTTATGTGTGTTATTTAGTCTAATTTTTGGACCAGCATGCCTCAACTCCTCCTGAAATACGTTTTGTTCTCAGCTGTAGCACTGTGTATGCACTGTTATGTGGAGGACTAGTGACCTCATGTAAATGATAGCATGTAGTGCAATATATATATTTTTTTAAGGGCAAGTTTTTTTTTCCTCAGGGAGTTTTTTTCTTGTGTGACACTATAGGGCACTTACAAAAACTGCACAAAATACAGGCACTTTTGTCACGTGCACATATTTTTGACCAATCAGTTACAAGACAGCACATAATACGAGATATAGCACTTTGTTCCCTGTATCCCCCACCTCCTGATAAACACACACACAGACACACACAGAGTCTTTCTCTCTCACACACATACACTGTACCATCTGCCTACTGAGTAGCCCATTGTAATAAGGGAAACCCAAACCACACCTGACATTTCCACACACACACACACACACACACACACACACACACACACACACACACTCAGACCACCACGCTCCACTGACACTTCCACCTCAGTGCTCCACTATAGGAGCCTGACAGACAAAGACTAATTGAAGCCAGAACAATGAGAACTATTACTGACATGCCTAATTTTGTTTTGCTTTGGGTTTTTTTGTTGTTGTTGATTTATTGTACCAAGTTCAGTTACATGTCATTTTTGTGCACGTATGTATTTCCTCAATGTTCCTAGCAGGTGTTTGGAAGGAAAAAAAAATCTGACCTTTTCCTGTTTTGTTCTCCCCTTACCCATTGCCAGAGAAACTGTCCCAGGCCAAAGAAGAGAACCTGGGTATGCACCAAGTGCTGGACCAGACTCTGCAGGAGCTGAACAATCTATAAAGAATGCTCCAACCATAGGACCCAACAAAAGTTTCAAAACACTTAGCTTTACAAAAAAAGTAAAAAACAAAAAAACACAAACAAAAAAGGTTCAGGTGCATCACAGCAGGCATTTTGCATTAGCATGTCCTTCAGAGAGGTCCACTGCAATTGGATATTTACTGTGAGGGGGAAAAAGTCAACTTTTAGACGTCATGCCATTTCTGAAGCATTTGTCTGTAGGTATCAAGAATGTTGTCAGTAAATTATCTTGCATGAAATACGAATTACCAGCTTGTTGCTGCCACACAAGCCAAGATCGGTCGTGCTGTACCAAAGCACCACCACTGTCTGCCATTTTTTTGTGCAGCTATAGGTGACTCTAACAACCTTGTGTTTCAGTGTAGTGCATTTTCCCCATAGTATTGCTGCATTGGTCACTACCAAACCGAAATGTGCTGGCATTGCTTTTTGCTTTATTTCTGTAACCACTTTTTGACATTTTTGTCTGCTTCTTTTTGCCCCAAGGCTGAGGGGGATTTTACTGTGGTAAAGGCAAAATGCTTCTCAGTAAAATGAAGGTGCTAACAGTTCTTCTTTGTGGCCCTCAACCATATTTAGACTGTGTAGGATCAGTCCTTAAATTTAGTCAAACAGATCACAAATGCCCATCTACAGTTTGACTGATTCCAGACACTATACTGTGCACAACTTTTATATGAAGTTTCCCAGTCCATGTTGTGAAGATGGTAAAAAGATAAATGTCCATTTCAGTCAGAAAATGGTACTAATGGAACAGCGATATAGGTTAACTGACGAGTGTTCCAGTGAAACAACTTGTACCACTATATTTAGGCACTTAAAATCTCAAATGATAACTCTGACTGACTGAATCCTGTGAGGTCACTGGTGAGATATAATCATGTTTGGCTTTGTGCCTGCAAAGCATGTCCTTATTGTTGTTGTCTCTGTGTTTTCCCTGAAGTTCTACTGAATTTCTACATGAATTTCTTGTTTATCGAAATATCCCTCTAAGCCTCATAGCCCTCTGGGTAACTAAATCCTTTTAGCTTGTTAGTAGATTTAATGTTCTACTTCATACTTTCATAAATTCTGACAAAAGTTGACATTTTAAATTTGCAAGTAGATTAAAGGGAATTGATCACTTTTTAAAAATGTAATTAATTATACCATTGTATGACACTTTTTGCCCTCTTTTTACAACCCAAATATGTATTCTATGCAAATTATTGTGTATGCTCTTTTAAGATGAGGAAAATAAAGGCAAAGACAATGGCTATCCTGTGTATTTTTTTTTATTTGATCTTGCTGTCTGTTATAAACCGATAACTGCTGTTACAGCATTTGAGGCATGTTCCTGGACCATTTTCTTTACATTTAACATTTCATGCAATTGAACTACTATGCTTGATGGAGATTAGTGCATTTCTGGGTGGATTGTGTAATAAGGCCCGAGAAAACATTGTGGTAACACACATTTATTCAATTAGTCAGTAATTCCACATATAGAGGTGCCCATACTGACTTTATTTATTATGTATGTATGCATCTATTTGGCAATTTAGTTTTTCAATTCTGTAGTCTTCAATAAACTCGCAACTAGCCAGCAATAAAACAGACAAGTGAGTTCATCTTCTGTTCATGCAGCCTAGAAACACATGAACACCATCAGAACACATCCTTGTATCCAGGTAAGAGTGCCTGCTGGTTTCATAAAGGACAGCGATACAGTTGTGTAAAACTGTCTTTAATTGGTGGCAGCTACTGTTGGGGGAAGTAAGTGCTACTTTAGATATAACAATTTGTTGTTAGTTGTCTCAGTGATGCTGGTGGATACTGCATTTGTTTGTTTAAATTGCTAAACAGCCATATTGTGCAATACAACAGACTTTGTATTTTAACTAAAGATTGGATGAAACATGCAAGCGAGATGGCTCTACCCTCACTGCTCTCTAAGAAACTCCACACAATCTAGGCTGTACCGGAATGGAGAAACAGCTGATTATAAAAAGTGTTATGTGTTTTAAAAACTTAACTGATCATAGCCTACCTTAACGAGTGAGATCTATTGAAAAAATATATATTGAGATAATATTCATCACTGAGACAGGAAGTTGCCTTTTTAATTGCCATTTACTTTCCTTTAATTGAAATTGCCATTGTAAGTAATCCAGAAAAGTTGGAACACCTATAGGAATTAGTAGCATCAGCTTTAAAGGCTTATTTAAAGGCTTTTTTGAAGGCTTTATTTAAAGGCTTATTGCTGCTGATCAGTTAACCAACTTTGTGTTCCCTGAAAAAAGCCCTTTTTGTATAATCCTGAAATGTACACTATTTTTCGGCTGTTCAGTACTTACCTTTGTACGATTTCAGGGTATTCATTGACCGGTAGTGTATATATACATAGATACATTAAGAAAACAAGCAAAGCAGTCCAATTTAGCCTAATACACTCACTGGTGGACAAGTTTGTTCCAGAGCACAACTTCTGACAAGCACTGGCACTGGTCTAGGGCTGCATTTAACAACTTTCACTCACTATAGACATGACGCAAGTGTCTATATTCGTCTGGTGACTACATGTAGTAACCGTTACCTGTCTTCATCGCTTGGAGCATCACTAGAGCAGCCCAATAAATAATAAGTGAGATGCCGCGGCTCCCTGTGTTTGTGGCCCAGTACTGCAGGGACGACACCCGGAAGTACAATGAAGCGACAAAGCCAATCCCAGGAAATGACATCACGCGTCAAGTATTCCAGGAGAAAGAGGAAGTAAAACGTTAAGTTTGGAAGTGTTTTGTTCTAATCATTCAAAGAATATATGTTTTAAAGATGATAAAAAGTAAGCTAAATGCGTAAAACGGTGCTGTTGTGCGAAAAAGCAACCGTCGATCGTGACGTTTATAGATGAACTTGTCTTCTATCTATAATAGACAACGTTTAAGTGATCAAGTCATTGTGTACAGAGGAATGCAAGTGGTTTTCAGCGGTAGCATTTCATTGTTCCGTCAATGATATTGAATCTGTAGCCTAAACTGGCAAACATAGGAAACATTTTCGTTTTGTATAAATACTATCGTTAGTATGTGTTTAATTCGCGAGATTTAGCATTCAATCGAAGGACTTGTGGTAGCTGGTAGTGGTAGTGTAGTGCGTTGATCATCTCGCCCTTTTCTACGGTACACTGAGCTAGCGATGACGCTTGCGGTGTTTTTCGGCTGTGCATTTATTGCATTCGGCCCAGCGTTTGCTCTTTTTATATTCACAATTGCCAAGGATCCACTTCGAGTAATCATTCTTATAGCTGGGTAAGAAATCTTTTACTTTCAAACCAATGTTTAATCCTCATTTAGACACCTGAGCAGCACATGACTTCAGCCAGCTGATGTGATTTCTCCCTCCTACCCTCTTCAGTGACGCTAGTTACGTTTTCTTGTTTCATATGAATGAAACCGTTAGGTTGCCGATGTTCTTCATGTCCTCTTCTGCAATTCACCAATGGCTATTTTAACGAATTTGATTGACGAATTGATAACCGTAGATGCTGTAGACACATTATCTGCACCCGTTAGTTTTTGACAAACTTAAATTGACATTTAGACAGGGCTCACACTATCATTTTTTTGAGACTTTACTGACTTCCTAGCTATTAAATACAGTAGTGTCTAGTCTAATGAAAAGTAGAATTTTCTATTCATATATGTAATACCATCTTTCTTCTCTAGGGCATTCTTTTGGCTTCTCTCCCTTTTGTTATCCTCCTTGGTGTGGTTCATTGCTACTAAGGCCAGTAATGCAGAGGACACGAGCTTACAGAGAGGCCTGCTGATATTTGGGGTCATATTCTCTGTATTGCTGCAGGAGGTGTTTCGTTACGCCTACTATAGACTTCTGAGGTAAGGCCTTTTCCTTGGATCAGTAGATCAGCTGACTTGTTCAGCCAACTCATTTCTGCACATGACAGAAAAAATGTAGTGTGTTAGATGTGTCCACATTGAAAGGTTATACAATTCATAAAACGTGAATCTGTATCATGGCTCCCCATGTTTCAAGTGTTCATATCTTGAATGTCTTCTCATGGATGAATTAAAAAAAAAACATATCATGGTTCCCTTACAGTACATATAGTCTGAGAAATGCATATAAAACAGCCTAAATAGGAAAATCATATTTGCAGATTTCTGACCAGTGGTGGTTTTCCACTTTTAGATGGTTAGACTACCACCACTATCATCATCATCATCATCATCATCATCAAAAATATATACTTTTGAATATAAAAAGACATGAAATCTTATAAAAATGAAAGAAGCAAAAGTGAATACTTTAAAAAATGTTTTGACCAAAAGTGACAAAACAACAGGGTACTGGTCAGCACCCTGCAAGTCAAATGCTGAAAAATCAAATGGCAAGATGCCAGAGGACACTTGGACTGCCCCCAGTATGCCAATAGTTGTCCGCCAACCTCTTTCAGTCAGGGTGGTTTTCTGAAACAAGGCTATTTGTTTTTAGTTTTTGTTATTTGGCCAATGTGTTATCAGAATGGGGAAATGCACATTCAGATGGTGATGGAGTTTCAAAGTTAATATGCAACCAGTGCAATCAATCAGGTCATCATGCTCCACGATCATAAAATATAGAGGATATATACACCACAACAATCAGCTGTCAAAATAACATACCATTATTATGACTTCCTGAAGGAGAAGCAAAACAAAAATTCAATTTAAAACTTGATGCTGTGCGGTTGTGTTTCTGCTTACACAGAACACCAGCAGGTCCCTGATTTCTATGGCTAGAAGTTGGCTTGCAGGTGTGTTTTCAACTAGCTAGACTCATTGCCAAGGGGAGTGCTCTTAGTTCCCGAATGTCCGCAGGTATAAACTGCAGACATTACATACCTGAGCATCAGATAAGCTATTGGATAGCTGCCCATTTACCATGGCGTTGACCCTAACACCACTGTCATCTCTGTCCTTGTGAACCAGGAAGGCGAATGAAGGGCTGGCAGCCATCAGTGAAGATGACAGCTCCACGATATCCGTCCAGCAGATGGCCTATGGTACGTTTCATGCTGTTCTGTCTAAGCACTTCCTCTTGGCCAGTTCTTTTTTAGAGTTCACACCAGCATGCTTCTGTTCCCGTCTGTTCAAGAGAGATGGTAGTACAGTGTCCAGTGTCTAGCCTGAGTGGAAGTGATTCTAATTTCTCAGGCATTTTTTGGCACTAACTGATGTGAAGTTTCCAGAATGTTCAGTTGATTCATATTCATTTCATAACTGTGACTTTTGCACTGCTTTCTTCAAAAATCTGTGTCATTGGTTGCAGTGTAATTTGATGAAGCACAGCGCCTCGGTAAAAGAGGGCAGGCTTACAGGGATGATGTAATGGCTCATCCCAGAGGTAGCGGCTCACCCACATCGTGGTCGATTAAACAGAAGCTGCTCTGTGGGTAGCCCAAATGCATCATTATTCTGAGGTCACCTTTCTCCCCGTGTCCCTTGTTTATTACCCAGACATCCTGAGATAAGCACTTTAATCTCGCCACATTGAAGACTAGACAGTAGGCTAATGAGAGCACGGCAGGCTTGTTTTTCTGCCTCCTCTCTTCCCAGCAGTTAGCGGAGAGCCCCTGAAATATGAGTCTGTTCATTGACAAAAGATGGATGTTGGCTATCACCTCACAGTCAAAAAATGCTGATGAAGAAGAAGTACAGGGACAGAGTCTTTTTCCTACTGGACAGAAACTATCCTCAAGACATAAGTCACCATAATATGATTAGTACAAAACAACATTTTGTCTGACTATCTGTTTTTTTCTATATAAAAAGATTCATGATTATAGGGTAGACCAAGAGGCCTGTTCATCAGCAGAGCCCTGTCATCTTCTTGGAAGCTGTCATTCTTACTTACACTTGCTCTACAAAGTTGGCACACACTATTCGAGCTTACATTTGGAAATTTCTGCTAAACGTTTGGAGGCGAGACACTTTCTGACAGGTTCTCAGTGAATGGACTATTTATTCAGTACAACTCATAAATCATGACTGTAAAACCTCACCCACAATTAGAGGAAGAGTATACTGCCCTAGAAAGCCAAAAGGCAGTAACTAAAATTTGTCAGAACTAAGTCTGGAAATTGACTTTATAGCACCACCTTTGTGTGTGACTAAATGTCTTGCTCCTTCCTATTAAGAAAATACATGAAGGCATCAACACTGTTACATACCTACAACATGTTTGACTGGACAGTATGACAACTTTGAATGCATTTTTCTCAGTTTCAATGTTTGTGTAATTACTGCACTTTGCCTTTGTAGGGCAGTATAGGTAGCGTGTTATTGGTTTGGCCTACATAGTGACAGATTTGGTGTTGTTGTTGCTGCCACAGTGGCTGGACTGGGCTTTGGGATCATGAGCGGTGCTTTCTCCATGATCAACATCCTGTCCGACACGCTGGGGCCAGGGACAGTGGGCATCTTCGGGGACTCCCAGTACTACTTCATCACTTCAGGTTGGTGATGCGTGGTTGCTTTTGATTTGACCAATGATGGACAACCTGGCTCCAGAAACTACAATCCAGTACCACATGTTTGTTTCAGCCATTCAGTAAATTAGCTGATTCTAAGTAGAAGCTGATTCATGTAGAAGACTTAAACAGGGAAATCACTTGTATTAACATCACTGGTTGAACTAGCTGACTATGTGGTACTGAATTGTCGGTGTGTAGTACGATGTAAAGATACAAGGTAGATGTGTGTAGATGAGAAAATTAAATTGATGCATCTAATACATATGTAATACAGTTGCACACCAGTATTCAGAATTCATGCACCTGTCATGATGCCATACAATAACACTCAGTTTGTCACAACTGAAATTCTTCTTGCGTTACACATTGTTGTGTGTTATTGTGTCGGTTAAGAGTTTTGTTTTGTTATCTTTGACAGCTTTCATGACCCTGGCCTTAACCCTCCTCCACACGTTTTGGGGCGTGGTGTTCTTCGAGGGATGTGAGAAGAGCAGGTGGTGGGTGATTGGCATTGTGGTGACCCTCCACCTGGTGGTGTCCTGCCTGGTTAGTACACACACGCGCACACGCACGCGCACACGCACACGCACATGCACACACCATTACTACATTACATGTCATGAAGTTGACACTCTTAGCTAGAACAACTTGCAGTGAATTAGGTACAGACACACCATTACTACATTACATGTCATGTCATGTAGTTGACACTCTTAGCTAGAACAACTTACAGTGAATTAGGTACAGGGACAGTCCACCTGAAGCAGTGTATGGTTAGATGCTATGCACCTCAGCCATAGATAAGGGTGCAGGAGAACGTTTCTTATTCACTCTTTCACCCACATTTTCCATGCAGGACACAAGCTACCCACAACCCATAGCCTATATTGTTAGCACTTAATATACCATCATTACCTGTGGTAACATGTCAGTTAAGGTGCATATTATTGTCCATAAGTAATCCATAGACCACTTGTAAATAGCTGCTCTTTCTAAATAATGGAGGTCAAAGCAGTGGTGCTTGAAAAATCAGTGCTGGTCACCTGTACTAGGAGCAAAGGCTCTCACTGAAGAGGTAGGCATTGTCCACTGGAGGGAGTGCTGGGTTTATGGATGAGGGTGCAGGAGAGCGCTGGTTGATAATAGCCCTACCTGGCGTATTCCAAGGCCAACTCCTTAACCATTAGACGACACACACACAGACACACACAGATGCATGCACAGCGCAGGAAAAATTTAATACAGAATCATTTTTTAATTGTGATACATGTAACTGACCAAAGACTGCCTGAAGTGACCTGTACAGGGATAAAAGGCTCTCACTGAAGAGGTAGGCTTTCTCCACTGGAGGGAGTGCTGGCTTCATATTCCTTAAGTGCACCTGGACTAAGTGTTCTTAGAAGACTAGGTTATCCCAGCACATCCTATCAACACAGAGACACTCAAATATTAACTCAGTATCTCTGTGAGGAGTGGTAAAATAGTGATAAAGTTGTATAAAGATAATTTGGCCCTTTACAAGGTCAGGATAAACTTGCCTCCCCTTGGGTTCCAATGGATGTTTTTCTATAATTTTGATTTTATTTGTAGTTTTGAGAACTTTCTGAGTTACGTATTGCATAGTTCCTTTGCATTGTTGGTGTAACCTCAAGCTTTTAACAGTTCCTCATAGCAAGACTTGGTCGCTGCGCACTTGCACATATGTGTAATAAGTAAATTGTTCAAAGTGGACGTTGGGCTTTTTTTCCCCACAGCAGTGCATAGCAATTAGTTACCCTATAGGTGAGGTTGGCTCAGGTCTGTGTTCCTATAGTCTGGTCAAAGGTTTGTGTAGGTAAACCTGGGTACCTTTTAGCTTGTGCTTGTTATGGCATAGTCTACCTCTGTGGGTGTCAGTGAGGGCTTGTAAAACCCTCTCATTTTGTCACATCATGTTTATATGTTTTAACGTGACCATTCACAAACAGTAATAGTAGCAACACACATTTCCTCTTGACATAGGAGGGTTGTATTTGTCTGGATCTGTGAACAAGAGTTGCGTAGAAACGTGCTGAGCAACACAAGGAGTGTCACATTCACAAAAACATTTTGAAACATTTTGAAACGGTAGAACCTAGCCCAGAATTGCATTAGTTCCTCTGGTGAAACATCATTGTAACTCAGCTGTTCAAATGTATCACCAACATGTCTGGCCCTGTAGTAGTCAGCGTGATTGATTTTTAATCATTTTGATAATTTCACCATGTGTTCTATTACCAGGGTTGGGAGGGTTACTTTAGAAATGTATTCTGGTAAAGTTACTAGTTACCCCATAAAATATGTATTCAGTAACGTAATCCAAGAACCATAATATTAAAGTAATGTAACTTGATTACTTTCGGATTACTGCTGATGAGACTCGCTGTGCCGTATATCTTATCTTCTTTAAAAATAAAGTGATGTCGAAATTTCCACCCATTAAATGCGTTCTTGGTTGAAGTCATGCCAATGCTGCCGGACGACGACGCGAAGTTCAAGTGAAGTGAACCAGAGACGGTCTTTACTGAGACATGTCAGTCCCGATTTCGCCCGTTGTGTAACTGCGCGCGCGCATGCATGTCTGTAGGATAATTTGTCGCTTCCCCTCCATCTCCAGTTTGAAATAAAAAAGAAATAAATAACGTAAAATGTTTTCAAATTGTAATCCTGCTAAATAATCCCAATTTTCACTAAATGTACCTGTAATCTGAGTACGCCTTCATTTTTTGTAACTGTAGGGGAATACAGTTACTTTTTTTTTGTATCCTTTTACTTAACGCCGTTACATGTATTCCGTTACTCCCCAAGCCTGTCTATTACCCATAAATGGCTATATTGTCAAAATGCAAAATTCCTATTTGTGAATGTTTAATTTGCTTTGTTTAATATGCTTTGTTTCTCTCTCTCGCCACCAGTCCTTGATGAACCCGCTGTACTCGGGCAGCCTGCCCCCCGTCTACGTGATCATGGTGCTGATGGCCATCTGGGCCTTCTTCTCCGCGGGGGGCTCACTATCCAGCGTGACCCAGCTCTGCTCACGTAAGACCTCCCCGTAGTTTGTTGTTATTGACGTAGTGTCAAACTTGATTGTGCTGGAGTCACATGAAGTTTGATAGATTTTATATGAAAGTGACACGAATTTTATCGTTACGAATTTAGGTAAGATGGAAAAAAAACAACCAAAACATTTAAAACAGACAAATGATTGGGTTATTCATTACTCACAGAATTAGAGAAACTGTCCATGACTTGGGCGAATGGCTGTTGGTATTTGAGCTGAACAGCTAATCGTTTGACACCCTGCCTTCCCAAGCCACTAAAGCAATGCAATGATTGGCTGACATAGTGCATGGCTCTGTGTGTTCCATGGCTCTGTGTGTTCTCTGTGTTTGGTTTGTAGAGCAAGGGCCATGTACAAACACAAAATGGCTACCGGTAATTCGAAAATATAAACAAATCTGACTAAGGCAATTGAGTGCCGCATAGTAAAAGCCTTTATTGTATTCTTGGCTACCAAGACCTGCCGAGAATTCAGCCTAACCGGTGTTTACAAGGGAAAGCCAAAATGGTTATCTGTCAGCCGTACAGTTTACTTCCAAACAGGTGATCACATGATCAATAAAGAGCAGGCAAATCGGCACCTCATTAAGGAAGTCACATGACAAAGCTCAAAGAAATACATTAGTTGTGTAAACACGGATACGTCAGCAAAACATACATCTCTACACTGTCACTCCCGAATCACAGAATGCGCCTTTTAGTACTTTATTTTATGCACATTACTCATTTTTGATGTGATTTGATTGACTTCGATTTGATTTCAAATGTTAGGACCGGCAAAATTGGAAATTTGGCAAAGCCTCATCACGTAGGTCTGTGTACAAGAAAGCTTTTAATGCTTTCCCTACCTCATCACAACACGTGTGCATCAACGAGTGTGTCCGACACACAGCACCCTTTGTCAAGCGCTGACATCAGCTGACATAGATGTAGCAGCTTGCCTGTCGTTCGCTCCCTTTCAAATCCACAAGAGACACTCAAAGCAGGTGTGCTGCTGGCATCCATCATGACCAAAGCTACAACAGGGCTTGTGGTGGCAGCTCCAGCAGCGACTTGGCCTCCTTGGATGCTGATTTTGGGAACGTTTGGAATGTTTTTAAACCACCGCTTGTCAAGGGCCAGCTGAACAGCTGATCGAGGTAGAGATAGAGATAGAGATACTCCATCACTCAGCTAGTGTGGTCTTGCAGGGTCACAAGTGCACATTAGAAGCGTTCTCAGTGGTCTGGCCGCTGCAGGTAAGGTCATTCAAGTTTACCCAAGGGGCCATTTAAGCAACGTAATGTCCTGTTAGGCTCAGCATCAATAGCAATCTTGAAACCACGCAAGACTACCTTTTTATATCTGTGCCAGATTACTAGTATGTGAGGTACCGTCTATGATGTATGGTTTTCTTGACAATTTATGTTCGCCCGACACGTTGTTGAAATGTTTGCATTTATGAGCGATGCTTACGTAAGCATTTTTATTCAATTGTGGTCAGACCAATAGTCTTTCAATATGTCAGTTGAAATGGAATTTAGGATGTTTAGATGTCTTCATTTTTGTCTGAGGCCATTTTTTTAATGTGCTTACGTATGTACACCAGGACTTTTGTTGATGTCTTGGCTTTTTTTTTGTTCTCGTCTTTCATGGTGTGTGTTTTTCAAATAGACATTCTTTTTTTGTGCAAGAGGTATGGGAAAAGCACACACGAAAAAGGGCGTGCTAACGTCCTGTGACATTTTATGTGGTCAGTTAGGTTGTTAAGGTCAATGCAGGATGAACAACAAGATTTTTTTTATCCTATATGGGTTTCCCTCCGGACCTGTTAGAAAAATATATCAGAGAGACAGTATTTACAGTTCAGCACACAAAGAGCCCTGTATGAATTCCATATAGTAAAAAATGATAAACAGACATTATATTGCCCAGTTGAAAATTAGGTCACTGTAACATTTTCCCTAACCGCCAGACTTTATATAACGTTTTTTATAGTCTTCCTCCAATCCCTTTTGTGTTCTGTTGGGCGTTGATGAAAAATCCAACTGCCTGTCCCATCCGCAAGCTACACATCTACAATAGCATAGTGTTATGCAACATGTCTGTTACATTTAATATAGGACATGTCTCAGTCTCGAGGACTTTTTGTAATGACTTTGTCTCCGTGGCCTCACTTTTCTCTCATTCTCTGACGTCTGATGACCCTTTAGTTACTGCGATGCGTTTAGCAGTCAGCGCTACGCCCCAGTGAAGTGCTAATTCTCTCTCGGAAAATGATTAGCATCGAGTAGTGTTTGTGTATCCTTAGGTATGACCCTACTCCGCCACCTCCCCTTGTTTAGTTACCGTGGTGTTTGACGTAGGCTTCTCACCCCAGAGTCCGTCAAGCATGTAGGGTCATGAGACTCGAGACTTACAAGGGGAGGGAGGGAGCGAGCGAGAGGGAGAGGTCACTAAAGGAGATCTGACCCTCTCCTCAACAGCTCTGCTTGTGCTTTCCTGCCCTTAGTTATTATGTAGACACGTTTCTTTCTTTAAGCAACTTGAAACAGGAGTAGGTTTGACATTGATGACCTTGATTTTGCTTGTCCAGTGGTTCAACTCCAGGAGCTTCTGCACTACCATTAAAATGTCCACGCTAATGTTTAAAAAAATTAGCTGCCCCTTTCTGATCATTTGTTGGCAGTGTGGGGCCCCATCAATGGAGGCCCCTGTAACAGTCCCCAGCTACTCCAACACTTTATTTGGGGACTTTGAATCACACCAGTGGTACACAGTGTATGATTCCCTTTTTTCAATTCTTTTTTTTTTTTGGAATTTAATGAATGAGTTTTACTCGACATGTCTTGTTCTTTTCTTTGCAGGTAGGATGTCTGATGTGAATTCCTCCTAACTGGTTTTTGTTTTGACAACTCAAGGAGGCGGAGGGCAGGACATTGTGCTGCTGAATTCGGTCCATTAGTGGAACAGACAACCCCGCCCATCAGAGGAGCCACGCATCAGTCATCTGGATCACGCGTGTGTATGTGTGTGTGGGTGTATGTGTGTGTGTGGGTGGGTGTGTGTTTCTCTCTATCTTTGGGGGAGGATAACCTTTCAAAAAAACACCCGTCATTTTTTTACAGCCTTCCTCTGACTCTTTTTTTTTGGGGGGAGTGGGGGGAGCCTGGACTGCAGAAAGTATCTCTTGAAATTGTACTCACTGTAAATAGCTTGACGTAGTTTTCTCTCTCTCTCTCACACACACACACACACACACACACCGGTGTACAGTCACGCACAGGTCTGTGTGGTTCAAAGAACTTTCTAGATGCACAGGAACTGAAGGTGGTTTGTCTCTTCTCCATTTCTTTCTTTCTATCTTTCTTTCCTCCTCTCCTCCTCCTTTAATTTCTGGACTGGACTTAGTTGGGACTCTGAATCAACCTCTGTGTAGACATTATTGTTTTTGATTTTTTTTAACTCTCCTTTTAATCAATGCAAATGTAAAACAAAGCCTCAATTGAGGTGTCTTATTGATTGTCTTGTGGAAAAAAAAAAAAGAGAAAAAAAATGGCGAGACATGTTAACATGTCTAATTATGTTTAAGGAGGTCTAAGTTATGTGGTCTTCAGACATCACGCTCGGTTTGAGGACAACATGTACACTGACTTTTTTTTTTTTTTTTTTTTTTTTTTTTTTTGAGTTCTATTCATCTATCCAACTGACCAAAAGACAAGCCAAGCACTGTAAGTGGTTCCCTTTCTGTTGCACATCCTTTTTGTCCATTAAAACTGCCTTTGTTTCAAGAATACTGCAGAGCTGAGTTGTGGGCCTTGTATTTTACTGAAACCTTTCCTAGCAAGAAGTGTGCATCAGGGTTTAGTTTTGGGGGTCCTTAAACATTTTTATAGCTGTACTTCTCAGCTTGTCAGATTGTTAAAATGAAACCACTTTTAGTTATATAGGGAAAAAAAACACCTTTTTGTTTTGAGCGTTTAGAGTTGTCAATTTGTTTCGTTGAAGTAATTATGTATAAAATACCTTAAATGAAATCTTCACTTTTATTGCATTATTTTATCATGTTTAGCATTTTTGCTAACTATACATTGCTTAGGGTGTCTTTCCACTCTGTGTAGGGTAATGACCACAACCTATACAGCTACACATCTGATGGTTCTATTTTCAAACTGAACAGCCTATCGGTAGCATTACAGGATTTTTTTTTTTAACTAATGAAAATCACGTCCATATAGGATTTCGATAAGAGTTTTTCTGAGTTATCTCTTGTTAAAGTACGACAGAGTTTGAGACTAGTGGCAAACCAATCTAGAGGATACTAGCAATATCTCCAGCAGAATACTGTTCTTACCTCTCTGGACCTTCTGTAGTATATATTTTCTGGTGCTTTCTAGGTACATAAAAGCAATTCATATCATGCTTTCCCTGGTGGCATTTTTTGTTTTCATTTTACTCTGATAGGATTAAATACCTACCCTTTGTACTCAATGTTGTGTTTTTTTGTTTTTTTGTTTTTTTTTTAAGTCTGTTATTCTGCTCAGCTGAAGCGATTTTGTTAGGTGAAGCCAGATAGATTTTTGGCCCATTTATAATGTGTGCCAGTGTTTGTTTTTCCCACCAGTCCCATTTCTCTCTGGTACAATTTGTCCGTTCTCTTACCAGCGAGCTTCGCCTGCCTTCGTTGGAATGGTTATCTCTGCGTCAGTAGGGCTCCTCGTGTGCCTGTTTGGTTAATGTGAAGAAGAGGAGGAGAGTGGTCTGACACCGCTGCGTCACTCAAGGGTAGAGGCCGGTGTGTGTGTGTTGTGCCCAGTGGCGTGCCAGGGCTGGTTTGGCACAGGTGTGTGCTGAGGGTTATGGCACCGACTCAACCACGACACCTGTGCCAGGCCATGCCACGCCTCCTCCAAAATGAACAGCGCTCGTGTTTGTGTGTGTTTGTGTGTGTGTGTGTGTGTGTGTGTGTGTGTATGTGTGTGTGTGTGTGTGTGTGTGTGTGTGTGTGTGTGTGTATGTGTATGTGTATGTGTATGTGTATGTGTATGTGTGTGTATGTGTATGTGTATGTGTATGTGTGTGTGTGTGTGTGTGTGTGTGTGTGTGTGTGTGTGTGTGTGTGTGTGTGTGTGTGTGTGTGTGTGTGTGTGTGTGTGTGTGTGTGTGTGTGTGTGTGTGTGTGTGTGTGTGTGTGTGTGTGTGTGTGTGTGTGTGTGTGTGTGTGTGTGTGTGTCTGAGTCAGCACTCTTTGGCAATGCCACGACACAAGACCTGCTCGGCTGAAGGCTCTGGGTATCTCAGAGTCTACAGAATCAGTGACTAACACAGACATTCCTCAGAGAATAGATGTGTGTCTTTGTTTATATGTGTGACTATAAGGCCTTCAGCTTTATGAAGCTCAGAATGTGTGTGTGTGTTTGTTTGTATGTCTGTGTGTGTGTGGGAGAGAGAGAGACGAGAGAGAGAGACCGTAATTCTGCCTAATGGCTGTCTGTCTGAATGTGAGTGTGTGACATTGTGCACGTCACCCCAGTGTGGGGATGTCTTTTTCCAGACATTTCATTGAAGCAGTGTGTGTGGAGGTTTGAGGAAGTGGTGTGCTCAGTCAGCTTGGCAACTTGTGTGTGTGTGTGTGTGTGTGTGTGTGTGTGTGGGGTACTGCAGATGTTAAGTCACTAATTTCCAGATGCTGGGGTTGGCCAGCCTGCTTTCTGTGAGGCAACATGAAAATGGTAATTCCGTTGCCATCGCCATGGTTTCCTCAGTACCCGCCATTTGTCCTGTCTGTATTTAAAAAAAAACATCAGATTCACATCATAATTTTAAATTAATAGAAATGGACATGTTTCCTACTTTAGAAAAACATCACAGAACTTTTCTCACACATGTCGATTAAGAAAGTCTGTACCAAGTGACTTCTTTCCCTTTAGGATTTAATCACAATTTGTCAATCTGATTTCAGCAGTTAGAAATGGTGCTGGGGATTCTTTAATTATTATTATTAACTGCAGTGGCGGGTGCAATATTGGATATGTAATGTTAAAATGCTGCTTTATAGAATTTGTAACCGGTGCCAAAAGGCTCCCCCCCTTCTCACATAAACTCTTTATCCCGTCAATAAAAAAATGGCCTATGAATGTGTTCTGTAATTTCTTGGATGATGTGATTCAGAATTAAAGGAATTCAATTCAAAAGCCTATATTTCACATAGTCTTACAATTGTCTTCCTATTTTTTTTAACCACCATAATATTACATTTACAAAATCTAGAATGAATGTCTTGCATGCATTCTGACAAAGTTCAGACCAGTCAGAAACAAACATGCAAACTTTGGAGCTCAATCATCAGGGATTTGACAAGAGTTGTTGAGTTTAACCAGCCTCTCTCTAAGCAGTCACGCCAGTCACATACTCAGTGTCCAGTGAGTACTTTTCATCTGCCCAGTTGAATATTGGACGAGTAGGAGCCTGTACCAAAACATTCATGCGCTATTTAATGGATTCTTACATAACTGCACTAATTCCCTGCTGCAGCAGCACAAACATTTTTTAACTTGAGGCTTTTCTTTCTCAGTAAACTGTGAGCAGCAGACTAGACAGACTAGTGTTATCACAGAAATCTACAGTGCACGGCCTCTCACCCGCCCTCTTCCCCCCCCTCTTCCCAGCTGTGCGTGCCTGATTCATGACAGACACCCCTTCTGCTTATCCTAAAGATTTACAGTCAGGATTCTATACATACGACGGCAATATGTAGGGATGGGCCGGGCAGCCCCGTCTGGTCAGTGTATTGGCCGTGTTCGGAGGAATGTCTGCTGGCACACGCTACAGTGGAGATGTCTCATGCTCGTCTCGCATGTATACACCAGATGGGCGCTCTTATCATGGACGTGTTCACATTCAACATGAGTTGGACAGACCACTTATAACACTATGCTGTGTTATGCAGTATAGAATTCTAATGCAATGCATATTTGATATGTAGAACTGATGGTTACATATTATTTGTTTGACTTGCAGTCTGCACCAGTGGTTTAAGGGATGGCACCTTTATATTGCCAGTCTGATTAGGGCTAAAACAAAGGTTTCATTCCCCAGAAAATGTATTCATTTTTAAAAAAACATCCTTGTAAGGTTTAAGTACATTTCGCCCAAGAATGGTCATTTTGGAGAAGTGCTTTGAAGTCCTGTAAGGGACTGAAATGAAGAAACGTCCCTACACATCTCTGTACACTAATAATGTGAGCATCTGTCAAAACATTTACATTAACATGCACCACACCCATCCCTGGCTGGTCCCATATGTGAAGATACACATGCATTTCATTTACTTGACCTCTACTTCAGCAGCACAGATGCCGTGATTCTTCATGTGTCCTTTTCAAAGGAAGGCTGAGGTGGCACCCTGTGTCACATGTTACGGTCATGTAACAACAGACTTTGTGTGTGTTGGCCAGGCTCATGGTAGCGTGTGTCTGCTCAGGCTGGGAGGACATCCTATGTTTCTAACTGCCCAGTGTGATAGCACAGTTATGGGAAACATATGGGGTACCCTATATGTCAAAAGACCAGTCACAAAGGACTGTTTTAAAGGTGTGGGTTTTTGAACATTCTAGAAAAGATTGCATTCTACAACAATATAAGATTCTTAAATTCCACATTATATTCTATGGTCTCCATCAGTCTTTAGAACTTTCATTGTCTCATCATTCCCGTCACACCAGTGAGATCAATGAACATTTGAACAACTTACCAGACAAAACTGGCTGAAATGACCATTTGGTGAATGTGGTCATTTCTGGAAATCTGCAGTAGTCATCTTTGTTGGCCGTTGTACTCTAGCTGAATGACTGCCACATTAGTCATTTTAAGGATTGGTATGACTTCAAGGAAGTTGGGTGACGAGTTTTGGGGCATGATGAAGTTCTAAAGTAAGATTTCAGAAAAGCCTCAACTCTCATTTAGCGTTCACGAAGTCTTACGCAACCTATGGAAACCTTGTCCTCTACTTGACCGTGTCACCTTTTGACCCTACACAACCCCAACTACAAGGTTATCTGACAGGTACTTATGTACTGACCTCCTCTCTTGATTTATGGTCCATGCATTTGTGCCCTGGGGGGAACTCTGTATACTAAGTAATTCTCCTGTCATGAATATAGCCAGGGTCAGTAGAGTAAGATCGTCCCACTATTCTGTTTCAAGCCACCTGTTTTTAGCCCAGAGTTGTTTGCTTGTGGATTGCTCCCTGAATTTGGTTTATTTCTAAGGCAAGATGCAAATGATGTGAGATGTAAAGAGGTGGCTTCATGCATAGTTACTGTTGTGATGTGTAATTTGAAAATCCATATACTCTAGTGGAAGACTGCATACGTTTGTCTGTGCGTCATATTTTGTGGTTTTCATCAGAGATCATAAAGAGACTCTCAGACCCTGTCGGTTGATCATAATAATTTAGATCAAAAAGGGAAAACTTAAACACAACATATTTATTGTTCCATATACAGATCAAAAACACATGAAATTTTCATACATCTGTCGGCATAGTGATGAGAAGAAAATATTACTTCAAGGGCTTCAAGGGTTCACACAATAGCATATCAAGAGACATAAAAATACATACATTAAATACATTCAATCTTTCAGTCTTCCTTAAATATAAACACAAACTTGGTTCTTCCTCCTTGCTAAAACATACTCCTAGAGGTACAAGTATTTCTGTTGTCTGCATGACAGACTTAACTATCTACGAGGTAATTTTGAGAAGTCCTGGGTGGAACATCTAACTATGCAGAGTGAAGAACTGCAACTTAAAATAAATACGGCAACCTCAGCGGACATCCTAAAGCCTAAACACTTATGACACACACATCTGCAATGAGGAGACAATGGGTGATACGGGCACTTCTACTGCTAAACACTACTTCCACTACAATATGATATGTCACATTTACCAGGCATGGTATAGGTTATAACACTTGTGCACAATATAAAAGCTCAACTAATGCTAAAAGAACAACATAAATATTGCAAAGTGAGTGGTGAGGGCATCTGGTTTGGAGTCTAAGCCTCCTCCTTAGGTGCTGGCTTGTAGATGACATTCTGACGGGAGTCTTTCTTAAACCTATACAAGTAAAACATACAGAAACATTCAGCCTCTTGCCTGTACAAAGCATTACACCCTCCAACACACATAAATACAAGTAAATATTGGCTTATTTAATCGCATACAACTGTGTGTTTACTGAAGATAAATGCCTTTTGGACCTCTTGCCAAAGAACAGAAGGTCATCAAACTACTTAACATCACCCATATGTAAACAATCTTTGAAGCAGCACAGATTATGTTGCTTTCCAATCAGTAATCACTGTTGTCACACGCATTAACGTTTTGTTTTACACTTTATCAGACCTAAGAAGGGGCGTGTATTTGTCTTGACTCAGATTCAACAATGATATATTTAGGTGCGCAAGTCAAATGGCAATGAAGTGAGATATGAAATATTTACGTGGAGTACTTTTTCCGCTGTTGGAAGGCGTACATGGAGAACCCCAGTAGAGTGACGGCAAAGAGCCCTCCAAACGCTATGGCCAAGATGTCACCTGAAAGAGTGAAATATACATTTACATGAAATGACTAGTTAGTTTTCATTTTTTGGGCCATGTATTTTCTCAAGAGCATTATTTATCATCTTTATCACGCGTTTATGTAAAAAAAAAAAGCATACATACCTCTGGACAGTCCAGCTGTGTGTCAAGAAAGACAGAAAAAAACAAGACGTAAGATTATGGAGTAACGGGTTGATTCAGGTTAAAAACATGATCATGTATTCACATCAAATACTGTCTGTCCTGAAAACACCTAGTGTCCGCCAAGCACACTTTGTCCTAGCTCATGTAGACACACCAGTCTGCATACGTATATATTTACTGTATCTGAGAATGCTAGAGGTCATTAGTTGTCTGAAACTAATGCCATTTATTTGCTTGACCCTTGTGTTATGCTTACGTAAGAGGGGTGGGTAATAGTAAGGCATACATGAAATCAGGTTTGCAGTGTGCCAACAAGGACAGGCTAATAGCCACATGTAGATAAGGCTGTTTTATTTTGGGCCGTCATAAATAATGTGTGGCTCTGTTTCTCACCGAGTGCTCCAGTAGATGCTTTGACCCTTGCGTTGGGATCAGTGTCCGTCAGTGGAACGATTTTGGGGCCTGAAAAATCATATATACATTTAAAATGTGCGTGCCCTCAGGATAAATCTTTACTACATGATAAATGCAGCTGATGGAGCATGCTTTTGTGTGTGTGTGTGTGTGTGTGTGTGTGTGTGTGTGTGTGTGTGTGTGTGTGTGTGTGTGTGTGTGTGTGTGTGTGTGTGTGTGTGTGTGTGTGTGTGCATGTTCTATATAGGTCATAACATGATAGCAGTCACATGTTAGTTGTGTGTGTTTATCAACCAGGAAGCACATGAGTGAGTTGCTTTAGGATGACTGAGTTCCAAAGGTTGCATGTTGTCATGAATTAACGTCCCTTAGCTGGGCACATGTGGAGGTTGGTTTGTGTTTAAAAAGATAACGCTCTTTTTGAAGCGCCACTTAGAAAGCTGTCAGTCTTCAGGGGACTGAAGAAAACAATCCCAGAGGAAGTGTCTTATCTTTAAAGATACCGAAAGATGTGTACTGCATTTTTAAAAAACCCTCACAAGACACACACATGTACACACACACACACACACACACACACACACACTAAACACTAAACACTAACTACCTCAAAACAATTATAAAACTTGCAGATTATGCTTGGATTACTTAAAGAGGCTTTGGAGTTTGAGGTGCAAGGGTCCAGCACTATTAGAGGGTGAGCAGTTGGTTAATGTGTAACAGTCACGTATGTTCTATATGCTGAAGCCCTGTGATAGGTTGTCATTCAGGACTGTGTGTGTGTGTGTGTGTGTGTGTGTGTGTGTGTGTGTGTGTGTGCATGCGTGCGTGCGTGTTAGGGGGCAGGGTCACACACTCACTCTGCTGAATCGGCGAGTCGCTAAAGGAACAGACGACGTGTCGGCCGTGGAGGAGCTGTGGAGCACGGAAGTTCTTGCGCAGGAGTTGGTTCTGCTCCATCTTCAGTGTGTCCTCCAAGGCAGCCAGCTGGTACAATGGGAAAGAGAGAGAGAGAGAGAGAGAGAGAAAGAGAGAGGGAGAGGGAGAGGGGAAACCTCGATGTTACATGGTCAATTCTCAATTCATTACAAAACGCCAGCAGAAAGATTTCTAGCAGGCTTTCGTGGGGTTTTTAGTATGATTATTTACATAACCAAAGCTAAATGTGCTTTTACATTGGACTTGTCTAAATGCGGTAGTAAATGATCACGATAATCAGTTTTTTTTTTTTTTTAAAAAGCCAACTGACCTGCTTCCTGGACACTGTAATGGTGTCATTGAACATGGTCCAGTTGACCGTCTGGAAGCAGGGCGGAGTGGTCAGGGAGCCTGTGTATCTGTAGAAGCGCTCCAGACTGTTTGGCAGCAGATGACGGGCGTTGAACCCAGGAATTTCTGTTTTGGTTTCTAAGAGAGAAAAAGAAAGTGGAAAAAAAGACAATATCAATAAGACTTCACTGCTGACGAAAAAATTCATGACATGCCAGTAATGCTCCTGGCCTGAGGTTATTCGCAAAAGACGCACCATTTTAGTTCTTTTTCTACAGCATCTGTTTCCTGCTGTATAAATCACACCCCCCCCCCCCACACACACACACACTTTCATGGAAGCAGTGAGTGCAGTGGTGAAAGTTAAAGTTTGGGAGATATTTCTGGGAAACAAAAGGGAAGTTAAGTGTTACCTTCGACACTGACATCTGTGAGAGCTGACAAGATCTTCTCATAGTTCTCATTCTCATGCAGACCAATCTAAGTGAGAGAGAAAGAGTACTGTTAGAGCACACCATTGTCTTAAAAAATGACTTTAAATGACCTATGGTTTTTCTCCAATGAATTGTCCAGCACATTTATTCACATGAAAGCTATGCTTTCTCTTTTAAGACAGAAGCTAACGTAGCTACAGTGGTCCCAGATACTTTGACCTTGACCCTAATGTTTTGCAGGACTAGGGTGTAGGGCAGGCCCTGGGACCCCATGGCAGATGATTAAGCCAATCACAGGCCCACACATCCAGCTGTCACCCATGTAATAAAAGCATGTTGCTAATGATTGACAGGACTTACTCCAATGAAAGCTCCCAGGACGGCCAGCCCATCTGGCTTACTGGCTGCCTCTGAGATGTTGCCATACTTAGAGTTGTAGTGGACCACGTGGATCTAGGGAGACATACAGTACATTTTGATTACATGACAACATGCCATTAAATAATCATTTCATCATTTTTTATTTAGGTTTTTGCTCTGGTTATTTTCATTCGTTTTTCTTTTGATTATCAATGACTTTTTATACATCTACGTCTCTCTTTAGTTTTAAAATCTTTTCTTTTTTCTTTGGCTATTTATCAGTCTCTCACTCATATGATAGCACAGGTGGCAGTGGCTTACCTCTGCGGGGAAGTGGATGTTGTCTATGGTGTGCTCTGAGCCAGGCTCCTCCACTGTGCCCCAGTGGAAGTGCAGCTGGGCGGCGTAGTAGACCTGATCAAAGCCACTCACAATGCGCATGCTGGGAGGAAGCATCAGCTGCACTGGACAGGGCCAAAACACAGAAGAGTACATTAGCTATTATTATTACTGTTAAATCACATCCATCATTAAAACACAATTTTAACACTGCTTCCAATTCAACATGCTGGGAATACAATGCAACATGCAATGCGTGTTATGTTATGTGACAAGTACTGTGTTCAAGTACTGGAGAAAGAGCATGATCAGTTTTAGCTGTTATATTTTTCCTCAGGTTTAGCTGTCACAGTTTTAAAACCTGCATCAACAGCTGTCTCACAGTCTTGGGTTGGATTCTTACGTGTGTGCCCATTGTTCAGCAGAGTGAGAGCAGATTGGTCTGTCAGGTCGTAGCCCTCCAGTGCAATAGGGGGCAGTTTGGAATCGAACATGGCGCTGTTCGTGTTGATGTCGATGGGAGACTGGGATTTTCCATTGCAGTCGGTAAACACAGAGCCCCATGTGTCCTGATCTGGAAGTGATAAATAAAGAAATGGTGTCAATAATGTCAATGTCATCTTGAAGGCTCTTACAAACACTGGACAAGATCAGGGGGTACGCTTGCAGTTGTGCAATACCAGGATGAAAAGGTACCTTGGAAATTACATACTGTTCTCAATTCTTTTGTTGTAATCTAACACAATGTTTACAAGGTCTAGTTAAGGATTCCTAACATATCACGATGACATTTGGAGTTTAGCCTTCAAGCCTCTGCGATGTAATGAATTATCAAATGATATCCAAAACGGCAGTTATTGACTAGGATCTGAGTTTATCAGAAGCCTGATATGGAGAGTAGTTTTTCCAATAATCATATTAAACTACTATCAAGATCTTGGACCTAATGGAAAGTTGATTTCAAGGTCTATCCTGTGAATGATACAGATGCAATCAACCTCCAATTTATCTGTGATAATAAATTTATATCTGATCACTATTTATAGTTCTATTTATAACTGACTGTCACTTAGGTTGTATTCAACCTCACTTCTGAGTTACTCTTTAAGTCTTTGATAGAGACTTCTGCCAAACAAATTAGTGAATGTACGAATGAATAAATGAATGCATGCATGCATAAATGAATGAATGAATGAATGAATGACAAACTACTACAAAAAACTACTACTGCATATCTGTATTGGTTAAGCACACTTACCAGTGTAACCCCAATGGTGTGAATGGGATTCTGTAGATGGAAAAAGAGATCGCATAGTAAGGTTATCCTGCGCAAGCACACAAAGTATAAGGTGTTCCTATAATCTGTAAACATTCAAAATACACATGCTCTCCAACAGCAACATAGGTTACTGTACTACGCTGGCCTATTTTCATCAAGGGCATCTCTAGAGGTTACGCAACTTCAATTTCCACTCATACATTACACACAGACTTTTGTTAAAGTTATTATACTTGAAGGAAGTTATATGAGCCTATAAACTGGACAAACTGGACATGACTTTCACAGCACTAACAATAGTAGGTCAAAGTGGTTAAAAGACTGTAATATTAAATAGCCCAATTACAGCCACAACCAGACATTTGGGGCATTTTTTCTACCCTTGCTACATTCAGCTTCATTACTACTGTTACAATTAGGCAAAATAAGACATGCTTTTAGGAATGGGATTCCTTTATTATGTAACACAACTTTTAAAATGAAAACGGTAAAGGGAAAGCATCACAAATGCCTGAGTTTGCCATCTCACTAAACTTCTGTTTTTTAGCTTGCTGGCTCCAAACCTTGACGTCAAATCTTCATACTGGTCTTGGCACTGATTGGTTTGTCCTTACATACTCTGGTCGATTTTTGGAAGGAGAAGGAAAGCAAGGACAAAACCACATCCTCACATGCCCACAACTGAAGCCTGAAGCCTTGATCAGATGAGATTGTCCAGAGATCCACTACAAACGACTGAGCTCCTTGCTATTGAGAAGAAACAGTAGGACTCCCCACTTCGGGCCTTATAAAGTGTGTGTGTGTGTGTGTCTCTGTGTTAAAAGAGTTAAAGGCAGTCATGCTGTCCCCCTTCAGGCTCAGAGCACCAGGAGCTTTGCTCACAGTGGCGGACAAAACACAATCACCCCTTCATGAGGTGAGCTGAATGCGGCCATTATGCTCCAGCTAGCCGAGGATCATTCTGGAATCCTTGAGAGAGCGTTGGGTCCATTGTCTAAGCACCCCAGGGCCACTGTCAGGTTACCTGCTACCTCATGCTAAAACTGCTCAGGCAGCACGATGGACAGGTACACTGGACAGTTGTATTCAGAGCAGAGCATTTATCTCACCTGAGCGAGTTATGTTATTTAGAGCAGAAAGTGAATGTATCTGTAGAGTGTATTCAAAAATGTGTCTTGTGATTGTCTGACCATTTGTGTCTGTCTTTGGTAGTGTATTTCTGAAGTTATGGATCTTGGAAAGAGTTGATGCTGAGGGTGGAAACATGACGACCGTCATGTTTCTTCAGGGTGTTATTTTGGCAACTTTTCTCCAAAATTAACGGGAATTATGTGAACGTGGCGATGGTCTGGTCAATATGTTTCTTTATGCCATTCTGGCACTACCACCATTTTCCACAATAGGTCATTTAGCCCAATATATACTGGGAGGCTGAGGTGAGGGCCACAGTGTAAATGTTGAAACCTTTGAGGGAGACCTCTCCTTCCACTGTTTTACGCCACCAAACTGTCACACCCAAGCGGTTCTTCTGTGTGTCATGTATATTTAACAAGTAGTCAGCGAAAACCATCCTTATTTTATCCATAAATAGTCAAAGTACAGCGTTACTGGAAACACCAGTGTCCTGGTAGGCCACCCACCTGTTTAGCTGGCTGGGAATCACCTCTGCGAACTCTTCCTTAAACATTTGGTCTCTTTTATCCATCCATCGTGGATAAATTTAGAGATGGTTCGCTATATTTGACAAACTACGTGAATTACTAGCATGCAGACAGTCTTGCAGCATTGTAGATCACAGGCTACGTTCCCGAGCGCACGTAGGGACACGACTGCCCATGAAGGGTATGATTCAGGGCCACGTATTCCGGTATTGCTGAGCATTTTTCCCCCACAGCATAATCCAGTTCCAGTGAAATTATGTGGTAAGTGTTGAAGTCAGTGAAACTTGTGGGGATAGCCTTGGCAGGCTGTCAGCTACGTTAATAGCATTCAGTTCTCCTTTGGGGTAGCTGTTCCAACTGACTCAGAGGAACATGTAAAACAGCATGCAGCGAGTAACTCACTCACTTCACTTTCCCTAGAGCTCCTTCGCCGACCAAAGACATTGTGACTGAAATAAATGAATTATTTAAGAAATAATTCCACGAATTACTGAATTACCAAAAGCTTAGAAATTATTATAACCGTCTTCTAACAAATGTTTAATGTAGCCCACTGTCCCACGCCTGAACCCAGGCACAATGCCTGAGATCTTTCAGCCCTGCATATCAGTGGAGATTTCTCTAAGACTGCAAGGGAAGCTCAGCTTCCCCTAAAATGTACAAAAAATGTAATGGTCAAATGTTTACAAAATGCCTTAAAACGTGATCATTTCAAACACCAGTTTGTTAATAATAGACCCATTATCACAAATCAACTGAGTTGGTGTTGTTAACTTAGCATTCCACTTTGTTCTCATGGCCTATGGCCAACGCATTTCCTCATAGACGTCCAGCGTCCATGCACTTCAATGGGCCAGCACGGACCCCTAATTTTCTATGCATGGAAACTGGATGGTCATTGGAGAAATGCAATTTTTTTCTCCCGCCCCCGGACGCTGAGCGTCTCTGGGGGTGAATGGAATGGTGGGCGGAGTTTTTCTGGTGTGGACTTCAAGCAGTCCCCGCGTTGATTGGTGAACCTCTGAATCCAGTTTTGATTGGCTGGCGTTTTTGATACATAGACTGTCACTTGGCTGCTGTCCCATCGCGGATGTTGCATGCGAAGTCGTAAGTCAAGCGGTGACCAATTTCTTAGCATTTCCTCCACGAAAATACTTTTCTTACACTGTATATAAATCACACTCACACATATTTCCGTTTTGGTTTATTACAATTTTCTTGTTCGTGTTTAATTTCGTTTCGTTAGAATTCGTTTCGTTAGGTTGGTGCTAGTGCTACTTAAGTTCAGCTCTCCTGAACTAGCCCGCTCACGGATGTGTCTGCTCACGGATGTGTCTGGTCAAAACTTGGCTTTGAGGATTTGTCCAACTTTGACCGAGCATATAAACGGCACGAAAAGAGCAACGAACATGTCAATGCCTGTGCGAGATTAAGTTGCCTCGGCAGAGTTAGAGTTGAACACGCACTTGACGAAGGTGCTCGCATTCAAGTAGCAAAGCACAACGCAAATGTAAAACAAAACCGAGCCTTCTGAAATCGCCTCATTGACGTAACGTCATTGCTTGCCAGGCAGGAGCTGTCATTTAGGGGGCACGATGAAAGTAAGTGATAGGGTCACAGACCATTTTCTAGAGAAGGAACGAAGGGTAGAATTTACATATAAGTAAATGGACAAATTGTATGATTAAGTTGGCAGTGAGCTTCCCCTCTTTGGAATACCAGCATCCGCCACTGCTGCATATGCTTTTCAAAAGGATTTGGTCTATATATGTAATTTAGCGGCATCCTATTCTAAAAGGGGAAACAAAATGTTTCTGTGTTCAGATGACGTTTAAGTGAGCGCGTGCAGACAAAAACAGAACAGCTGTACAGCAGAGACAGGGCCAACATACCGGAAGGAATTACGTGTGAAGTCTATAAATCTTCTTTCCCAAATCCTGTTTGAGCTTTCTCTACATTATGAATACTTGTGTTTCATATTTTCATATGTATGGTTACGAAAGCATGACCATGGCTTACACATACTGCAAAGGATTGCCTCTTGTGTACTTTTTTTGTCTCAAACAATCTTTCAACCAACAGAAAACAGCCTCTTGATTCATTAATGTTGTTAATTCTAAGTTGCAGGTGTTGTCCTGAAACTTGTCAGTCTGTTAACAATAAGGGGTATCAATTTTCGTTTGCTTAAACCTTAAAAGCTGGAATATCTGTGGTCGGCCTATGCCATTTCTTGTTCCTGATTTATCTCTGTGCCGGTGGCGGTTTAGTGACGCAGCAAAATAACCCAAAGCTGAGGTGATTCCTAAAACGTGACCGAACAGCTGTTTTTTTTTTTTTTTTTTTACACAAAACACGAACACACACTCAGCCCCTGACTAGGATGGAAATAAAGAAATAGCGCAGGAGAAACAGATGTTAAAGTGATTTAAGTTTCAATGGAACACGGTTGCAAGAAATGCAGTGACATAAGGTTAGCTAGTAATTTTTGCTGGGCACCCATGTTTCATTAAACCCAAAATCACGTTAACATCTGTGTTCCGACTTTATGTCTAAGACCATCCCTATAAAAACCCCACATGTGATTTACCTTTTCTAATCAGACTTTACCCCTTGCAGAAAAGCACTGCATGACTGATAGCCTACTAAGGGCCAGGACCAATAAGGAGTGTTTGTGCCTGGGAGCCCCCTTTTGTGAGATCTCTCCCATTTCACAGAAGTTTAGATAAATGAAGTTTTAAGAGGATGCCTCTTGGCGGATTAAGTGATTCTGTGCTGTGTGGACAGGTGTGGCCTGCACCTATCTGAGATGATGGACAGAATAGACCTTCCAGTGCTGTGTAAATACAGTGTCTGCTTATTCTGAAAAGTCCTGCCTGTAATTTGTCCTATGAATGAATAACCACTACTGAATGCCCTTCTGACTCCTCTGTTTGCACCCGAGTGTGAAAAATGTGTGTTTGATGTATGTGTGATGTGTGAGTGTGTGTGTGTGTGTGTGTGTGTGCGCATGCGTGTGTGTGAGTGAGTGTGTGTGTGTGTGTCCGTGCGTACGTGTGTGCGTACGTGTGTCTGTGATGTGTGTGTGTGTATCTGTGTGGCCGTTTCCGTCCACCAGTGAGACTTTGATGCAGCACCTGAGCCATCACTAAATGGCTCCTGCCTGTGATCTCCTCTAACTGGCACAGGAGGATGAGAGTCGGTCAGCAGCAGTCGGCACAGACTGGCTGTACTGCCCGGTGGCACGTACACGCGGAGTCCTCAGCCACACTAACCGCAGGGTGTCAACAGCATCCACGTGTCACTGACATGGAATTTGAGAGGAATAAGATATTTCCCATGGCAGTTTTTTTTTCCCGAAACAGATGACGGCGATAGAGGGAGTCAGAGGGTTCAAGCAGAGAAGGTGCAAAGCCATGTGGAGTTCCCTCAGAGTATGCTAAAAAAATATATCCTTATAGAGAAGCCCTATGGTTTCTTTCTCATAGTCCTTTATTGTTTCTGTTCTGTTAAGCTTACTTAGTCAGAGTAAGGATTCTTACTCCTTTCTTTGAGTTAACTTACTTAGATTTGTCACTTTACTTGAAACAGGGCACTGATTCTTTATTTAGAGTTGCCCACTGGATAGAAGAGTGCATTGCCCAGTCAGAGCCACTGTTTGTGACCCATTTATGGAGCCAGGACTGTGCACAAACATATTTTTGAAAGTGCTCTCATTAGTACAGCTAGAGAAATTGAGAATGTTGAATTTCATGAAAAGAGTAGAGGATTATAAGGAACCAGCGTGTCTTTCTTAATTAGAACAGATTCCGAAGGTAATCAAGTAAGTACATCTGTAAGGAGGTATTGTTGGTACTGACATTTTCACAGTATTTGCTGTTATACCTTCAGTTGTCCACTGGCCATGTAATTTTACAATACTATAATGACTGATAAACCACTTCTAAAACAAATGTTACCACAAGATCATGTATCAAAGGTGGGAAGAAAAAGCTGATAAAAGTCAATAAAGTGGTGATATCAATCATGCTGTTTGGAATTCTCTAACTAGGAGACACTAACATGATATCTCCACTTTCTATCTCTCTCTGATACTATTGCCCTTGATGTCAATGTTTTTGTGGTCTGTGGACCTTGTTTAAGATTGTAGTACCAGTAAATATGAAGGACATACAAATTACATGCCAATATTTCTCATGTTTCCATTATGCACATACAACATTATACATCTCAACCATCATTTCACTTCTTCAGTTTTATAGTTGACATTCTTAAATTGGTCATTAAATGTAACTCAACAATTGCTTTGTAATTATCAGTCTTAATCATTACCCACTTGGCAAAGCTATCAGTGATTGCAGGTTGCAGTGGTTATGATTTATGGTTTGTGGTTGAAGTGTCCAGTGCACAGCTTTGCACTGCTCTGCTGCTTAGACTAATCAGGCTTACAAGGCTTTTTACTGAGATTCCTTAAAAAAGCAAACTAGTTTGGCTCAGTGTTATATGTTTTACAGGGAAGAAAGAGAACTTATTTAATGATGCTATGTCAGCAAAATGTATTGTCTGTGTGTCTTTTTGTCCCAAAGTCCCTGCATTGCTAAGTACAAAAGCAGTGCATTTTGATGTCTGTTTAATGTAAGAAAAGCCTTACAGTCATAAACCTCTACACATGCTTTTGTACACAACACTTTTGTATTTTCTGAGCCTAAACCATAAAGTGCCAATGAGAACAGCAGAAAAGAAACAAATTGGACTTACTTTTATGTCCATCATGCTCTTGTTCACTGCTACCATCATCTTCCTCTGAGGATGAAGATGAAGAGGCTACAGTCAGCACCAGGCAGTGGATGAGGAGGAGTGTGAAGAAGGCTTTTCGCAGCATCTGGGCTGTGTTGTGATGTCTGGATGTCTCAGAGAAGTGTAGTTAACCACAGTCCTGTAGTCTGAGTCCGAACGTCTTTCACCTGGACACGGCTTATAAATGTAGGCCCCCCAAGGATGAAGAGCCAGCCAATCAGGGCTCAGAGGCTACTCAAGGTACCCTCTACATTTTTTTCTTTCTCTCTCTCTCTCTCTTCCTCTCTCTCTCTCCTTCCATCCCACACCCTGGCCCCTCCCTCCCTCCCTCACCCTTTTCTCCCTCTCCTTCCAGCTTTTCTTCAAACCCATAAGTGCGACGTAATCTAATCGGCTGGTCTTGGCCCTCTGGCAACCAGACAAACCCACCCCTTCACACACAGACACAGACGCACTCACACACACACACGCGCTCACACAAACACACACACACACACCCTGCCCACCCTGTAACCACCCCCATTGGCTATGAGCAAAGTCCAGGGTGTCACTCTGACAGAGTGTTGGAGGTGTGGCAGCCTTGGAGTCCCGCTCTGGCATGCAGAGATGATAGTATGCAACAATGTGCTGGAACTTCTGTAACTGTGGTAACTATTAAAAAAGTTCTATAAAACCTGATCAACGTCAACCAAAGCAGTTGTTCCGTAAAAGACCTGAGATATGTCTGCTGCAGTGTGGTGACTCACGTGAGTTCAACCTCTGCTCTGACTAACTAATCCTGTTGGGGTATATTCATCTTGACTCATTTAACAGCTTGCTGAGGTCAGTCCGAGAGTTCCCAGCATTGAGGGGAAAGGGCATGTACTCTGCAACTCATTCTAAGAAGTGGAGTTATATGGAAAGGAGAAGGCACACGAGTGTCCATCCTCTTATAGCTGTCCACTGCTGTTTTGGGTCTTTCATCTAAAAATGTCTTGTCTGCCAGTAAAATCAACATGAGTATGTAACCGTAGGATGAACTTGCTGTTCATGAATCAAACATGCTATCTGGTATGAAAGAATGACTGAGAACCATGCACAATTTCCTTCCCCCCTTTCCCCTCTATCCCACCCCTATCCCCCCAGTCTAACAGAGAGCTTAGAAATGCGGGAATCCATCTTTACCCAAGTCCTTTGCTGACCAGCACGTCTGATTAATGACCCCTTCACCTGGGCACAGCAGGGTAAAGCTGGAGAGGGATCCCATTACAAACAGAGCCCTTGTTCCTCCCCTGCCTGCCAGGCACGCACGAGTCTCTTCCACAGGCGAGGGCTCACGTGGAGGAAAACACATACCTGAAAGGCCGGAGACGGAGAGGAAGAAAGGAAAGGGGAGGTGGTGTGTGTGTGTGTGTGTGTGTTGGGGGGGCGGGGTGATAAAAGAAAGTGGGGGGGCATACATGACAGAAAAAAGAAAGGAAATTGAGGGGGGGGGGGGGGTAGCTGGGAGGATGAATTGCAGCTAGAGGTAAAGGAGGCATAAGACGGGGGAAGGAGTACAAAGTCATACAGCGGACATGACTGATTTACTAACAGAGACTTTGACAAATTTGACCCTTCAGATTTGCATGGACCTTTGGCCTCAGCAGCGTAACTCACAAATGTATTGTCTGGAGACCATTCACAAGATGTGTTTCTTCCCCCTCTCTCTCAACCTTCTATTTGTGCAGGTGACTCCGTCCTGTGCTATGTCACTGTTACTTGACTACAGTATACACTAAATATTTGGAAAAACAATGCCCTCAGCCGATGTGTAAAGACATCAAAAGCCTCAATCAGTGTACTAACCCCTCATTAAATTCACCTGCCTTAGAGAAACTTTAATGAAGAACGTCTGTCTGTTCAATTAGGGCTGGGTTAGGGGAAAGGTTTTCACTTAAACAGACTGGCGGAAGGAACCAAAGCACTAATGTGGTCATAAAGTATTTGAGTTTCACACATTTCTTTGTAAGTGACACAGAAACAGGAAAAAATCTGGTGCAAACGCAAGATAGTATTTTTTGTGTGTGCAGTTCCTGGTGGACTTACTGTAAGATGTTATAATCTTCTCAAATATTCAATTTTTTCCTTGAATGTAACAATGAAACAGTCATCTATTTCCTGCAAGTGAACCAAGTCATGATGAACAGAGCTTTGTTTTAAGTTACACTGATGTACATAGCAACTAGTGCTGTTACACAATCTAGAAAATGCCCAGTCTAAAAAACAAAAACAACATTTTCAGCTTGATAACATCCACAGTCAACAAGTGGGGGGCTATGTTTATGTAACATGGGTCTGATGTGTTGGGAAAAAAAAGGGGCAGAAAAAGTCACTTTTTTTGCTTTGATTCACAAGAATGAAATATCTCCAGGGAGGTTATCCAAGATAGACTGTTTACACTATGCACATGAACTTGTGCTGCCTGAAATGGGCATCACGAGTTGCCTGACATAGGCCCTTGTTAGCTGGATTAGTTTACCTATAGTTCAAGCTGAAGACTCCCAAACATCTAGAGACGAATTACATGTCTTACGCGTCTTCCCATGTTTTCACTCTGGGGACCTTCCTTAATGATCTGAAGCATGTGTGTCCCATGTCTTTACATATGTGGTAGGATGGTTTCATCTTGATAGGTCACACAATATTTACATGGAGTGGCTGCCATTAGTGTTGGCTGCTGGTTGATTTTTAACGTTTTAGCCCTGATATGATCTATATGATCCTGTTATCTGCTATATGGTCCACAGCACGGATGTGTGGCGCCCAGACACACATCAGGCCTGTGGATAAATAAAGCGCTGGGGGTTCCTCACTGTCTACTGGGGGGTATCTGGACATCCGAAAACCTCAACCCGATGGACTCAACATGCCTTTTTTTTTTTTACATACAGGCACATGTCAGTGAGTTAGAATATCAAGCAAAAGTTTCTATATTTTTAATTCAAAAAGTCTATTAATATATTGATTCTTTACACATGAAGTGAAATATTTGAAGCCTTTGTTTGCTTTACTTGTGATTACAGCTAATGGCTAATGAAATAAAAAAGGATCCTCTAAATCTCACAAAATTAGAATATTACACCACCCAATAAAAGGGGGATCTTTAATACAGAAATGTTAGCCCTCTGAAAAGTAAGTTCATGGTTATGTCCCCAGTACTTGCCTGGGTCTGCTATTGCATCTCAGACTGCGTTAAAATAAATGAACTTTTGCACAATACTTCCTCATTACACTATTACATTATTCCTCACAATACTCCTCATTAAAATGTACCTATACCAAAGCGCCTACATGCCGCTTCCACTACAGAACATGAACATGTAAATCTTTATATTTCTATGTGTATCTTTTATACTTTTCCCCTTTTACACTACCATCAGATCAGTGGCTTCCTGACAGGTCTGTTATTCCACAATAGTTGTAGATAACTCTTTAGCCACTTGTCTTTGAAGTGTGCTAAAAAGCCTGTTGGGACAGTTCTTATCAGATGAAGTCTATGGGTACATTATGATGGTCCTCTTCAGGGAGTAAGACAAGATCACGATTACATCTCCTAAATGAAGACAAGAGCAAGATTACATCTTCCAAAATGAAAACCGGACAAGCAGCATCATTAGCTCTAAAGAGAAGAGGTTTTATTGCAAAAAGACATACCGCATATACCGCAAACGCACAACCCCCCCATCCCCCCTCCCCTCCCCTCCCCAAGGCTCGGGAACCATTGCGAACCACATTGCATACTGGTGGAACTTTTTTTTTGTTTTGTTTTTAAACAACTTCTTTTTTGTCCAAATGTTACTGCATTTACTGTAAAATAATCATGGAACAAAAAACCCCACAATGTAAAATAATCAGTGCTGGTTCACAGATTAACATGAAAAGAAGTAAACCTGAAAGGGTACGTTAGACAACAACGACAAACATGGAAATGACTATTTCTTCCTGATGAAACACACATCTTAAGCAGTCACGTAATAAAAAATAAAAAGGAAGTATTTCTTTTTCTTTTTTTTTTGATACAAAGAAAAACACTGGTAGAAATGTACAGTATAGTGCTCACAATAGACACCTTAAAAAGCTCAATGTAAGAGAAGCAAATATGTGAATGATGGGTTGTCATGATGACAAGGGAAAGCCATTGCAGATCCACAATCAGGTTTCAGTACTAGTCATTGCTGGCTCAGAAAAAGCTGAAAAATAACTATTTTAACCAGGTGATAATTAAAACAGTGACTTACAAACACATCTACTGAGTGGACAGGTGTTTGTATGTGCGTACACGCATGTTCGTCTCTTTGTGTGTATATGTGTGTGTTGGGATAAGTCAGAATAGGAGAACAGTTCCCTGAAAAAACCCTCATCTCGAACAAACAGCTTCTTTTTTTTTAAAGTAACATTCATCACCAGAGGACCTACTCCTCAACAGCATGGGTAAAAGTGCAAGAGTTCCGTCGCCCTTTTTTTATTCTTTTCCTGCAAGACCTTTGCAAAGACGGTTCCGCAACATCCCTCCCCCCCCACTGATGGTTCTCAGCGCATTGGTGCAATGTGTGCAAAATATCAGCGGTACAGTACCTGCAGATGTCTCATATAGCAGACAAACACAGAGAGAGGGAGAGAAAGAGACAGACAAGAGAGAGAGAGATGAGTATGGCCAGGGGAACTTCACGTTACATAATAGTAGCCCCATTAGTGCACCCATAAACAAACGCACACACGCACACACACACTCGAACTTGGACATCCAATCAACAACTGGTGCACTAAACATGCCGGGTGGGCTCTCCCATGTGCCACCCACCCTCCCCCTTCCCGTCTTCAAGACATGATGCGGCTCCCGTCCCATTCACACTGCACGTGGCCCTACAGCGCCATGCCTGGAAGCTTGTTTTATTCTTACATTGACATTCTGGCTTCCACTGGCTCCAGAACCACCTGCCCTCTGAGGCCATGATGCTTATACCATCCAGGGCTGGAAAAACAATATTTACCTATTTCAACACTGCTGCCACTTTATTATAAAGAAGTTGGTCCGATTCACAACGTCAGGCCCCCTCACTGTCCCCTAATCCCCAAATCTGACCTCTGCAAACGTGTTATCCTTTGTTTTTTTCCACTAGAGAGAGAGAGAGAGAGAGAGGGAGAGAGAGAGAGAGAGAGAGAGAGAGAGGGAGAGGGAGAGGGAGAGGGAGAGGGAGAGGGAGAGGGAGAGGGAGAGGGAGAGAGAAGGGGGGGGGGGGGTAGAGAGAGAGAGAGAGAGAGAGAGAGAGAGAGAGTGTTTATGTGCTGCCCAGCACCAATGAAGAGTTCTCATGATGGGGACATGGTGCTGGGGCTCTGTAGGCAGGGGGAGGCAGAGGCTCAGGAGTCAAAGCACTTCATGATGGCCTCCTTGTCAAACCTGAAACTGAGGAAGGACCTGGAGGACAGGATGTGCTGGACATCGCCGTTGATGGCACCCAGCTGGCTGTTCAGGCCGTTGGCGCCGTAGAAGTTGCAGGTAGCATCTACAGAGTGGAAGGAAGAGAATACAAAAGAATATATGTATATATAGGAAGCGTTAACAAAATGAAAATACAAAAAACCCTTAGAAACTACTGTAGATAGAAGTGTCTCTATGATTTTGTATAGCGTGGAAAAGTTCATTTACTTTGTTAATTTACCTCAGAAAGTGAACCTCATATTGACTCGAGTCTTTACACACAATGTGAAATATTTCAAGACTTTTGCTTTGCAGACAAAGTATCGGCCTCCTGAAAAGTATGTTCATGTTTATGTCCTCGGTACTTGGTTGGGCAAGCGTTTGCATTTCACACTGCACTGAAATAAATGAACTTTTCCATGATATTAATGCACTGACATGTGCCTGTACACAAAATAAGCCAGTGAGGACATTTCTACCTGTTGTAGAGGCAGACCCAATAATGTGGATTAGCTTTTGACGTCATCAAAAGGCAACAGTTACTAAACTAGAAAGGTGGAAGAAAGAACCAACCTGTGTCAAAGTTGTCTTGTAGTCTTCTAGGCTGAAGTCTTCTATCGTCTTTCTAAATAGAAAAAAAATAAACATATTTACAACATACCACCATTTATTTTAACATGAACTGATCCCTCCACCATCTACTATTAATGTTATAAGCAGTGGACCTAAAGTCACGGTTTCAAGGAGTGTACTGCCCTCTTCTGGCAAGTGTATGAACTGCATCAATTTGTAAATATGTTTTTTTCTGGCTTTCAGAAGCGTGTTTCAAGAACAGACTAAGTTAAGTCAGAGTAACCAGTAAATGTCTTAAAACAAAGCCCCTGGAAAAAATGGCAAATGGGGCAATTAGCGGGATATGCTTGTTTTGCTTCTCAGAATAGGAAGAATCTTCTAACACACAATCTTGAAATTGCACCAGTTGCTTCTGAACTTTAAAAATTAGTTTTTTAAATTTGATGTGACTTGTGAAGGAGGTCCTTCAAGGAAGCAGAAAAGGCTGGTCATGCATAATTACCTGCTGTGTACCGACCCCGTTTGATTTTTTCTTTCCACTGCTTTTTGCACTGTGGTTCTGCTGTGAAAATGAACACGAACACACACACACACACACACACACACACACACACACACACACACGAACACACACACACACGAACACACACACACACATCAACAAATACTGCATATTTAAATGTATATTGCCTCTGCTTTGACAGCTGCATACACTTGATGGTGAACATGTTCAAAACCCATGAGCTCCAGGAAGCAGAACTACAGTAGGGTGCTTTGTCTAGGGTTTGAATACTGATGTTTCCCTGTACAGTGATCCCCCCATCTATCACAGTAGTTACATTCTAGAACGCCCTGCGATATGTGAAAACCTGTGTTATAGCAAGACAATATAGAAGACATTTCTTTTAATAGTTTCAACCTTAAAATAGCCCCTGTCATGTGCTGTTTTAAAACATTTATTGTATGTATTATTGAACTATATGTTATAGTATAGTTATCAAATAATAGGTCTAATATTGTTCTGACAATATTTTCTTTAGCAATAACAAAAATATAGCGGGACTGTGAAAGGTAAGCCGTGATATAGCGGGGGGATCACTGTAATACCCCTCTGGCTGTGACTTCTGCCCCTAGGAAACACAGACAGTGTCCAGCCATTTCTATCCGTGTATTTAACCTGTAACAAAGCTAAGCACTGTCCTGGTAAGTGGTAAACGACACAAACCTTGATTTCTTGCGCTGGCTGCCCAAACTGCTTCTGTTGCTTCTGCTTGGGCCAGACATCTCCTGGGGATGCTTCAGTCAACAACGGGGTGCGTCTGGATTTAGGCCTCGGAAAGAAACAGCAAGGGTACAAAATGAACGTTGCTACATTAAATAACGAGCTCAAGTACATATATTACAGAACATAGTCACCATAACGGTCACAATTTCAAAGGCTTAACAGCCCATCCAGTGCCCTAAATGAAGGATGAAGGACTACCATGGGGGACTTTTCCTGACTTTTCTCCCCCCTTTACTACACGATACAACATCCCTTGTTTAATCCAGACCACCAGCGTTTCTGATTTAGGATCTATACTTCTTCTTTGCGGTGTTTACCAGTCTAACTCAGTACTTGATCAATTTCAATTCTGCCACAGATGAAAAATCTGATCCAAACACAGCTTAAGACTTTCTCCTGTCTGACAACGTGCATTAAGAGCATATTATAGTGTCGCCCCTCTCTCCATCAAGGCCAAAGCTTGAACCCCCTGACCTCTCAACAACTCTGGATAGGGAGTCAAGCTTGCTAACCACTCCACTGGAAACCCAGGCTGCCAGTGAACTGACTAGCATCACACAGGAGGTTTAGTAATGTTCCACAAGCACTGCTAAGCTAGCTGCCATGGACTGCACAACACTTTGGATGTACCCTAAACACAGCCTTTGTCCGAGTGTGTGGGCATGTGGCTTACCGGTTGTGTGGTTTGCAGGGAGTGCTGCCATTGGAGGCAAAATCCTCATCGCTGTCTGTAGACTCTCCCTTCTGCTTGGCAATCCATTCTCTGAGTGGTCTGCACAGATCACACACAAGTCACACCTTTTTCAGCTTTCAGCACAAAAACACCACATTTGCATGAACACAAGACAATAGTGTGTTTAAATTAACCAAACAGGTGTGTGTGTGTTCTTTTTAAAAACTGTTGCGGTCTAAATTCTGAGTGAAAATTTCCAATCATTTCATTAAAGGACAATTTCGGTCATTTTCAACATGCACTGACCATGTAACAACATTGAAAAGTTGGGTCATGAGCCTGTTCGCTCTGTACTGAAAGTTAGCCTGCTTGTGCATGCCCATGGCTCATGCAGAGGAGAACCTCGTTAGTCAGTGATGCTCAAATCACCATTTGAGCTTTATTACACTACACATTGTGCTTTTACTTATTTGTATTATATTGTACTTTTTGTTATATTTCTATTATGTTTTGTCATCATGTCTTCCGGTCTTGTTTATAAGATGTTTAATGTTCACTGTGGACCTAGGGAGCATTGCAATTTCAAATTCTGTGTGTGCAACCTATACATATGGTTTTTGACAATAAAGCTGACTTTCACTTTGCCAAAGCAGAGCTTTGAATTGATTGCAGTAGGTTTGTTATGAAAATGGTTCATGTTTTGCCCTTCTACAAACCCAATACATTGCCTTTGTGGCAGGTCATCCTTTAAATTGATGTGCAAACTCTGTTTGAAGTGCTTCGAGAAAAGGATTACAGCGTGTGCAGCAAACACTTCAATGAACATGACTTTAGTCCGACGAGCAGAAAGGTTGTTACATGATCATTAATGTATGAACAGAAAAACCAGAATGCTGTAACAGGGTTTCTATCTGCAAAATTCAAGTTTTCGTCTCTGCTCAGCTGGTAAGGGAGTAAACACAAGCTCAACGGATTGACTTGTTTGGACTACCGGAAGCCAGGGCCGTAACCAAACCAGTACGCAGCTGCTTGCACAAACACACCATTTCAACCACTTTTTAAATTCATTTTGTGCTGAATACATACATGCTGTGCTGAAAGGTGACTGCTGATGTTGCTCAACATCTGGGATGAGATTTGGAGCATGTTAAGACGCTTAAAACACAGTTTAAAGTTCTGCTCCCATGGGTCAGCTGTCAGTGTAAACTCTCAATTCAACCAGACCTACATGGGTTGTACCAAAATTTCTTCTTCGGTACTGGTCTCGGGTAGCTTGAGCAATAGAGCTGCATGTTGAAAGTGATCGAAATTGTCCTTTAAGGCCAGCATTTATACATGTCCACTGAGAACTACTTAGTCCAACCATTCACTGATGATTGCAAACATTTAAATGAGAATTCGTAATGTTTGCAAATTCTTGAAGTTAAACACACCCAACACCTGTGTGTTATTCAACCTAACGTATGTTTGGTGAAGTTAAACACACCTAACACCTTTGTTATTCAATCCAATGTATGCGATACTATCAAAGAGGGAAAAAGAAAGACGATTATATACAGACCTAACGAATGGAATGGCCATGAAAAACTTGTTGGGAGCTAGACCGAGTTTGGACTTGGGAGTCATGTCGTTTCTGTGACATGGGAGTTGTTCAACTGCAAACCACTCAATGTTCTGTGGAGAGGCAGATGAGGAAAAAGAACAAAAGTTATTCTCTAAAAAGGGGAACTTTGGAACACTTTGGGGTTTGCCTGGCCAGTCTCGCTTCTACCGTGAAATCCCTGCCAGCGTAACTCCATTCATTTTCATCATTTGGCTAGAGTCAGTATGTGAAGACTCCAAATGGTGAGATATATGCACAAATGTGGCAAAGTTCCCCTTTAAGTATTTGCGACATAGGCAATTAAAACACATATAAATATGTACAAATGGCTGTGGTGTTCTTAGCCATACCCTGATCTCCTTTCTTGTTTTGGGGTTGAACTTGGTATCCTTTGGGACTCCTGGTATTATGTACAATCGAGCCAGCTGGTCAGTGATTTTCTGTTCGATGTATGTGTCTTTGCAAATGCGGTCTCGGATGTCAAAACCTGTCTCTTCGAGCACCTGCGGGAAATCAACAATGGTGGAATACATGTGTTTAACATTTGAAAATAAAAAAAAAAGAGTTTGATACAACTTGATTGTTCAAAGAGGCCCAAACTTCTGAACTTCAAAGTGGCCTAAATTCAGAAAGACTGTGGACTTACCTCGCGCACTGCACAGTCATGGGGTAGCTCGTCCTCATTGACTTTTCCCTTTGGAAAGCCCCATCCTGACTTTGCCAGGTAGCCCTGAACTAGCAATACCTGCAGAGAAAATCAATTAAGACCCAGCACAAACAAAACCATCTTGATAAATGAGGGAACTGAGCAGGTCCCTAACACTGTTGTCATTAATGACTAATCATTTTTAAAACACAATTTTTATGTTCATGTTTATGATATCTGTCAGGCACTTTTGTCTAAAGTGAAGTACAAACACCACATTGTAAGCAAAAATACTTATGGCTAAATTTAAAATACAACCAAAAGTAATTTATGAAAAAATATAAGCATGAATTACATAGGCTACTAGTAATTGTAAAAGTATTGTAAAGTGGATTAGATTAATTATCTGACTGACGCATTTTTCTTGCTCAATCACTATACAGCCATGACGCACTGACTTCTGTGGCACTATGCCATGTTTTACTTACATTGTCCAATGTCTCATCTAGTATAATTGCACCATAAGTAGGAACACCCATCTTGTATTCCTTCCACTGATCTAAAACCTTTTGTACGTCCTCCCCTTGTGGCAGCAGAAAGGGGCAATGATTAAAAAGTATGACAGAGTAAAGGAAAACAAGGGAAATGCACTTGCAAGGATGCACTTAGAAACACACACACAAAAATGCAATTTAAAGTGAACCTTGGCGTTGAGGAAAACAAAAGTGTTTCAAAACAAAGGATATCAGCCTTGGCGAAGTCTCTTATCCCACACTGAGGTAGTCCTGGTGCATTCTGCATGCAGAAATCCAGGTAAAACCAGTGGGCGAGCTCAATCTGGAAGCAAACTCTGATGGCATTGTCTCTCTCTTCACTGGGGATGTGAAGGATGAAGCGGCTGTAGGAAGACGTAAAAAAGTAACACTTACCGATAAGCCCACCAATAACTCAATTTTACATTTCTGTGTATCCAACGTTTCCTTAGTAATTAGTGGAGGTAAACATTTCATGTCTATGGCATTTTACAGACACACGGGGAAGATTTCTATTGAGGTTATGCTCTGAACATGACGAAACAACCCAAAAGATTGCTAACACACACTTGTTAGCGTTGGCGTAATGTCATTACACAAGATGCGCCAGGGATTAGTACAGCTGAATTTTAAATACAACATTGGACTTGCCCATCTTGTTTTTGAGGGTAATTAGAAAATTGTCAGATGCAAAGTAGAAATTAACGTTACCATATAGCTTTGTAGCTATTTGCTAACTTACCATTACTGGAAAGATAGATACATTAGCTGGCTTGTGCAGGTAATATTAGCTAGTGTTATTGTGAAGTTGCCCATCTTGGTTAAAAGGAAACAACGAACAAAAGATCACATCGAAGCAGCATAGTTTTATCATATCGAAACACATTTCAATGTCTCAGTAAGGTACATTACAATACAAAGGCGATAGCTTTAAAACACAAAAGACGTAAAATGCTAACATTATTCGCAATCCTGGTGTTAAATAATAGCCTCACAGACTACTTTCAATAGTACTCAAGCTAATCATTTCTAGCTGCCTGCTAGCTAACTTGTTAACATTACCTGCAAAGGTCGTCCAATACGCCGTTGGGAATCTCCCCTCGTTTTGTCTCCATGTTAAAGATAAAAACATCCCGAACAACCAAACTACTTTTGGAAGGTAAACAGCGCAAAGCTACTATGCTTGCTTCCCCTTACATTAGTCAATTTTGACAGAGAGACATGGCCATGCTATGCATTAGCAAAGTTCATAAAACAACCAAGGAAGTATTCTAGCGACATCTGAAATCAGCTAGCTACGAAGTTAGCTAGTTAGCCACTCTGCTAAAAATACAGTGGGACGCCGCGCAAATTCACGTTATTGTCCATGCAGGGTGGGCTCAAAGAACACATTCGTCGACGTTTCATCCAATGGCTGAAAAATAGGGCTGTTCGTGAAGATATCTGACCAATGGTATTCAGCTGCATATGACAGTCATCTGTTAAACCCAATCACATTTAGGAAAAATCTTGCATGCAGCAAAGTTGCCTGAGGAAGCTAAAACAAAAGGAACTTTGCTGCTCGATTTAGCGAATCCAGACCCAGGGCAGCAAAGATATTTATCAGCAAAACAGGTGCAGTGATAATAAATCATAACTAATATATCAGTGTCAAGCCCCCATACTCTCTGCAAGCTTCCATTGAGTTATTTCTTTGAGTGTATGCATACTCGCGAAATATGTTTATGTAATGACTGAGTGGAGGCACCAAAAGGAAAACAATTGTTTGGATTTGTCCCCTGTACTTGTTGGTTTGTTCAAGGAAGGGTGTGGTTGCGTCATGACGTGACAAGCGCACGTTTGACGCTCACTTCATCATTTTGGACGAAGCAGAAAAGAGCTATTGTGCATGGGTGTCGCAGTTGATGAAGTTTATTAAATAACCTACTGACACTGCCATACAGGAAACAGAGCCATGGCACAAGGATTAAAAGAAAGATTTGATAAATTTCTCCAGGAGAAGAATCTTCTTACAGACGTTTTGGAGAAGATTGAAACAAGAACGGGAGTAAATAGGTCCTACATTGCAATCGGTAAGTTGGCCACTTTAGCGCAGAACGGCATCAGAAACTGATTAGAGATGTTATTCTTAAAACTGAAAATCTACACTATTTGCTCCCCTCATTAGCAAATATACCATTCTGATATATCTTGTATTGTTATTACATCGTGTATTTTAATGTGTCTTAGTCGTCATAAAATCATGCATTTTGCATACACCGATTTTTAGTAGGTAAGAGGTTGCTTGGCCCGGATAGATAATGTATTCCGCCGCCTTAGTTCCATAACGTGTCCGTTATATTTTAACATAAAAAAATGTTCACCACGTTGCCTTCTCTTTCAGCCATCATCGCCATTATTGGTATATATCTCGTGATTGGATACGGAGCTTCTCTTCTATGTAATCTGATCGGATTCGCCTACCCAGCATATATATCGTAAGTATTTTTCCACCATAATTATAATCTGGAATAGGTAACGTTAGGAAAACGAGCTGTTGCTACCACAGCCGGAGCAATTGTCAGTGGGTTACGTCACTCATCCACCTCCGGGCCATACTGCCGTTATGACTATGGATACACCCTTTAAACACATGGCAGCCTTTGGCGATAGCGAGGGTGGGTGACATGGAACACAGAAGCACACTGATGTTGGCCTCACATATCTTTGCCTGTGTGAATAAAGTCTGGAGTTCACGGAGATTGTAGCTATACAGCTGTCAGACGTTGCAGGAAGTTATGACAGATGGGGGTTGTAGGACAAGTTCAATGTGGGAGGCCTCCCTCTTTACAGTCATCAAATGATGCTTTTTGGGAACACTAAGTGGTGCATGCCAATCAATATTGCATCATCAGTGGTTTGGACCCCCCCCCCCCCCCCCCCCCCCACACACACACACACACACACACTGATTGATTTGCCTACTTCTATAGTGGGAAAGCTTACACAGCATCCTGTACTGACACCAGAAGCATTTACGACCTTTAATATTTAATGGAATAGCTAAATTATGTTATTTTGGTAAAACATCAGAATCACTAGACTGTCATTTCTGTAGAATGACTACTGTAGACTTGTAGTAATGTTACTACTCTGCTGTGGCACAATAATATGTTTGAAGCACAAAAATTACACGGTTACCAAATCAGAGTAAGGCGAGTGACTCATGTCAGTTGCGACCACAGCTTAAGTGGATGTGAGTTACACATCATGTGTCTTGGGGTTTAAGTAGACAGCGCAGTGTACAGGCATCACAGTCTGTATAAAGTTCAACGGAACAGCCCAGTGTTACCCACTGTCATAGTTAAGCTATGAGTCAGGAGCCTAACACGGAGAAGCTTGTCTTTTTTAATTATTAGTCAAATATTTCTGGTACCTTGAAATGGTTTGGTGATACACGCCTGAAACTGATACACTTGCCATCTGTGTACTATGTTTACTTCTATGTGTGGCATGCACTTAAACCACATTGTGCCATTTTCAGGATCAAAGCAATTGAAAGTGCAACCAAAGATGACGACACAAAATGGCTGACTTACTGGGTGGTATATGGGGTGTTCAGTGTGGCAGAGTTCTTTGCCGACATCTTCCTCTTCTGGTTTCCATTCTACTACATGCTCAAGGTAAAACGGGCAAATATTTGGTTACACAGTGTTGACATATGGTGTGTCTTGTTGAAAACTGCTTCTGAAAGAGTGTTATATTACAAACACATGCTGCTCAAACAATTAGATCAAACCTAATTTAACCTGATATAAACCTTGTGTATAAACCTAGTATATCAGTATAATAGTATACTACTATTGTAATAGTAGCATAATGAATTGATTGCCCTATTATAACAGTAGTTTATTTGAGATCATATAAGTGCCTCTATCTACGATAGACCCTTACACTTTTATCACATGATGCTTTAAAACGTGAGGTTTGCCATCTGTTTACTGACATATATTCACAACTCAGAATTAACCAAAGACTAGACGTTAACCGAGAACAGAAACAGTAGTATATAACAGTAGTATAATAGTCTAATAATCTATGAAATGCATTTGAAGAAGCACTGACGTGAAAACGGAACAGTGCCTTATTTGTTGCTAACCACAAACCAGCCCTGTTATCAGTTCTGTTTTGGTGTCCCTGTTAAAAACTCCATAGCAACCCCTCTTCCCCTCAAACCACGTGTGTATGCTAGAAATGCACAGTTTAAGAGTTTTCTGTACCTTGTGTACTGTCTGTGTTCTGTACAGTGCGCCTTCTTGGTGTGGTGCATGGCTCCCACCCCCTCCAACGGCTCCGTCTTGATCTACAACCGCATCATTCGTCCCGTCTTCCTGAAGAACGAGGCCAGGGTCGACACATACGTGAAGGATTTCAAAGATGCAGCATCTGATGCAGCTGACAAGTTCAAGGATGAGGGTAATCACTCACTCGCGTCATTTTTATCATAATTTTAGCCAATACATTAGCACAAGTCTGTTTCTGGGCTGCACTCTTTGATACATTAATTTAATATAATTGACACGCCTGTAAACCCCATTAGGTTGTGTTTTTTAAACATTTCTTTACCAAACACATGTTGCTTAGATGATTTGGTTGTAAAAATGTAACCATTTGTCTTATGCCGAGTGCAAAAACATATTTGCTTTTTTTTTTCAGCCAAAAAAGCTGCAGCCAACATTATGTTTGAGGAGAAGAAGAGCACTTAAGGAAATGCGTGAGGAGAGAGAAACTCATATCAACAGATGAAAACCTGGAGAAAATGTCTGTCCCACACCTTAATAAATGTTGCCTTGAAGTTTTTTTATGTTTATTTTGTAAACAAAACTGGAGGATAGCTTTTGAGCGTGTTCACACTTCTCTAGTCTGTGAAAGTCAAAACAAATAGATTGAAGCGTCGTAACTAATTTAAAGCCTTTCGGTTGCTCTCGAAATGTCTACCGGGCAATTTCACAACCTCTAAATGGGTGTTTCCTAATGCTGAAAGTCACTTTTTTGTTTATGTGCTATGCTTATCTAAATAAAACCAAACCTGGTTTAACCTGATCACCATGGCAGACTGTTTCTTTCTTAATGGGAATGGTAACACCACAGGTCATGGGGGTTTTCCTCTTCACACAGACTATTAATATCCACCACAGGATTCTCATCTCAGACATTACAGAAAACTCTTTTGTGCCTTTTCGGATGTGGCAGGCTGAACAGTGCTGTGTGCTGTTGTTGCATCAGCTGTAGAGTAAAATGGTAGCAATGGAAGTCTTAAATGTATTTCTAATTGGTGCTGAGGAAACTGGGTTGAGAGCTGAGAATATCTATAGATCCAGATTTCTGATGGAAAAAAAAAACTACACAGGGTATTTGGCCCCTCCCCCCCTGTGTATTGCTGCTCAGTTTGACAGAATTGAGGTTGAGCTGAAAACTGCACCAGTGAACTGAAAGTAAAACATTTGGCAGGTTCATCACTTGAAAGCACTTGTGGTCTCTATGCAAGTATACATACAGCACTACTGATGGAAATTCTGGCAGACCAACTGGAGGCTGCGATTTAGCAAACAAGCCCAACCATAGGGCAGTTGTCTAGCCTCAGGAATAGTAATAGTAATAATGATAGCAATAGTATGGAAAACCTAAAGTGCTAAGTGTTCTCCCAAACAATAGTAGGTTAGACTAAGTTTCGTTGTGAGGAAGGCTTAAATCTTTTTCTGTGTGCACAGATATCTTGTGTTTTTTCTACACGAGTATGTGTACCCAGAAGTATTCGTTGTACCTGTTTTCTCTACACGAGTATGTGTACCCAGAAGTATTCGTTGTACCTGTTTTCTCTACACGAGTATGTGTACCCAGAAGTATTCGTTGTACCTGAATTTGTCAAACAAATGAATGGGCGTGCCTCTGAGAGACAACCCACCTGCTAAATGTGGATCATGCAAATTCATGGTACGCAATACTCTCATTTTGCTCTCAGGTGAGAAGACTTTTGGTTTTTGTTTGTTCGGAGTGTGGTTTGCAGTAAAATAAAGGCCAGGTTACCTTTGGAAACACATAGTGTATGCATATGAACAAGTGTATGTAAGGAAACATGTATGTACATTACATATTATAGTCTTATGATCTTTTGTACTCAATATGGAAACAGCAGTGTACCGTCGCTGGAAGGGTCCAGAACCAAATCTGTGCCTGACTTGCAACAAATCCACCTTTCTGTAAAAACGTGACACACACACACATACAAACAGCAATGTGACTACACTTCCAATTTCATTGTAAGAATGAATAAGTTACAACAGTCATGACATCCCATTTTGCCAAGCACCAGGAAACATCAGTTGAAAACAAAAAAGGACGCAAAATGTCGACGTTGCCATTACACAAGTCAGATGATTAAAAAACCACAAGAAATCAACAAGATATATATCTCTATAACACTTTTTTTGCAGCCACTGACATGTACTGAAGGACAAAAAATACTGTCATCCAGTCTTCCACACAGATTGGTGATGACAAAAGGAATCACGGTGTATATAGCATGCCAACTTCCACCCACACGACTGGGTACTTGTTCATGAAATGTTCCCTGAGTTCTGCCAGAAATGTGTACACACAGGCTTTTTGAACAAAGCGAAGCGTATGTGTGTTTTTTTTTTCTTTAAATCTATACCTGCCAAGAATCCACTAGGGAAACATTCTAAAGGGGACTTTGCATGTACACAACTCCAGATTACAAGTGAGAACAGTGATTCGAGTTTAATGACTTTATAAACAATTATATAAAACAATATCTTTTAAAAATCCATGCATTTCAGTGTAAATTCAATTTGAAATATAGAGAAAATCTATATACATCAGTGTGTACTGTAACAGCATTTGACTTGCTTGGGCCGTTTGACAGAAATACACTTGGGCTGCATAGATTTTACATTATTGCCTACAATTATGTATAAAAAAAAAAAACAAAAAAAAGAAGGAAAAGGAAAGTCCATAAAAATGTTCTAGTTTATTTGAGATCATATAAGTGCCTCTATCTACGATAGACCCTTACACTTTTATCACATGATGCTTTAAAACGTGAGGTTTGCCATCCGTTTACTGACATATATTCACAACTCAGAATTAACCAAAGACTAGACGTTAACCGAGAACAGAAACAGACAAAAAGATAAGGACCCCCCAGAGGCATACACAAATGGAATAGACTTCCCCCCAGTTCCCGAGTTACATTCTAAATAGAATAATTACCATTAACTGTCATAAGATCTTGATCATTAATTCTTACAGTTGACAAAAAGCCTGAGTTGATGGGGGAAAAAAGTAGAGTCAAAATAACGACAAACTGAAAAAAGCCTGAGAGAAAAAGCCCATTTGATTTTTACTTTTATACAATAATTTACAGTAGTACAATTTGTGTGAAAAGGGACATTTTTCAGATGTGCATTAAAAAAATCCAGGTTATTTTACATTTGAAACAGAAATTAAATACTTCAAGCATGATGCAAAAAAAAGGAAAAACGAAGAAGAATCATCGGCAAGGTGGTCACAGGAAACACTGTAAACGAGGTACTTTGGAAGGTGAACCCAAGTCCTTCAGACTACTTATCGAAAAAGACCATTCTAATCCAGACTTAACATGATACAACAGGACGATACTTCGCGCTACTTCTTCAAATGTGTCTGAACACTTCAAATAAGCCACGAACCACATTGACTGAGTGACGCGTCAAAGCCAGGATCCAGTGTTGGTTGATGGGACGTGGGTAGCACTCAGGTCATTTCTGTCCAAGTTTAAAAAAAAAAAGAAAAAGGAAAAAAAAAGGTTCATTTATAAAAATAATAATTAAAAAAGGGAAAATTTTGCCGCAGCTTTTGCGAAACAGTGCAGCATTGCTCTTAAATACAAAAATATGTCTGTGCCCACCCCCATCCCCCCCCACGCATCCAAAACCCTGTCACTCCTCGGACAACACCGAGACACCCATCAGAGAGAGAAAGAGAAGGCGTCCACACTGTCCCCCCCCCAGAGAGACGCAGTGCGTGCATGATACAGCGTTTGGACAGTCCCATAAGGCATTTCCTGGGTTTCGGTTGTGTCTATGGCTGAGTGAGTCTGCAGCAGAGTTTGTTCGTTCGATCGATCGATTCACTTAATAGTTTTCGTGTCGAACCCTCTCACAGGTGGCGTTCGTTATGTCTTGCGTCCGCTCCAGATCTGCTCCGGCGTGCTCTTGTGGTCGGACGAGTACTCGAAGGGCGAGCGGTGGCCCAGGGGCGAGCGCGAGTCATAGGGGGAGCGCTGGTCTCGGGGGGACCGCGGCCCGCTGCCCGACGCCCTGTGGTCCGACTGCCAGTCCGAGTGGTAGCGGTAGTCTCGCGACGACTTGTGGTGGCTGCCGTAGTCCGAGCCCGAGCGGTGGTCGGACCGGTGGTCCGAGTGGGAGCGGTGATCCGAGTGGGAGCGGTCCTTCGAGCCGCCGTCTGCCCAGTGGTCTCGGCTGGAGCGGTGATCGTCCAGCTTCCTGTGCTTGCTGTCGCTGTAGTATCTGATGGAAAGAGATAAGTGCATATTGGTGAAATGCCAGCGGCTACAGCGTCTCAATTTTTAAAATGGCTGATGCTAGCACAACCAAAAATCCTTTTCCGCTCTCTCAGCTGTGCACCTACCAAATGACTGAGGTCAAACAGATCTTTCAAAGCATTGTGTTAGACCATGTGCAATACTTCGGGTTAATATTAATAAAATAAGTGCAAAATAATAATGTATGAGCTATGAAACACTTCATTATCAACTAAAACAAAAGGTGCCACATTCTCTCTTAAAATTCACAGTGAGAACACTGTCAGAAGTACACTAGTTCTCAAAGATCAAGATCATCATCATCCTCCTGTGGTGAGTTTTCTCGGTTGTGAGCCTACCTGCTGTCCTGCCGCTCTGACCGGTACTGGTCTCGATCTCGGTCTCTGTCGCGGTCTCTTTCTCGGTCTCGGAGGTCTTTGCCGTTGCTGAAGGAGGAGTAGGGCCTCTTGCGCGTGTCGCTGCTGCTGCCGCCACTGCTGCCCTTCCTGGAGTAGGGCTCGCTGCTGTGCCGAGGCTCCTTGCCCTGCTCGCTGCCGCTGTGGTAGCGCGACGACGAGTGGTGGCGGTCCGAGCTGTAGCTGTCCCGACTGCTGTCGTCCTGGTGCGAGTTGTCCTTTAACCTTTCAATGTCTAAAGGGGAGGGAGAGGCAACGAACGTCTCGTCAGTTTGTCTTAAGCAGACATGTTAGACAGTTTAACGGTTTGGCACTAAAAATGCTGAAAGTGCATGGGAGGAGGAAGGAATAGGATTGACATAACTATTAATAAATAAATGAACAAGACCATACCTGAGTGTTTAAAGCTTTGTGTATTTACAGTGCTAGTGTTCTGGTCCGCTGCCTGCAATGAAAACCAATCAATCACAAATCTTTAATTACAATACAAACATGGAGCATAAACACAGAATTAATCATTTTAAACTCTTGTTCTTCTATTGCCAACACTAAAGTACAAAATATTAAGGATAATTCTGTGCTTAAGATTATGAATTAAAAAAAAAAGAAACATTTCACCAACCTGAGCGTTCTCTTGTCTTTTCTTTATGGCATGCTTATACAATTTATGCAATTTTCTTGCATCAAATTCAGTGAACTTTGACACAAATATCCAAAGGTTTCTGCAATTCAAAGGAAACATTAGGTCAAACATTTAGAGACACCAATGTGTAGCTAAACAAGTAAATAGCTCACTAAATTACAATACATATTTATTCAACTTCCATGAAGTTCTAGCATCCAAGCTGGGCAGCTGCTTTCGCAATCCAATCTGTTTTTTTTTTTTTTTTTTAAATATAATTATGCATTCAATGCAAGATTTGCAAAAAAATATAACTGCAAAAAAAGTCCTTTACACTGAGCTTTTAAGCAATTTAGAGTTTAAAGTCATTTGTCCAGAAGTTACGTATTCAAGCACTTATCGCTTTGAATCTCAATTTTAATTTCCGGTTCCAAGAGTATTAATTCTCAGAAGTCACTGGCTGGGACCCACTGCAGCTAACGGCTATAAATACCTCCCATTCATTAATACTTCAGGAAGCACAGAGGGTACTGCAAAGATCATTCTTTTCTTGGACACCATTAACTGCTGCTTGTGGCCATATTAACATTATTTCTTGATCAGTGTTAGTGGGCAAAAACAAAAAGCCAGCTGGACATTTTGATGAAAATACTTAAGCTTAATCAAATCAGCTCTAGCGGATATGCTAGGAGTGGTTACATGTATGTAGTGTTTTTGCATGCGTGACGTACTTCCTCCACTGTTTGATCTGCTCTGGGTTGGTGTACTCCTTCAGACACTCGGTGATGTGGTCTCCGATCTTGATGAGGCACTGGCGGGTGTGCTCCAGCTGCTCGCGCTCCGACAGGCCCTTCTCCGGCCGGTCCAGCTGCTTCAGGGCTGCCTTCACCGGCCGCATGCGCTCCTTGCACTGGGGGCACACAGGGCAGAAAGGAGGAAAATAAGTCTATGCCTGAAATCATCAAAACGTTTCAAAGTTATTATGACTATCTACTAGCAAATGTTAAATGGAGGTGTTTCCATGTGTGATGCTAGCATGACTCAAAATTCTTGCGCTCTCTCAGCTGTGCACCTACCAAATGACTGAGGTCAAACAGATCTTTCAAACCATTGTATTAGACCATGTGCAATACTTCGGGTTAATATTAATAAAATAAGTGCAAAACAATAACGTATGAACTATGAAACACTTCATTATTAACCAAAACAAAAGGTGCCACATTCTCTGCCCACCCCATACTGTCCCATGCCTGATTTCAGGCACCATGCCTGATTTCAGGCACCATGCCTGAGATCCTTCAGCTCTGGGAACATTCACAGACAAACAGACAGACAGGCACGTCAGCCACCGCCAACCAGCCAGGAATGGCAACATGTTTCATAGCCACACCACACCTCACCACAGATAAGCACACATGCCTGTTGAAACATGAAGGCCAAAAAGCATCCCCAGAAGATGCACTACCATCTTGAAAAGCACCTTATACTATAAATAAATAATACCTCAATCAACTGGCAATAAATTGTGATTTGTTATTATGGAGATATATTGTTTGAAATGGAGGTGCATCAGCCATTTTACTGAAATGACTGCAGTCTAAATTGCTGTGTCATGTTTTTGCCAAACGCTGCCAAGAAGGGGTGGGGGTGGGAGGGGCGAAGCATCTCATACAGTGAGGGGGGGATGGGTCAGAGAGAAGAAGGCATTAACTCACCACACTGAAGGTCTTCTGGTCCAGCTCCTCTGACTCCTCCGAGATGGGAACTGGCTCGCCACTCGCGGTGATGTGGACTGGCGTGTCGGCCTTCTTGGCCTTCTCCCGCACCTCGGCTTTCACCTCCACCATCTGCCAAACCAGGGCGTCAGGATTTGACTGGTTAGCTTCAGCCCATTAGCAAGGCACTTACTTGTGGCCATTTTACAGAAACTGCATCATCATATCCGACCCTGTTTCTCAGCTCATGCACGAGGGTGTCAACCACAAGGGTGGCTAAGTACAATGGCGGTGAGAATAAGGCCCATGACACTTCATTTTGAAACTTAAAAAATGCATTCAATTTTGGCTGAACTCACTGGCCTAGAATTTCCCATTGAATGACAAGGGGATGGGACCTTTCACCTCGACCACAGCCACAGCATCAGCACCTGACAAACCTGCTCTACCATCCGTCAAACTAGCACATCAGCCACAGGCGTCTGATTTGCCCTTTCTCGCATTTGTCAAGCAGGTTAATTAGACCGTGACTTAAAAGTTTTGGCAGTAAGTATGCTTAATACCTTGGGTATCAGCTAAAATCAGCTTGGAGCAAAACGTGGTGGTAATTACATAAGACAATGTGTTTTCAGTGTATTGAGTGTTGCTTTTTCAATCAATACTGTGGTCCATATGAAAGCATAAAATGAATGACTAAGGTATGACATTAAGAAACTAAATAGAAACCTAATAATATACCAAGAGTATTGGTTCCTGAGAATATTAATGCAGATGAAAAAAAATGAAAATAAATAACAGTCAAATACAGCAGTGCAGTTCTCCCCGAGGCTGAATACCTTCTCTGCTGGTGCTTCCTCTACTCTCGTCACAGGCTCTGGGGGTTTGGCCTCCTTCTTCTCCTTGGGTTCTCGCCGCTCTTTGCTGTCACGGCCATCCTCTTTCTTCTCTTTTTTGATTTCTTTCTTCACCTCCTTCTCTTTCTCCTTCTCCTCTGGCTCTTTGGGGGTGAGGGGCTCCGGCTCGGAGTCTTCCTCTTCTTCTTCCTCCTCTTCCTCCTCCTCCTCTTCCTTCTTGACGGCCACAGGTTCTGCTCGTCCCCGTCTGGTGGGGGGTTTCACAGGAGCAGTTTCCTGTAGGGGTGTGACAGGAAATGAGGTCAGAGGATTCTTCTGTGCTTTCATATGGGCCATCAATAATGCGAAGGGGACACTGGACTGACTGGAGTCAAAATGCTCTGGGAATACACATTAGGCTTGTTTCCACTGTTTTACTACAACTTTCCTAATAGTCTATTGTGCTGCTTTGGTAATCAAATTAAGGCTCCTTCCAGTAATATCCCAAAGTACAAGTTTCTTTTTTTAAAATGTACTGACAGAAAGAAAGTAAGAAAGAAAGCATCATCATGCTGTGTCGAATTTGCCTCAACTCACCCTTTCTTCCTCTTTATCCTCCTCTTCCTCTGAGCTCTTGTCTGAGGGGGGTACCGAGGACATGCTATTCACCGCCTCGTCCACCTTTGCTGGCTTCACATTTTTGTTCTTCTTGCCCCTGGGTTTCCTCTTCCGCGAGTTGGCCTTTGAAGAAAAGCAGGGACATTTACACTGAGGTCAGGTCAATCAGCAATCAATCTTACATTACCAGGCATCAAAGCCTTGTTGTTGTTCAACAGCAACTCAATTTACAAAGGACAAAAACAACCTAAATGAAGTGCCAAGACTGGCAAAGCAGATGCTTAAGTAAGGAAACAGCTGTTATCAGAGGCCACCATTTGTTTTTCGGGCCAAATGCTCCTGCTCTACAACAGCTGCAAAAGAAACAGCTGCCTTGCCAGACCGACAACCAGCTCGTGTGCTGGGCACTGCCCAAGGAAGCTTACCGTGCCCGCTTGCCGCTGCGCCTCCTTCTTGGCCAGGTCTTTGCTCAGTAATTTGATGAGGTAGTCCGCCCGCGTCTGGAGCTGTTTGGCCTGGGGCTTCTTGTCTGGGTCATCGGGCAACAACTGATTGGGGAAAACACACACACACACACTTGTGGTAAAGGCAGGGCCTTAGAACTTTACTGTGGGGCACAAGCAGCGTCTGTGGGTCTCCTTTTTTTTATATTTCTCATGCATCTGATTTGCTAGGGACCCTAATGCCATTGGGGCCCTGGGTAATCTGTTCCACTCCCCCATTCCCCTTTTCAACACCCCTTAGTGAAGGCCTCAAGTGTTGTTCACACTGTATGTTTATTTTTACACACATGCTGAGCGCGCACACACTTTCTGTTGCTGATGAATTTTTGCCTTGCCAGGGCCTGTTGCCACTGCAAGGCCTTGTGTGTTTGCGCACGTGTGTGTGTGTGTGTGTGTGTGTGTGTGTGTGTGTGTGTGTGTGTGTGAGTCTGGAATGAGTGGGGAGCAGGGTTTGCGATTGACTAACTCAGATTGTTGCGGTTGCAAAGGTATGATGACTGTGGCATGCCTTGTGTGATAAACTTGAAGAGCACCATCTTATGCAATCAAAGATAGAACAGCTTTATGTAAACACAGTGCCACCATACCAATAAAGCCTTGTGCCCGAGGCCATGCAGTGAGAAATGTTAGATGTTATGCTGCAGGCAGTTTACCTTATGAGTCAGGTTGAGGTCTGGGTCCATCTTGATCATCTCCCAGCTCCCATAGCCATACTCGTAGATGCCGATAAGCAAACTCGCATCATCCTCTTTGCCCCATTCAATGTCAAAGTGAGCTGCCTTTGAATGGCAAGGTAATTTATATCTGCAAAAAAAGAGAACAGGCACAGAAATTTAAAAAAAGAAAAACAAAGACAACACCTTTTAAATGCAAGTGTTAATCTTAAAACCAACTTCCGAAAGTCAGAAACTAATACTCTACAAGCCTTTGACATTTGCTTCCTAGCATAATAATGTTGCCTCTGTAACAGCAATAATCAGGATTTAGACTTTGCAGAGCAAAAGTCAGTAAGGGAGTTGTGTCCACACCTCTTCCTCTCCTCTGGATCAGCAGGGATGGCCTTGTGGAGGGGAGCCAGCTCCTCTTCGTGGGAGATGACCAGCTTAGCGTTCACCTGCACCCCTGAGATCCGGAACGTGGGCCCCTTTACCTTGCCCCGTCTGCCGCCTGCACCCAACACACACAAACGCAAACACACACGTTTGTCAGAACGGGGATGCATGTTAATTGGTATGAAATTATATAGTACTTTTACTACTAGGAAGGTTCGTTAGCCCACTTGCTTTGGTTCGGAGCAAAACAGTACAAAACAGAATGATTTTTTTTTTTCATTTGGTGTGGTTCGTTTTCACACTGCATTTTTTTAGCAAATGGAAATGAAACAATGTGTAGTAATGTTGTTCAATGATTTGACGGAAATATTTGGGGGCAGGACAGGCCATCTTTTTTGAGGTCTAGGATCGCTTAGTTTGGTGCGGACCCGAATGCAATTGTTGCTTTCAGACCATCGTAAACTAAGGGGAAAGTCTGTTTGGTGCACACTAATTGCTGTTGTGCAATGCCCTAATTTACACAGGAGAACATGGAAAGCAAGAAAAAAAAAAAAAAAAAAAAAACACCATGTAAAATTTCAAAATGTTTTTGAAATTACAGATGGTTTGACTAGAGTGTTTAGGACTTAACCATACTAGCAAATGGAAAATGTACAGCGCCCAAAATGTTCTTTGGCACCCAAGGACATGTACAAAAGAAGGGGTGCACCACCAGCAAACACAAGGGGTAACAGCTCTTGTTCTTACGACTCCATACACGGCTGATTAAGGGTGAAGACACACCAAACTTATATCAAAAAGGTGGACATGACTAAGACCCAAGTGTTGCATAGTCTTTCCTCACTTGTGTCTCTACTCAGAAGTTGCACTTGTGGGCCTTGCCAGGACCCACAATTTTGTGCAACCATCTTGCACTTCCTATGTCTGCCTGATACGCAAATACACAGAACGGCAAAACTACCAACATAAAACAAAGCAGAACCTTGCTTTGCACTGATGCTTTTGTAATAAATCTGCATGCAATACATCCGCATATCAAGAGTATTTCACAGCAAGAAGTTACAAACTGCAGTAGTGCCGTAAGCCCTTGGTCTACTGGTAACAGAAGAGAGAACAGAAGATACGCAAACGCATGAAACAAGGTAAACATTATTAACAAGCTTAGACATCTTTAAAAAAAAAAAAAAAAAAACTGTGCCGACAAGGCACGCAACAGCAAATGGTGCAAGAAAATCTGAAACACAAAGCCTCACTCACGACAGGCCTGATGTGTTATGGCTCCTTAAACAAAGATAACCTGAGACAATTAGGAAGTACTTCAAACTCCTCTAAACCCAGGTAAGTGAATGTGATCCTAGTTAAACACACTTGAGATTATGAGTAGATTTCAAGCTGCCACTTGAGTATCCTTCACATTTAAATATGTAACAAAAGCAAGGGGCTGGAAGCCAAAGAGGTCAAGTGAGCCAGCAGATGTTTACAGAATAACAAAGCTGCAGGGCCATCCTAGGGCCAAGACGTTTTTCCTGTTTGTCTGGTGCAAACAAATAAAACAAAACAAAAATGAAACTTGCCCCACTTATCCAATGACAAATAATAAACAAATATATCATCAACTAAAATATCAAGCTCTTAATGAGAAGAGACTCAGATTTTGGGAAAGTTGTTGGGCTGCCACCAACATCTTTATTTTTCACTGTGGCTTCCATAACGGTGGCTACACAAATGCAATGTCAATAATCAAATATTTTACTAAGGGATGATGAAAGGTTAGACTTGTGTTTGTGGAAGCAACTAATCATAAGCGACCCAAAACCATCATACGTTTTTTTTTTTTTTTACCACACGCAACTGCTGGTGGTCGTAGGGATGTCGTGTCGTGTAGGGATGTGAGGTCGTGTAGGGATGTGAAGGTGTGTCGTGTAGGGATATGGTGTGGTGTGCTGATGGTACCTGAGGTCTTCTCTGGGCCGCAGGGGTTTTCCCGTAACGTCCGCACGCAGCCGTTGTGCACCGTCTCCGCTAGCCGCCTCAGGTCGTGCTCCGACTTATCCACCAGCTCCGCATCTCGCGCGATCGCGTCTAGCCTACAAGATTCAGAAGACCATGTTTATTAATACTTCTCTAGTTTTTCTATTGTAGCATGAAGACAAAGACCCGTCCAAACCACTTTTGTTTTAATTAACATCTTTAAATGGGTCTACTGTAAAAGTGCAATATCTCGTTTTAGATTAGCACCACGTGTTTGGACTTCTATACATTTTGTTGTCATGGTAATGTTTTAAGTCTAGATAATATTTGATTGTCATTCTACAAAGACTTAAGTAAAGACAGAGAAACAGTTACCGTTCCAGAGGGCCCCCAAATTTTTTGTAGCTCTTGATGAATCTGCAGGAAGAAATAATGCCGTGTTTTATGACAACTTGTTGCCTATAATCTTTACTCATGCAACAGAAGAATATGCAGAAGTTTTGAGATGTGCATCTGATTTTTACCTTCGGATTTCAGCATCTGTGAAGCCCTTGATGTTTTCTCGTGGGATGGTCCGGGGTCGACCCCGCTTCTTGGGCCTCTTGCGGTCCGACACGGAGTCGCTGTCGGAGCCCGAGTACCGCCGGTTACGGCTCCGTCGGCCCTCGTTTCCGTTAAAGCTTATCTGCAGAAGCCGAGCATACCACAAGCAGCATGTCACTCATAAATAAAACAGCCAAAAAAAACAAAAACAACAACAACAACAACAACACAGCAACAAGGCTGTGTAATGCCAAGCCTCCTCGGGGAGATCCGTGTGTGTGTGTGGTGGAATACAGGGATCACAATGTGCTGAGAGCACGGCTTTCTAAAGGTCAACTGTATTTAGCAAAAAGGGCCCCAGGGCAGCCAAGGCACTATTTGCAGACATTAAACAAGCACATGGACTAAGAAAAGCCAAGAAACAGGTCTGACTGTCACTTTAGCCTGGTGACAGGTTCTAACAGAGGTCTTAAATAGAACACTTATATAGTACACGAAATACTAAATAAAAAAAAAGAAACTTGCATCTACAAGCCAGGTCTGGTTTGGAGTCATGGCAGTGCATGCTCAAAGAGACAAGGATACAGCTATAAAGTGCCCACTCTACATTTCTACCCACAGCACAAATCAATCACCAAATGACATGATGACCTAATAACAGTGCTGGGAAAGCTGAAAAGCACTTAGACCGACAAAGCCAGAGGTTTTACTTTTGTTTTTATTTCCCCCAACAGAGTCCACATGCAAGGCTTTAGTAGCTGAGGGTGCTCCCTATTTACTAAGACTAATGAGGAAACACCCAACAGCCAACAGAGAACGTGTGAAGCCCAGACACCTCCTGTGGTGTTCTTTACGGTATGTGAAATGTGCTGCCACATTACAACACCCCCCCAGCCCCATTTAAATTTTGACCAATCACATCTGAATCTAAAAATGTTGGAAAAAAAAAAAAAAATCATTTCACTTGCTTATGTCAGTGACTCTTCCATTCTTCAACTCCATGAGAGTTCTAGAATATTCTGTGCATGCTCCCTGCGAGCATTCCGCCCTGCTGCTGCTGCAGCTGCTCTGCACTCACCGTCTTGGTGCAGTTCCTCATGCGCGGCAGCAAGTAGATCTTCTCCAGCTCCTTCTGCCGCTCCTCCTCCTCCAGGCGCAGCCGCTGCTCCTCGGGGATGATGTCGTCCCAGTTCCTCTGGCCCCGCTCGGGGTCCATATCCATCTCCTCGTCCTCCATCATGGAGAAGTTCGCCACCTGCAGGTCACAGTGAGAATAGGTGTCAAGTCCACAGTTGGGGTGGGGGTGTGGGGGGTGGGGGTGTGGGGGGTAAGGCTGCATTTTATTAGGTGTCCCTGCCATAAACCACCAACAAACCATCTGTCGAGACACTGCTGCCAATGGGCAGTACAAAAAGCTTTAATTTGTGGTTGGTGGTAAAGACAATGTCAGCACAGTGCTTGCTGACACTTCAAGTTAGTTAACAGGTTGATGAGAATTAGGCTTCTCTCTTCAAGCTTTGTGTATAGACTGACACGTGAAACATTTACTAAAAATATGCTACAGGTACATGCTGTACACAGCAGATTATTACTAATGGACTATTCCCATACAGCTTTTTCAATTCATCACCATTACCACCGTCATCTCATCTCAAATGACTAGCAAATATACTGCATGTTTTACTGGCTTTGCTGATGAGAAACATCTTTTGGGTCCTCAAAGTTAACATTCTTCCATGACGTTTGGTGACCACACTGGTTGTGTTCCTGGTTTACAAAATGCCACAACAGACTCTGTGTTCTGGGCATTGCCAGGCAACGCTGAGATGGTCTCAACAAGAGAGTCAGATGTCTCCCAACTGTTATGTGGGATGGAGAAGACATTTTCTGACCATGTTGTTTACACAGTTGACTTTGAACGGGTTTCTAGATACTTGCCCATGTCTTTTCCCACGACTTTAGTGTTATTTTGTCCATGTAAATAGCAAAGCAACAGCAAAAATTATTTTAAAAAGCCCAAAGTAAATGTCAGTGGGAGTAATGCTTAGTGTAAGAAATTCCGCAAGTAGTCATAAAATGGTTCTGATATGTCTCCAGAGAATAAGGAAACATGTTTAATGACAAGAATGGTACACTCAAAATAATCCCATTTTAAAACGTTGAATTTGCATGCTGTAAATTAACTTTATGGTTTGCGTCTTGCCTCTAGAGGAGAAAACAATGCCTTGTAGTATTTTGACTTTGATTGCATTACCAGTTTTGGCCACAATCCTACATATAGTGCTTTGAATCCAGAAAAGCCATGGCTGTTTAGCCATTTTCCAAGCCAAGTGGAAGAGGTAAACAATGAAACATTTTCAAAGGCCTTATACATGTAATTGAAACCAGAATGCGAGAGCAAAACATAGGAAATACCTTGAACTGAGACAGGAGCTCTTCTCCTATACTGGAGTGGCCAGGGTCATTCTCCCTCGTCTCCGCTCTCTTCAGGATCTCATCAATGTCCATTTCCTGCAACACACAAGCACACAAGTAAGGTTAGGGCTTGAAGCACACAATATCACTAAAAAATACCAGAAATCTTTTATGGTCAGCAGGTCAGTAAAAATGTTTAATTTTGAAGCAAGATATCACAGAGAGGAAGGGTGAAAATTGTTTACACACACACTCTTTATTGAGTCTTTTGGGTCTAGAAAAAAATGTCAAGGCAAAATTTGTGTCTTAAAGCTGCTGTTAAACATTATTTATTCGAAACCTTTTATTTACCTCTTAACCATGATAATGTAAACTACACAGTGACCCAATGCAGGCCAAGTGCCTTGATTGGCCCAAGCTCTACTGACCTGTGGTTCCTGCTCTTCCCCCTCGGGCTCCTTGAACAGCTCCTCCGCACCAAACTTCAAGATGGCTGACAGCTCCTCCTTGTTGAATGGAGTGGAACTGCAGGAGAGAGGAACTCCGTGAGCAAGCAGCTGGGAAGCCTGCATACTGCATACTTGGGATATTTCCTTTGCGGATTGTGGTGTGGTGTGGGGCGGGGAGGTTCGGAGACAAATGCCTCCTCTGACCTCTATAGCATGAGACACTCAATTGCAAACCATCAACCATGCGACTGAACAGGCACGAGTATGTATCGGAAGCAAAACAAACGAAATGTGATCAGGGTAAATTTGCCATTTCTTGGTCGGCTGAGGGGAAAACCACCATAATGTGTACGTATATATATGTATTTGCTCTTGCACAACCTACCTCAAGGCAAACTAGAGAGCCAGTAAAGGAGAGGATTGGCAGCATGTTCACAATTTTTACATACCCATAAAACACCTAATTAGCTCCAGATGTGGGCCTTGTTCTTGAAGAACTGGCTTTTCTTTTACACCCTACAACCTCTCGGGGCTGTTACCACTGCTCCAACATGGCCTCCTGATTCTGCTTCTCCCTCTTTCAAGTCTGCTAATGCATAGCAGGGAATAACTGATGATTTATTTTCTTTAAACTGCTAATGATCAAACAGAGTGAAAGTGTGCGGAGTTCAACTAATGAACTTCTCAGATCAAATGTTTTGACTACCTGGCAATGCCAGATGGCCAGTATTTGATTGGCCTGTCTGGGATTATGTTTCATTTGGAACGTCAATATTATAAACAACCTTGACAAAGCAAGTGAAATTGCTAATAAAATATTTAATAGTCTATTTAGATGTAAAGTTTACAGAAAACGCTAGAAAGGTATTTGTCAGGAGATGCACCGCTGAAACTCATAGTGGCTTGCTTTACCATTTAAACAATCCTGCCAAACGTCCTAAAAAAATGCCGTTAATTACTATGCAATAATCTACCTTGAGGATATCTTGAACAGGCTGCGTGATAAAAGGAAACATATGTGCAACAACACTACTGACTGGTTCAATGACCATATGACTAGCGAAAAAAAATACACAAATACTTAAATATATGCAGGTCTTTCAGCTTTGTGTTCACCGCTAGAGGGCATGTAGGGCAGTATGGCTTCGTCTGATTGGCTAAACATTTTTACACACAGAAGCTCTAACAGCTCATCAATGAACCATTTATGGCAGCTACGCTGTACTTTGTGATATATGTAAACCGTTAATATAACTACGGATTTTTTTTTAATGCATTATGCTGACGTTGTACATGGACTTACAAAAGCTTGGAACACAACCATCAGTACACCAGCATGTCAACTTATGACTGTACAATTACTGTTTATGTAAGCATTATAGTATTTTTTTTTATTTTATACTGCCCTTGTATACGGACATACAAAAGCTGGGAACACTAGTATCAATAATGTTTTAAAGTATCAGCATGTTTCTGAGTTTTATGCCAAAGACACTTCTGCCTACCTGGAGGGAGCAGCCCCAGTGTGTAGAACAGTCTTGCCCGTGGTGTCCATTCTCTGGATGACCAGGTGGTCCAGCACCATCTTCTTCTTGGCTCGCTCGATAATGTCCTCCTCAACTGACCCTTTGGTCACCAGGCGGTAGATATTTACCTGTGAGGAGAAAGAGGAGAGGTGTACATTATTCTGTAGCTTTAGGCGAACAATAAATCTTGAGAGTTGCAAACACTATATAAGTAGGTAATAAATAATGCGGACTTCCATTGTGAAGATCTGCAAAACTTGTGTGGCATATGTGTTTTACTTTTGAATTCAATTCAATCAAAAGTTCCAGGTATATCCATAAGAAAATCATAAATAAAATGTACTTCAATTGTCAAAATCTGAATTATTTGGCTGAGCTGTGCAGATGGGGTACCTGTCTCTTCTGCCCAATCCTGTGAGCTCTGGCCTGAGCCTGCAAGTCATTCTGGGGATTCCAGTCAGAATCGAAAATGACCACTGTGTCCGCAGACGCCAAGTTGATACCCAGACCCCCTGCTCTCGTGGACAGCAGGAAACAGAAATCCTGAGAAAGAAGAAAAAGGCTTAAAAATGCTGAATGCTGACTGCTGATCAGTCTGGATAAGAACAACATTCATCACAACCAACAGATACCACCAAACACCGTGACAAATATATCACTTGAAAGGTCTAGGATGACTCCTCAAAAACATAAAGGAATATGCAAGAAAGCAATATGAACAGATCTGGTTACCTCTGAGCCTTCCGCGTTGAAATGATCCAGTGCCTGCTTTCTCATCTCACCCTTGATAGAGCCATCTAACCGCTGCAGAGAGAACACAGGAATAGTGGTGAGGGACAGCGGACAAGGTTAGGGGTGAATCTAATCTCACAGGTAAAAAAAGGGTTTGGGGACATGTACAAATCAAGATGCACACCCAGAAAACTTAAAGTATAGAAAATTACTACCTGACTTTTTTACTGCAGACAGCTCTTCAGTTAATTTTTTTTTTTAAGCTTCCTCTTTTTTATTCAACATTACTATTGTAACAGTCTTGCAACTGTATGATGCAGCACTGTATATTGCATCATGACACATGCTTGACATATAATATCAAGCAGCAAAGTGTGGTTGGTGGCAACAAATAGCCCTGAACAAAGATGGTAGATATACCCAAGATTCGTCATGACGAGGCACTTCCTGGAAGCACAATCGCGCAAGGTCGTGGGACACAAATGCCCTTTGATGCAGTCCCCCCCTCGTGTGAGGACGTTCAGCAGGCGAAGAAATGTCAGTCATATGTTCACGACACACCCCTTCATGCAGCCCAAAACTGATCCCCACTTTGCTCCCATAGACATAAACTACCATGACGCATCTTGCTCTGCCCATCTACCATCTTTGTCCTTAACACACACAACTGAAGCTGATGAGAAGGATTGTCTGTGAGTACAGTCCAATGCGGTCATGCGGCGCCACACACAGACCTGGAAGTAGAACTGCCGGCTTTTCAGGTATTCGGCCAGGATGTCCAGCATCCGGACCATCTGGGAGAAGATGAGGACGCGATGGCCGCGCTCCTTCAGCCGAACCAGCAGCTTGTCCAACAGCACCAGCTTCCCACTGCTACGGATCAAGTGCTGTACACACACACACACACACAAAAAAAGAGATGAGGTTCTGCACTGGAAACATTTGTTTTCAAAAACTTCCTATTCCTACCTAAATATACCTGTTCACATTTCTGGCAATACAAGGCCATGCCTTGAAAATACAATGAACCTATGAACCTATATGAAGACTTATGGGAGTATAATAAAATATTATACAAAAAACAATAAAAGCTTAGCAGCATAATAACCACATATTAATGTTATGTAGTCATGGCCAGGAGCCTGCATGGTTGACCGAGAGCTTGGTGATTACCTGCAGGGCCTCCTGTTTGTTGTAGAACTCATTGTCCTCCGGTGGCTTGATGAGGTAGCAGTGGTTGCAGCACTTCTTCAGCTCCATCATGATGTTGAGGAAGCCTGACGTGCTGCCCTTTGTGCCTTTGCTAAGAGCTTTGTAGTTTCTGGTTAAAATCCACCTGCGAAAACAACAAGCAGCAATTAGGCCCTTATCTTCACCAAATCAAGAGCATCTCCCTTTTTCTTTCAAACGGAGTAAAGCAGCAAGTCCATTCCAAAGAGTAAATAAGGACTATTTGAGCGTTTTCTAAACACGACAGCTGGAGGCAAACATGGCCCTTGGATGCTGCCTTAGTTCTCTGCCCCACGGCAATAGTTGAAGCCGTGTCTGAGCCTGGGCCCACCCACCCGTCAACCAGGCCCACCCAATCAGAAGGCTCCCTTTATTTGATTGACTACTTTTTGTACTAATAGCATCAACTTATGGGTTTTGGGCCAACCCATTTTATGATTCTGGTGGTGTCACTGCGCCTCTGTGTCTTTACTTGTAGTACTGCTTCTGGATGGCGCTCATCTCCACCCTGAGGATCTGCTCCACCTTGGCGGGCAGCGACTTCTCCACGTCCTTCTTGACGCGCCGCAGCAGGAAGGGCTCCAGCTCCTTGTGGAGGCTGGTGTAGCCCGAGTCACGACCCTTCCCATGCTCCTCCTCAAACAGCTCCCACGAGTGAAACCTGACACCACAGGGCGAGAGAGAGAGAGACAGAGAAAAAGAGAAAGAGAGCGAGAGAGAGAGAGAGAGAGAGAAAGAGAGAAAGAGAGACAGAGACACGGGTCAGTGCTCTTTTACAAGGTCGTCCAGTGATAAGATGAAAGGCTTACTAACTGGAGCAAACTGGAATAAGAAAGCCTACATGAAATATGGCTTATCTGAGAACAGGGTTCCCATTCTGTGTCAAATCTTAAATATGCCATGACTGTTCCCCGACTTGCGCCTGCCGTGTGTGCAGCTGGACTAGGCGCCTGCACCATATATATTCGGGGGGCCTCTGGTTCAAGTCTGACCCCTGGTCACTCCCCGATCCTCCCCCAGCTCTCTATCCCACTTATATTAGATGTCTCTCTCCACTCATTTCAAATGTCTCTTTCTCTCTGAAACCGTCCTATCACTACAGGCGAAAAGAGGCCTGAAACGCATAACTTAAAAAATATTTTTTTAAAAAAGGAATTGACGTATGGACTGATGTGGACACCTACTTCTCGGGCATGATGAAGTGCAGCAGAGACCAGAGCTCCTTTAGCGAGTTCTGCAGCGGCGTGCCCGTGATGAGCAGCCGGTGGTTGGAGCGGAAGTCGATCATGGTCTTGTAGAGCAGCGAGTCGTCGTTCTTCAGCCGGTGGGCCTCGTCCACGCCGATGAAGGCCCAGCTCACGTTGCCCAGGAATGACTGACGAAACACAAAATGGAGAGACGAGACGTCACTCGACAACATTAACCACAGGCCAGCAGGCGTCTCTGCCGGGTGGTAATATATTGCTCTTTCAGCAGTGGGCAAACTGACAGAGGAATGAAGTTTTACAGTGACCGCGGGACGGACAATAACCAGTGTGCAACGCACCTTATCTTTCAAGAGGATCTCGTAGGTGGTGAGCAATATGTTGAGCTTCAGTCGCTTGTTCTGTACATGCATCCACTCATGCGTCCTGATCTGAACATTGAAAAGGGGGGAAAATAGAAACATGGTGTCAACAATAACATTTATAAATTAAACAAACACTGGAAAAGTGTTGACAGCTGGTGATGATGTCTGGTATAAATGTTATGTTCCTCCTTGCTTAAACACTATGCCTTACTGTTTGAAAGAGAAAGTGGTGAAAGCTGGGGGTTTGGAGACTGGGAAGTCTGTCCAGAGATTGCATCAACCATTCAGAAGTGCATATAAGCACAGCTACATGATGGCTATAAATTCAAATGAGCTGGCCACACACACACATGCAGGAAGCTAAAAACACGAAAACCTCTCGTCAGTGAAGGAACCTGAAAAGTCTGAGTACAAAATACACCCACACATGTAATATATGTGTATGTATGAAAGTATATTTATCTACACACACACACACCTGTCTTTTGTTGTTTAGCCTGTTACCATATTCCTGCTGTTGACTTTGCCAGGTCGACGACCATGTTCTCACACACACACACACACACACACACAGGTCTGTCTTTTGTTCTTTTAGTCCATTACCATATTCCTGCTGTTGATGTCGCCCAGGTAGACGACCACGTTCATCTGTGGCGCCCAGAGCTGGATCTCGCGCTGCCAGGAGGTGAGTGTGGACAGGGGCACCACCAGCAGGAAGGGCCCGTACAGCTGGTGCTCGTGGAACAGGTAGTTGAGGAAGGAGATGGTCTGGATGGTCTTCCCCAGCCCCATCTCGTCCGCCAGGATACAGCTGTTCCCTCTGCGGAACGGAAAGAGTCGCGCGCACAAGTGAGATCATTCTGATCTAGGTGTGTTAAAAGCATACGTGTTAGAGTTATTTCGTTAAAGGTATTTTACTAATGAGCCATATGCCTTACTTCACTTTGTGACTATTATGTGTGTTTGAGGGAAAATTATAAGCAACAACATGTGTTAACAACAAACTTTGCACTAGTGTGCCAACTACTTGACAAACTGTGCAAAAGCTGCCAATCTATTAAAAATAGCCACTAATGACCACTGTGGACAAACCATACTTTGGCATGTGCTGTCCTCCAATCAGCACCGAGAAGAGACACTGACGATTTTGACAGGATAATGTCTAATGTCTACCGCAATGTTTCATGAGTGACTTCAATACTGTGCTGCCGAAATTCATTTCAATCCAATCTCAACCTACTTGCACCAGGAGTGAGCCATCCAGTTTAGACCGTCCTGCTGGTAGTCTCGTAGCTCCAGACCCTCACAGATAAAGGGGGGCTGCTTCTTCATGGGCACAAACCTGGGCCTCTGTTTCAAAACCTGGAGGAGAAGAAACAAGTCAAAAATTGCAACGGTGTATCAAGAGGTATCAGAAGGGCCAACGTTTCCATGCACTTTCTGTCCTCAAACTGCAACAAACAATGTGAGCGTGTTTATTGTGACTGGTGAGAAGAGCAGCTGTACGAAGGGACACATGTACATCCTTGGTTACCTTGCAGTCTCTGTAGGGAATGGTCTTGCACTGGTGGCGGCTCATGTAGTCGTCGATGCACTTCTGGAACTTTCTGGCGATCAGCGCGCCGTCCTCCCAGCTGCACTCCGAGTAAGGCAGCCCCTGCCACTTGCACAGGTAGTCGGGATAACCTGCCGCCGACTTCTGGTTCGAGTGGCCTATTGAGAAACCATTTCACAATGCAGAAAACGTTCGATGACCGTGAATTACAGCATGAAAATACTGCAATTTGCTGAAAAAATACTGCTACATTATTTTTTTAATGCTGAGCCTATAATTAATGTAAAAATAAACAAACATTGCAAAGCCCTCACCGATAATTCTCTCCACTAGCTGGTACTGGGAGTGCAGGTCATCCATGAGTTCCTGCTGACAGTTGAAATACTCAACATCCTCTGGAGATGCTGCTTTTAGCCTGGGAAGAAAAAAATGTCATTCAGTCCAACAAAAATCACATCATACATATACAAAGTAGCCAGATCAATAGACATTTCTAAAACAAAGGCATGCAAGTTGCAGGCTACACATTTTCAAATCAACAGGAAATAAAGGCGACAGCCAGTTGGGTATCTCAAAAAAAAAAAAAGTAAAAGAAAAAAAACCCTGCACACATAACTGACGCCAAACCCACACACTGTCATACATCAAACGAAATAAAAACATGAAGCTCACCATCTCCTCTCCTCTCCTTTTTTCTTCTTGAAGTTGTCCAGCTTCTTCATGCCCTTGACGTTCTGCAGCTTGAGCGTCTCCTCGGTCTCCCAGGTGTTGTGAATGTGGGACCAGCCCTTCCACTTGATCAGGTACTGCACGTCTCCCGCCTCCTTGTGCGGGTTGAAGGTTCCGTTGGGGTCTCCGTCCGCCTCCACCGCATACACTGTAGTGGTGGCCCCAGTGGCTGTGGGGGAAACAGAAAAACACCCAGAGAATGGTGAGACAATATTTGGGACTTCAAGACCTTTACTGTCATCGAACAGTTGCCTGTACAACAAAACTACAAAGCACGGTCACAAAGGTTGCAAGGTGAAGGCATCCAAGTGTCAGTGTCAAGTACAAAAAGAGCAATATAGTATTATGGAGCAAGACCTTTACTGTCATTGAGCAGTTGCCTGTACAACAAAACTACACAGCAAAGCCACAAAAGTGCAAGGTGAAGGCATCCGGGGTCAGGGTTAAGTACAAAAAGAGGAATATAGTGGTAGTAATATTGCACTGTAAGGTAGGTATTGCACATATGCTGTGGGTATTGCACAGTGCAAGATTGTGGGGCAAACCCATATTGAACATAGACATCAGCAACATATATATATATATATGATAGTTAAAAACTGTTACGACAACTTTACAGGGCAACATAAAATCAGGGACACGTGCAAAGCAAGGTAAATGTACAAATATAACACCTTTTATACATATAGGCATTGCAGTTCTCTTTCCATTAAAAACAAATAAAAAAAAGAACAGATAAAACAAGGGAGATATAAAAATCATTTTAAAGGTAAATATAATTTTTAAAAAAAGGGACAAAGCATCTAAGTGTATGACAGACAATAGCCAACAGAAAAAAAAGTCTGCATCCCATCCCAGCCCAGGTCTTGAGCGGCTCTCACCTCCTTTCCTGCCGACCCTCGTGTCCATCACTCGCTCCAGCGTCTCGAACTCATCCTCCTCCGGCTGCGGCACGTCCTCGCCTGTCACCTCCACCAGGTCGTCCGAGTCCGTCTTCAGCTCATCGTCCTCCTTGTAGCTCACGTTCACCGTGGCCTGCCGCCGGGGCCCAGCGAGCGCCTTTTTGTCAAAGTCGTCCTCGTCCGAGGAAGAGCCCGACGGTTTCTTCTTCTGAGCTTTGCTCTTCTTGCCATTCCTGGCATTGGCCCTGGGAGGGAGAGAGAGAGAGAAAAAAAGGCTTTTTTTTCTTCCTTCCCTTATTCGCCTTCTTTCTGCTTAATGGCCCATTCTGGCACCCCAGAAAGGGAAAAAATTCAATCAGTGGTCAATCAGGGAAGGATTTTATACAGTGATGAATTCAAGAGTGCTATATCTGCTTTTCTGCCGGACGCGACTCGTGGCTCTGCAGACGATTTAAATGATGTTACGTCTGTGGGAATATAATAAGGGCGGGTGGGCTGGATGAGGCTGTCCCAAGCCTTTCTGCCACAAGCAGGGAGATTAACATACAAACGCCTGAGATGAAGACTCCAGATTCAGTCATAACAGAATCACAACAGAGTGGAGGCAAGTTCAAAAAGAAAGCAGAAACTCACTTGGTGGGCGGCTTGCGGCTCTTGACTTTGTGACTGGGTTCGTAGTCCGACGCAGAAGCATCGCTGTTTTCCTCCTCTTCCTCCCCGGAGGAATCCGAGCCGGAATTGCTGCCGGAATCCGACCCTGACCCCGAATCAGAATCTGAGCCTGACCCAGACCTACACACAGAGAGGAGGCAAAGTAACAAATGATTGAATGAAAGAAATTATGGGGTATGATCATGTAATACAGCAAATTCAGCCTGCTCATTATCTGGACCTCACAGCAGACCTTGTCATCTAACAAATAATTGAAAAAAAAATCATGATGAGAAACATTAAAAAATATGATATAAATAAAATAAAACAAGTTCATCGGAGCTCATCTTACTGTGTGAGTCTCAGAAAGCAAATTAAGTGATGGTACACTATAATCAAAATTCACCATAAATTCCTACATGATGATTTTTCTCATTACAAGGATGGTTTACGGTCACATGGATAGAGATACTGGGTAGAGTGGGACATGCAGTAAAACTGGTAATTATTACACATTCAAACATTCAGTGCATTTTCAGCAACAGGAAGTGATGTCGTGTTGACTCGCCTGTGAGCAAAACATGTCTGGTAATGCAGCCCAGTTATAGTAAAACTCACCCTTTACTTTTGCCTCTTGACGAATCATCGTCCGAGTCATCGCTGCTGGAAGAGTCCTGAAAGAACAACAGCCATGTTACACATGCTGAAAGAGACTGTATTGTTTATGTTGCCGTTGTTTCCCACAGAGAACATATTGGTTAAAGTGGTGGTTGTCCAGGAAAGTGGAGGGTTAAAGTTAAAATTATTCACATTAATCCTTCACATTGTGTTTTGTTTTAGGCCTTCCAGGTGATACAAATGGATGGCAATTGATTAACTGTGCCTTGTCATACACATTACAATAACTTTACAATCACATTTTTGCCCAAGATTAATTTTAGTGTTCTACTGGGACATCTTGGTGAAGAAAGGAGTGATGTATTGCTAAGGTGCACTAAAATGGGGGACGGGTGGGGGTTGGTTGGCGGGAGGGCATCAATTTGGTTGGTTAACACTGACGGCCCTCTAGACCAGGTAAAACCAGTTTGAGGAGTGTCAGGTGCAAAAGAAAATTAAGCGATGGTGTGGTGAGGGTGTGAGGTTGAGTCATGGTGTTATTACCTCATCTGAGCTGTTTGAAGAGCTCTGCTGCTGTTGCTGCTGCTGCTGCTGTTGCTGCTGCTGAAGCTGCTGTTTCCTGAGCATGGCCGACCTTTGCACTGCCAGGATGCTGGGGTTCGACTTCCAAAACTGTCACAGAGCAAAGGAAAAACACGTGTATAACTTTTCAATATGCCGCATTTTTACAAAGGGATAGTTCTCTCAGGTGTTGGTATGCAATTAAGAGACAAGGGTGGTGAAGCGGTGTCATTACCTCTGCCCCGTCAATCTTTGCCGGTTCATTCTTCTTGGACTTCTCAGAGTCCGAGTCTGATTGGCTGCCGGAGTCGGAGCCACTTCCTGAGTCGCTGCTTCCTGATTGGCTGCTGCTGGAGCTACTGCTGCTGGAGCTGGAGCCCGACCCAGAGCCCGATCCGGATCCTGACTCGTCATCAGAGTTACTGCGGATGGTGCGGAACACAACCAGCCCATGTTAAGTATGGAACATGATACACAGCAATATAAACAAACCCAACACCATAGACTGAGCTTGGCATGGGACCTGCTGCTGGCAAAGCAGAGTCAACCTTGCACTGATAGCTGATGAAATGTTATCGTTCAGAAGCAGTCAATACAAAGTAAACATCACCAATGTCTGATAGACATAACTTGCAGGTCTGAGCTATATGGTACAGTACAGACAGACAACACTGCACGGCATGACCATGAAAATACCCCATCTAAACTAATCAGTGTATTTGCGCACCTCTGAAGGTGATCACCCACCACTGCAAGAGAATGAAATGATAACTGGCACATCCAGGTATGCTGGTATCAACTACAGTGTTTTAGGCATCTGTTGTAGTAGCACTCTTTAAATGGAGGCCTTATAGAAAACGATAAAAACATCTACAAGGCTTTTGGATGCCAAGGGCAAGCTAAATTTCCCGCTAGAATGCTGAACTGTCAACATCTACTCAGCTGTGTTGGTCTCACATTACAACTCACTTGCCATTACGTATGAGCCAAGTGTTTTTATTTTGCCAACACCAACTCCCCACATGGATCTGAGTTATTTACCTGTAGTTATATCACCACAGTCTAAGTGACCCGCTGCCACAAAGATTCAGGTACCAACCTTGACTCTCCACTGCTGTTGCTCACGCTTTCGTCTTCACTGCGCCCGTCCATATTGGAGTCTCCAAAGACGGCCTCAGAAGTAAGGTCTTGCCCAGTACACCAACTACTGGGTGTTTTACCTGCAAGAGGAATAACTGTGAGCCTGAATGAGTCTACAGTCATCTTAGGAGGCTCCTCGCAACCCCTATAATGCACAGCTGACAATCTCAGCAACACAGTTACACTGGTCATTTTTTAGAACCACCTCTTGCATTTTTGAAAATCAGTATCGGCCAACTGCTTACATTTAGGGTGGTGTTTACATGCATAGAAACAGCACATCCCTCAAACACACAAACAGGGCTCACACTGCAAATAAGGATACACACATGTAAAGTGTGATGAAAATCTTCTTTAACACTTTTTTAAGCCGATTAAAATTGTTAACATTTCTATATCTTACTTTCCGAAATCACTTATTTCAAAAGTTTTTATCTTGTTAACAGTATTTAAAATCCCTTCTGTGATATGTTCTTGCATTTATTTTTATCAGTATCACACTGAACTGCCTCTGTGAATGAAATGTAGTATTTTAATACACTTGCCTTGCCCTTTACAATACTGTGCATTTCTTTTTAGCTTACCTATTGATGGTTACGGCACACAACTTTATGGTTTATACTATCTCAGCCCATTTTCATGACACATCAACTAATGAAGGAAAGTTCTAACTGCAAATGATTTCTGTTTAGGTAAGCACCCTGCAATGATCTTGTTTGGAGCAAAATAACAGCAGCGGCAGACTTGACTTAGTTTTCAAAACATATGAAATGAGGATAAAATAGGTACTTACAACAACCTTTGACTTTCACTATTTCGCAATTAGTCCCATTTCCGACAATTACTTAAATTCAACATAGCAATACGAAAAATCAGTTTATTGCCATCGCCGCATAACCAGTTCGATGGAATAGACAAACTACCATTTGCTGGTTAATTTCTTAAAACTGAAACGACAGGCCTTGGCAATCTGTTCATAATGTTTTCTGAAAAACAACCAGCGCCACAATCTGTCCGCCGTCAATTGAACTTCAATGAAATAGAGCAGGCAACATCACGTTAGACCGCAACGGCCTTGCGCCAGGCCCGAGTAGCAACTAGGGCTCTGGCGGACTCTCCTGGACAATGCCCCCAAGACGCGAACGTGAGTAGGAGGCAACAGATCCCCGGCTCTGAGGACGTTCTTTATTCGCAAACCATTCGCAGTTAGCAATAAAATAACAATACATGTACCCCACGCAGGTAGATAAAACAATACCATCGCAAAACTTTGAGAACTGTTTACCGGTAAAAGGTTTGCAATTAGACCCAGAGAGTCGTATTTCGCGCTATATTTCAAATGTAAGTTAGCTTGTAACGCAAGCTAACGTAACCATCCAGCAAATGATTGAAATCGTGTCTACACTTTCTGAGCGAAAAGTTGCTAGGGAGCTAACTAGCAAGAGAATGCTAAGTAGCCAGCATAACAGCTCATGGGAAGCATGCTTGCTATCTACCTCCAACTAACACGCTATCCTCCTCCATACTAATGTGTGTTTTCTAAACAGAATGAATAACCTCATATTATGTAAAGAAAAGGCTGCTGGTTTGCCATAGCGTGGCAATGTCAAGTTTTATTGATTATTAGAACTCATCTTCACGCGGTCATATGATTTAGCATGTTGTTGGCTAATATTTAGCTAGTTAGCAAGATCAAGCGAACCAGGTCACGGCGTGAAATGAAGGACTGTTAGCCGGCTAACAAACTGGCATTGGACAACGCTAGCTTACATTAAGTACCTGGCTATTTACAAGTAGCGGGCTAGCTTGGCATCAAAGTGAAAGTTAGGAAGCCAACTACGGACAAGTTTGTTGACATTAGTATTTTACATAGTACTACTGAGAGTCACATCATTATTACTAAACTTAGCTCCATCCCAATATCAACACATCGGGTTTGCTGAACCACGCAGTGCACTATCAGCTTGTTAGCCGCCAATGCTAGAATAGGTTGGCTAATGTTACCACCAGACGAACAGTTGTTTTCATCCGTCGTTACTTCCCAAAATGCAACCAAAATCATCTGTCCTGTACCAGGTACACTATAACCGTGTGTAGGTCTTTAAAGTGGTTGATCGACACTGAGAAGAGACACAGTAAGTCTTTTCCAATACATAACGCATCATACTTAAGCCTTGTTATGCTTTTGATAGTACCTGCCTCAAGCGAGGGTCCACTCCGTCTCCGCGTCCAACGCCGAGATCCTTTTTTCTATTTTCTTGAGCTAGCAGCTAACGGTTGCTAGCTGGCTAGCTTGCTCCCAGGGAGAGCAACCCAGCGGTCCTTCACAATATCAATTCAAGCTCCCTTGGTTTCTTCTTTTCAACGAGAAACCGTTTCCTTCCTTTGATTCTCCAAGCAGTAATCGGTATATAGCTGAACAGTACTAACTGTTAGAGATCGCAGGCATTTTAGCTATGGGTCCTTCGACAGCCGGCCTCCGCCATGACGCCGTCGAGCTCATACACTCCAGCGATGTCGAGTGTGGAAACCCCGGGTAATGACGTCAGGACAGCGTTTTGTTACCCAATGTAGATACATAATGCATCTTAGAAAGCAAAACAAAATATGAAAACATTTGAAAAATATAAAAAACTTTTAGACGGACATTTCTGTTTTCTGGAGGAGTGTATTAGTTAAAACTTCATACATGCAAGTGACAAAGAAAAGTACTGAAACTTGCAGTTTTTCAGCTTCATAATTTTGAGGACTTAAATGTTGCCTTAGGAAACCTCACCCACATTCACTGCCCACAGAACTGAAAAAAGTACAGGTATAGTTAAATAATTACATCATCCATCTCTAAGGGAGAATTGCAATGTTGCAGCAGCCATTTACATTGAGTACAACAAACGCACAACACAGAAATATACACACGTACAACATAGTGATAGGCACATGTAACACTTTTATTTTTCCTTAAACATAAACATCTGTGACATCTATCTGTGACACATAATCAGCATACTTTTAAAATACATCACATTTGCAAAGATGTGTCTCTAGTTGTGAAAATAGTGCATACTGTGCTACAGTCTGTCCCTCAGAATATACATCTCTTGTCTCTGCCCAGAGAGGATTCATTGTACAGAGATATTGCAGTGGGCAGGAAAGATTTCTTATAGCAGTCTTTGTTAGAGTGGAGTTGGATAGGCCTGAGGCTGAACACACTCCACTGTTTGACTAGTATGTTGTGCAGTGGATGTACTGTATTGTTCATTATGTTCAGCAGTTTCTTTATTCACTTTCAGCCCACTAGATTACATTCTAACACAGTTTAAGATTAAGAAAATGTATGGCAGAGAAATGCTTAAACACATTGACTTGGGCTGTTTAAACATGTCGATTTTGCAGTGGTTGTAAAAAAGTGAAGTAAATAAAATCAAGTCAATTCTTTGCCAACGATCTGGAATGTTATAATCCACCAATATTGAAAATGTCCTTAAAGGAGTTTACCTAATCTCACCACTTTTAGCTAAATTAGTTATATTTTAAACATCCTCATCTTCTCTGACCCCACATCATAATTCTTAAAATAAATGTAAAGTTTAAATGTATATGGGTGAAATTAAGGCAGGGCACTTCTACAACTGTTAATAAGTTAATAAGAATTGTATATGGCCTCCACTCAGTGTAGGACAAAGGAAAAACAAGACATCAGCAGAAGTATAAGGGAAATCTATACTGCATGCCTCCATTTGTTAGGCAAACGTTAAGGAGGGGATTAAAAGAAATGTTTATCATCACATTACTAATGTTACTCATGTATATTTCCTTTCTCTATTCAGGGACAATTAATGAAGCATTTAATTATCTACTTTCATTAAAAAAAAAAAAACAATTACCCTGGGAATTGTATTGCCTCTGTGAGATCCATACAAACAGTAAAAAAGGCTAAAATCTAAATCAAATGTACAGTGTGCCTCAATAAACAATATGTAGGGTTAGGCAACAGGTTACCTTGGATACTGGTAAAGCTATAGCAGGCTGCAGCTTTCTTAGCATCTTTTAAGGACAAACTCAAAGCTTAAAGTAATGCTTGTCAAGTTGAATTGGAGGTTTGCATTAGAGAAACATCTGAAAAAGGGGAAAGACGAACAAAGATGATTTACAAAAAGCTGTGAGCTTTATTGTCACAGGGCCTCCCTACACTATTGTCATTCACATTCAAAGTCACGTGATATGGCCTAGATTCTCCTTTGGTCAAGTTCAGTGCCTTGTGTGCTGCTAAGGGCAAGGTTAAGGATGCTAGTGGAGTTATAATTGTTTCAAAGCCATGTCATATGTCATGCTTGCCATACATTTTGTATACACCGGGATGTCATCTGAAGGAAGGAAACTGCTGAAGGCTCAGGAAAAAACAAAACATTTTTTTTCTAAGCATGAATTTTGGAGTATTAATTTATTCTAAGGATAAAAGTTACCCTATCAAAACTCAACTCATATATTGGTCTGGAGCTATTTTTTTCAGTAATCAACAAGATATGAATTCAATAAACACCTACATGTAGACAGTGTAATTAAAACAAACTATATGTCAACATTCAAGATAATGTTCAAAATACAAAGTACGGCCTCCCTGAAAAATATTAGTTGTCCAGAGAAAAATGAAAGAAAAAAACAATGTCCAGTATATTTTTCTCTTTACAATCATCTCACCCAAATAGCTAAATAAATAATACAACTGTCACCACATACATTAAAACTGAATTTTAATTTGGTCTGCTCTTTAGTTGCTTCACAGTTCTGTATTTTTGTTTCAAACCTGTAAGAAACAAGGAAAATGTATTTTAGGTAAACATGTATCACAAACAACTTATTGAATAAACCTCTTACAGCTGAAGATTTACATACCAGCCAATGTTTTATTTACCTCCTTTCTTTCTGTCTCAGATTTCTCCCATCAGATCCCACTGTCAAAGCCCTTGAATTTTGCAAAGGCTGGTTTGGCTTCCACTTGCCTCCTCTTGCGACCCTCTTTATTCTGGCTCTTGTCTTCATGCAGCTGCAGCCCGTATGTAATGATGAACACCAGCCAGAAGGGGTCAGTAGTGATACGGCAGGCCACGCCATACCAGGCCAAGCTCTCCAGTTGCAAGTCCACCTTCTTCAACTCAATGTACAGCAGGGAGGTGATCGCCACCAGGACTAGGTCATACAGAGTCAACCAAATGCCAAACCCCAACAGGCCCACTGATCTCTGGGTCCACGTTGCTGCCAGCATCAGCATGGCCATCACCATACAGAACGACTCCAGGGCAATCAGGGAGTAGTAGCACTGAATGGCTGTAAAAGGCATCTCTGTGCCATTGGTGCCATTGGCAGGCCCTGCCAGGGCCATGCGCAGGTTGCCTGCCTCAAACACAATCTGCATCACACCCACCATCATGAAGTAAAGGCCCCCCACGATGGAGCCATCGCGTGGAGTCATTCCACAAAAGCCTTCTGCGACCAACAACTTCATGACTACCAGCAGATAAACAGTGTAGCAGTGAGATTTGTGACAGTGCCAAAGTAGGGATTTAGATAAAATAAAAAGTGTCTCATACAAAACAAAGGCCAGGAGTTGGCATAAGAATGGCTTTGGAGATGCTCAGCTATGATTCTGTCAAGATCCCTGAGTCAAAAGGGTGCCAAGTTCTGATCTGGTACATGAAAAAACACCTGTTACAGTAGATGAAGTTGAAGACTTTTTTTTTTTGGAAAACGACTAGAAAAGATGTTCTAATGATTCTGTCTTTCTCACTTAGGCTATTAGAACAAGTCAGCTGTCCCCTCCTGGAGAGAAATGTGCACTCATCTGAGGAAGTGGGGAAAAAACAAAACAAAACTGTTAACTTTGATGTTAATTGTGTAGTTCATACTTCCTTAACGCACTAGGGACAATAATCTTACTGCAGACTACTGACCCAGAACAGCATTAAATGTTGTTGCAATCCACTCTGTATGTTGGCTAGTAGATAGACTATTGGGGAACTAGCCAGGTAACGATACTCAACTGGCTAGCATATCCTGCACAAACTAGGCTATCACCTGCTATCCCATTAAAAGGGTTAACACGTCATAATCTTGTACTTTTTAATAAGCACTGTCTAAATCAAAATATGCAGGTCTGTGCACTGTTATCATAGCTGACCATACTTACCATCTAACAGCCCTAATGCTGGTTAAACTTGTGAAACTGTACATAAAAACTGTAAAATGTCAGTATCTTCAAAAGCACAACTTCGACATAGGCCTATCCAAAGAAATCATTCGATGCGATTGTCACTGCTGTTCGCTTGCAGAGTCTCGACAAATGTCAGATCTTGGGCAAAGTTAGCAACGGAACGGTTAGGTAGGCTTCTTGTGGTGTGCGATCTAGCTATCTCTCTTAACCAAACAGTTAACAAGATAAATAGTATCGATGTCAAGTAACAGGCCAGCTCGGACATAATCACAGATTAACATACCTCAGATATCTCATGTCACCGTATTGTGGTAAAGTGTTAATTTTTAAACCCTTGACAGTGGAAGCTTGCTGTAAGCAAACTGATGCCTCTATTTGCAGCAGATGGTTGAAGTGGAATCGGTAGTCATGGATCTTTGCTTACAGCACGAGCTAACTGTTCTATCCAGTGGTTCTGTCAAGCTTGAGAAGGTAGCCCTGATTGCAGTAATGAATGTGGCCTACTGACTACTATTTCTTAGTAAACATTCATGTTTATTCAATATCTCTAAATTGCATTTCACAAACATAGAAATTTGATATATTTAAAAAAAACAACAAAAAAAAAAACTGAAATGCAGGGAAAAGTATCAAATTTCTTTTTAGAACTATCCGAATACAAGCCTAGAACATTCAACACCTTAGTCGGTTTTATTTAAAGTACAAAAACATTACATTTTAACAGACATATGAACCTATTAAAAATAATATTCAACACATCAGATTCCACATGGATAAAGAATAAATAAATTATAATTACAATTTTAAAAAAGCATGGTGCACATCGTTTCAATGACCTTTTCCTTAATCATTCTAAATTAACACTGATAGGCTATTCATTACAAAAGGCAGATCACAGTTTATTACATTAAGTTAATAAGGAGACATTCCAATTGATAGCCTATCTGTTGCACTAAATGTAATAGACTACATGTATATACATAAGAACATTGTTGATACCTGACTTGAGTGGTTTTGACCAGAAACAGTTTATGCTGTAATACATAAAAGATTAAATGCTGGATTGAGTTATCAGTCATACATTTGTAATTTATATTGACAATACTGTTTCTTAGATTGAACACTAAATAATGCTGACAAGGCATGTAGGGTATTTCAAAAATGTTTTTCAGTATTGTAAATGTAATAAACAAAGACTGACAAAGGCTAATGGGTCAGCAGCACCAAAACATATAGGCAACCCTTGTGTCAAGTGTCTGTTAATATGAGAAGAAAATTACCTTCCAAACCATGCCTCCCAAAGAGTAGGCCAATGATTTGGCACAAGATTTCTGATAATGGCAAAAGCACATTATGCCAATGTCTTGCAATGTATAATATATTGCCTAGTGATGCCAAGTGCATGAATGTATGAAATAGATTACTGAAGTGTCAGAATCATGTCATCTGTCTATAAAATATGAAAGCAGACCGACTTTAATTTTAATATTACTGTCTGAAAGTATTACTTTGACTATCAACTAAAACACACAATACTGTATAGCCCAAACCATAGGCAGTTGTACATTCAGCAACATTTTTACATCCAAGTTTTACAAAAGAGGAAATTTGTCCAGGCAAATGCACATTAGTGTACGAAGCTGAATCAATTATATAAATAGCTTGTGTGAAATTCACATTGGCTACCATCTAAACATACAAAAATAATTTTTGACCTGAGGCCTCTAGATTCTAAAAAGTACAGCATTGAAAAAAAAATTCTAAAGAAACAGAAATGACCATCTTTGGGTTTAATATAAAGGGAACCCAGTCCCTTTTAGAACATCCAAATTGCTTCTTATTTGACAAAAATCTCAGTCTGTGTACTCAAGACAAATCATAGACATTCAGAATATTGTACTCTATGTGTGATGTTTCCATGTGACCAGAAGTGATTGCTTAAATTACAGTGTGTGACTCTTGAAGAGGTCATAGAACTCCACATTACATTAAAGTCCCATACACAGGTACTGTAACCAATGCAAAGTTCATAATTACTGAACAATCTTTACATCCAGTCGTTCCCTGGTTCCAGTACTGAAGGCACACTCAGGCAAAATGCGCTCAGAACTGATTCTCCTATGAGGCTGAGGCATCGCCTATCGTGTCTCTGTCCACATCCCTTTTTTTAAAGCTCAAACAATCTCCTTTTACGCTTCTCCTTTACACAGTCTCCTTTTTTGTTTACTGAGTGACATCATGAACAACAAGAGCACTTCAAGGTTGCGTACACGGCGAGGTTGTCAACTTCAGCGCACCTTTGCTGTGTAACGTTTTCAGGGTCTTGAATTCCAGTGGCATCCTGTGTGGCCCTGCATTGGAGAAGTAGCGATACTTGAGTGTGTCGTAGTAGTGGTACTTCACTGGGTTCCCTTGTGAGTCTTTGGGAAAGGGCCAAAACCCATAGAGGTGAATCTCATCACAGAAACGGGTGGCCAAGGTGTACATGAGTAATCCAGTGCTTGGGCGCTTGATGTGAATTTTGTTGGTGAGCCAGTACCTAGGAGACAAAAACAGACATCACTTACTGACCAATCCAAACTCATTTCAGTACTAATTTGCATATGGAACTGCAATTTCAGGTAATGAATTGCCTGCTGTACTTCATTTGAGCTTTAACAGTCCTGATAACAGTAGTTTTTCAGCAATGCTCTGATGGAGTTATTCATTAATGTAATTTAGTGAAGCAGAAGGTGCTTTTGCTCAGTAATAGGACTGCACATTAGGCTGTGGATAAGTTATATTCCTTATGTGGTCCTCATTCAACAGGTTAAAAAGTGTTGGGCATTAAGTTGTTTGTCTTGGATCTGGTTTAATATATACACTCACTTTGCATATTTGAAATTAATGTTAATTATAATTTTAATTCAGTTACCCTCTGATTAATAACTTTGCCATTACAATGTAATTACCTCTTCAATCCATACCTGAACAGTTTACAGAGTTAACAGAAATCATCTATAACAACATCTTTGTACGTTCATATGACAAACTATGTCAAATATATCCAACTCTCAAAACTGTAGTGACTTAAAACCTGTTACATTTCTTTGATAATGTCTATCTACTTGTTGACCTCACTATATTTTACTGTATCCATCCGTCATGGTCACATTAAGAATACTCAAGGTGTGTGCCACTGGACCTGACTGCTGAAGGAGTAATCCCTGGCAGGACTATATTTAGCCCTGAGAGAGGGTATGTAGAGGGTGTCACTGTAAAAGCATGGGGCCTGGCTGCTATGGTAACTCACAAGTACGTCTGTTGCAGCAGCAGAATTATATGGCCACTGCCCACATTTCCATATGCAAGAGAGTGTACCAGTTAACGTCTCAATACAATGTGTATAAAAAGGGGAGACGTTAATTACAATGCTAATTTTCATTAGTCTGGCTGTCGCACCAAGCTCACAGATAGGAAGTTCTCAGAGGTGGGATCAATAGGGGTCTATCAAATGCCTCTGTATACTACCAGACAGAGCTACAACCAATCAGACCACTGATTCTGATAACATACGTGTAGTGTTTGTTTTTCATTGGTGTTCTGTTTTCTTGGGCAAAGGAACAGCCGAGAATAGGCAGGTTGGCCAGACTGACTTGAATGCGAAACTCTATGCACCGTCACAGGCAGTATGGGCAGGCCCAGGCTATGGCCACATTCCATTTGCATATGGAAGAGAGTGAACCAGTTAACATCTCCCCTTTTTATACACTGCTAATTTTCATAAAATTGCATATATGACTGGGTGGCATTTACATAATTGTTTTTTTAATGTAAAACTATGCTCACACAAATGTCAGCCTTTTAACAAGCTTTTCACAGCTTGACTTCTCCATCTTTTTTAGGACACACCATTATATTACTCATGGTTATCAGATCAGCCAGAGTGTTCTTATTCTGGTAACGGCGTAGCATTTACACTTCTCCCTTTTCATAAATCGACTCTGTTCAGATAAGAACTAGTTTATACTGCAATGACAAGCTGTCAACCCTGGGCGTGAACACATCAAATCAAAACATCTCCCGAGCTACTTCTGCATTACAGGGTACATTTTGATCACAATGTTGAAGTCTGCATCCACATTCATTTTTGTTATGTAAACGCAGCCCTGGGTGTCAGTCTCAGCCAGACACAGATATCAATTTAATCCCAAGCCTCAACAGCGCATGCAGAGACTGTAAAGAGAATAGACGCACATTGGGTTTGGCATGGCCGTTCACAGCTGGTGTGCCTATTGATTGTGTGTGGGGCCAGGACTAAACTAAAGGCTAGTGGGTAGGCTTTACTTCTCGTGCTGCTAGCACACTCTCCCACATAGGCTCACTGCAGGACTCCTCTCTCTTCCAGCTTTGATTTTAATGGGGTCGCCAGAAGGGGCTGCTTTTCTTTTTAGCCCTGTTCTGATGCAAGGCGGCCGCTAGCCATGAGCACACGAGCGCTGTGCCAGCGTGTGTCTGACACATTTGTATTCAAACTTTCACAGCAAACAAGACAGTCGGTTGGGGAAAAAAAAAAAAAGAAAGAAATGGTATTGCTGGAGAGCTGAACAGCTAGTAGGCATCAAATCGTTTATCCATGTTTTTATTGCCTGCGAGGTCTGTGCAAGTGTGTTTTTATCAGTTTGGAAAATCTAACCAGTACAAGAACAACAGCCATGATTTTCACTACTGTCAGTCAATTGTTTCCTTTGCAATAGGAAGCTTGTTTTACATCAATACTTGAATGGCAAGGCATTACGTTTGTATCTTTGTAATTTAAGGCAGCACAAAATTTGTGTAAGAAAATAAACAGATGCTTGTTAACAAGCAAAATGTAACAGAGCCAAGAATAAATTATCCATTTATCTCAATGGGAGCTGCAATAATGAATCATTTTAGTGATGCGTTGTCAAGTATTAAATTAATCACCAATTATCTCGATCAAAATGGCCTGATTCCATCTCCAATCTTTTTTTTTTTTTGCTTCTTTACTCCCCTGTAATACAACCCTGGCCTGAATGCACTCAGAGTTTGAACAGAACAAGGACTTTGACTGCATTATATTGGACTCTAACAAATACTGAAAATACTGACTGGAAATAGAAAATACTGACCGACATTTTCACCATTTTTATTTTACTAACCACACAAATTAAGAAAAAAATGACACGTTAAATCAACAACGAAAATGAGCATTGTTATATTTCGACTATTTTCTGTTGCCAGTTAATTAAGCTATAATATTTTTTTTATATTGCAAACTGTAGGAATTATCAGGTTTTCTGTGAAGTCCCTCTTGTAATACTGACTCATTCCCTAATTAACTCCCTTGAGTTTCTGTGTTTTAGGCCGCAGCTCATTTCATCCTTTCACAGTCGGATGAGAGAGGCCATAAAAACCAATGCCTACAATTATTATGTACAATTATATTGTGCCATATGCCTTAGAATGGCCTGGGGTGAAATTTGGAAAGAATACCACAAAATAAAAGGGCGGTTTCACAGGGAAAAGGGAATTGTGAAAAGTGAATACTGTATACAGTGCTGACATTGCATTGCATTTAGCTGACTCTCTGCTGATGCTTATGCAGAGGGACTTAAAGTGAATTAGGTACAGGGACATTCCCCCTGGAGCAATGTGGGGTTAGATGCCTTGCTCAAGGGCACTTCAGCCATTCTACTGATATGGAATCGAACCCATGAACCTTGAATCCAAAGCCCAACTTTCTAACCATTTGACCACAGCTGACCCCAGTACAGTATGTCCTGTACTGCCCTACAAAGCCAAAAGGCAGTAACTACATATTTTGTCGAATTGAGTTTAGACTGGAAATTGACTTCATAAAAACGTCTTTTGTTTTGTGACTAAATCTCAACATGTTTCACCAGGCAGTATGACAACGTTCAAGGCATTTTTCTCACTTTCTATGTTTACGTAGTTACCGTACTTTGCCTTTGTAGGGAAGTGTACATATGGCAGACTCGCCAGTAAAGGTGACTTTGACGGTAAAATGCTGAATGGTATTGCTCACCCCCTGACAGCGTGGATGAGGCGCAGCGAGGGGTACGCCGTTCGCACGCTCAGGCCCCGCTTCAGGATGAGCTCATTGACGCCCTCCACGTGCTTCTCGCCGCCCTTCACCATGAAGGCGGGGATCCACAGCACGCTGTCGTTCAGTGCCCGCAGCCGCTCCACGAAGCGCTCGCGGTCGCTGGCGTTGTGCAACCCCCCGTAAACCCGCTGGATGACCGACGGGTTCATGGTGGTGAAGTCTGACCGCACGCCCACGTCGCCTGCAAACTCCACCAGCGGCGCCAGATTACATCTAGCGGTGAGAGAGAGAGAGAGAGAGAGAGAGAATAGATTAGATCTTCATTGGCATCATCACAGGTGCAACGAAATTTGAAATGTTTACCAATAAATGTATCATTTAATCAATCTATAGTAAAAAATAATTTAAGGACTGGAGCTATTATAAAGAATAAAAAATAAAATACTACTACTACTTATAATAATAAAAATAATAATAAAACAACATGACCATACATATGTGTACACACACACACACACACACACACTGCATAGACCCATTTCACATTCAGAGTTAGTTTGTTGCAGAGCAGGGGAGAAGCCGGGGTAAAGGACATCGGTTAGTCACCCAGCGGTGGGGAACGGCCACAAGCAGCCACCCTGCTGAGGCTCTCAGACAGCCAAGGGGCTCAGGTGGCTTTAAGGAGCAAATCAACCGTCTCCATCTACAGCACCATTAAAGTGAGGTGAAAAGGGATGCTGTGAGGAGGGTTAAAAATAGTGGCAGAATGAGGCAATGCTCTTTTTCATGTGAAATATGAAAAACCACAGGCGAATCAGGATTGAGAAGTGGATGGTGTTGGGGGGGGGGGGGGGGGGGGGGGGAGAAATAATTCTTCACACTGAAACCGCACTTGCCACCTGAGATGGTTATCACAAATACTGACAGGAGAAATGCAATTTGGATCCCGATACTGGGAGAACAGTATTAAACTTATGCGGCCTAGAACGGTAATAAATTCTCAAGGCCCTCTGTGTTGGTGTTCTCTGTGAGTTAATTTGTTTTCGCCACAACCTGCGGCTAGGTGCAATCCATCAAACCAGCTTCTTTCACAGAAGTTTAAAAAAAATTCAATTTATATTTCTGTCTCTATGCAGGTGAGAGGCAATCGCGTGGAGCGGAAAAACTGATGCAAGGGCCTTGCAGATGGCCTAAAGGAACCACCTCAGCCTAAAGTAATGCCAGCCATCTGAGACTGACTTATTTTCTCTCCAGTTCCTTACAGTAGGGCTGGGCGATATGGCAAAAAAAAAAAAAAGATCAAAATCTATTTTCCCATATCGTCCCAAATTAATTTTATATCACAATTTGTTTCCAGACACTGACAGTTTGAAAGCCTCTGGATCGAAACCTATCTTTAAAAGGCACCGACATATCTCACATACCGGCTTTCTTTACTCCATGTCACTCTAGGCGAAAACAAGCCTTTGGCACACAGCTAACAACTGATTTGTAACCTTTTTTGTTAGCAGTGACATCAGCTTCAGGGGATCAATTAAATATGCCTAAGGCTGTTCGTAGCAATTGACATGAATTTTATCACGATCACAAATGCAAACGGTTTAATCGCCCAGCACTACCCCACAGATAGGGCCATTTCAAAATCCTGCCCCATTTTGTGTACTGAGATCTTGGAGACAGTGGGCTCTATTTTAATACCAAAAACAGCTGGCGGAAAAACGGCAGCACGTACAGTATGGCCACATACGCAAAAAAGGATATCCTTTAGACTAGAGCAAGTAGTAAATACATTTAGTGGGTGGAGGTCAGCCCAAAGATAATTAGGGAAAGGTCAGGTTGAAGTCGACCCCTAGCTTTGTTCAGTATTCCCTCTGAACAGACAACTGGAAACTGCTTTAAACAAGATTACAGTATACATCGTAAGAAGAAGCCAATATCACCATTGATTTCGTACAAGTTTTGTCAGGTGGTTATCGGAAAGCCATTTACAAAAAAAAAAAAAACGTGATACCTCTTTTGTTGTTGGCCAAGCAAATAGATCTTTTGCAGAAAAGATCTTTGCCTCTTTGTCCAGCATTTCTACCTCTGCCATAGGCTAACTAGACTATAATACGGGAATACAAATAACAATTGTTATACCATTACTGTGCATTTACATAATGCCTTTACAGCACACTGAGGATGTACTACAAGCCAGATAAAATCAGACTAGGCTACCATTTCCCAGACATTTAAGTCCTTCAAAGGACTGAAACTTTTAAAACTAGTTTAAATGCCTGCCAGGACACATGTTAACCTCAGGGATGTCCTAGAGAGATTGCATTGACCCACAGGTTCTCTCCTGGTTTATTGCTAATTCAGAAATATTGTGTGCGGGCATAGTCGGGCACTTTTCCAATACAACTTCCAATACAGTGTAATTGCATTAGAAATATGCATCACAGTTAAGCCTACACATGCAACAAATATTCTCCGAAAAGTGGAGCAAACAGAACATGTTTCCTTTGAAATAGAGGATATTTGTGTGTTGGTGTGTGTTACTCTTACAGTTAGGTCCTAGGATAATCAGGTTTGAATCTGCAAAGATCTTGAACGAGATCTAAGGTCTTAAGCATCTGCACTGGTCTTTGTAAAAGCTTTCACTCTAGCCCCACTTTACTTCAGGATGTTGTTCTAGGTCACACACTCACCGGCTCTCTGTCTGTCGCTCTCTCTTACACACACACAAACGGGGGAAAAAAAAAAAAAAAAAATCAGGTGAAAGGCTGGTCAGGGGAGGCCTGGTGTACAATAGCGGCCTAAAGAGAGTTCAAAAGAGGATTTGGGGAGGCTATTCAAGACTCAGTGTGCAGCCCACCGTGAGCTAGAGTTAGGCAGGCTTTGTCCAGCACAAAAAGGAATGAAAACCAGCGACATGGTGGCAGGTGTTCAGAGAGAAGTAGTCTGGCTTCTGTTCTGTTTTACCTCCCTGGCCAGTCTGAGATCGCCTAAAGGTGGACATACTGCCAAACAAGCCCAGGTGCCAATGGCAACATCAGCAAATCAATGTTTTGGCATAACCAGCTTTCAGTGTTAAAGATGAGTGTAAGGTAAGTGCTCGCTCTCACTCTTGCTCGTTCTCCCTCGCACGCACGCACGCACGCACACACGCACGCACGCGCACACACACACACAGACACAGACAAAAGTGTTCTCAAGCAACAAAAACAGGAAGAAGAAAAGGAAGAAAAAGAGAAAAAAAGAGGTCCCTTACCTTATCACAAAATCATGGCTGTCTATCTCCTGTCCACATCCGCTGCCTAGCAGCACCCCAGAGTTTCCCACCACAGCGCAGGTCTTGAACCGCCGGTTCTTCAGAGGGGAGACTTCAGGCAGCAGCTTGTGCAGCGTATGCGAAACGTTGAGCGTCCGGCGCCGGTCCAGAACATAGTGGATGGTGTCGCCGGGCTTCAGGCTGCTCTTCACGACGGACACGTCCCTTTCAGCATCCAGAAAACGCAAGATGTCCTTTCTATTTGTGTAACAAAATGGAGGTAATTGTGAGTTGGGGTTGGAGGTGGAGGTGGAGGTGAGGTGTGTGCACACAAAACAGCAGCCAATTTTTTTTTGTGCAGCACATCAACACCAGTCAACTTGTTAACAGCTTTCGTAGCTTTGAACAGAAAAGCACAACCTTGATTTCAAAGATTCGTGTGCTGTTTTGCCAGAGAAATTCTGTCACATCAGACCTAATGATATGCGTCAGTGTTCTTCCTCTTTTTTTAATAAACAAAAACAAATAGCAGACAAACAAAACAACAATTACACAACAGATCAACAACATGGCCATATGCTTCTTTTATGTGATGACTGATGCAACTGTTGCAGGTTGCAAGAGACTGTCACAGGCGTCACATGAGAGCCTGCCTGTGTTCCCTGTTGGTGGTGCATATGACACCAACCAATCTGTCAGTTCCTCCTCAGAGACATCGTCAGTGTCAGTCAGTGCTTGCCCACACACACACAATTCACTCAATCATGCACACACAAGTGCGCGCACACAAGCACACAGCACACACACACACCAACATCACCATGTAATTGAAATGATGTTAAAAACGCCAGCCTGGTGACAGTACTCTTTTCATTAATGAGATAAAAACAGAAGAAGTGGTGATTATGAAGCATCACAATGCCTGCCATGACCCCCCCCCCCCCCACACCTGTTGTAATCCATGATGTATGAAGTATGTAGAGAAGGTAGAGGAGCTCAAATACTTTGCTTTCTGTGACTACACTAACGTTTAACCATAAACACCCAGTACATTTTTACAGTACGTTTTACAGTACAGTACATGTTTGGAAAAGCAATGCAGTGCCTATATTTTATCAGGATTTATACGGGGTTGGCAGGAATATTTCAGGGAGTGTGTATGGCAATCTGCTTGAAAGAGTGGTCACATTTAATATGTATTCTTGATTTGGAAACTTGTGGGGTCAAGAGCAAAACCACACTAGCCAGCTGTAAACATGCCCCGTGACGTTTCTGACATTGGGGTTCAAAAACAAAAACAGACTAGCCAATAGTAAACATGGGCAGTAATGACAAAGGGCAGAGACAATTGGTGGATATACACATGACACACGCACACGAGACATAAATACTTTGTGTGTGACTCAGTGCATGCCCTATTTAAAGACTTCTTGAAACTGTTATGAGGAACAGTACAGAGTTGTAATGGCAAACAAAGAATATCTATAAAAAGTCCCTTATACCAAATGTAATGTCACTGCTTAACTCAGAACAGGTCTACCAGGGCATTTCTATTTGCTCTGATATATTGTTATACGTATAATTGATTGTTGTATTTATTGTGCCTGTCTGTGATTTTTTTACCCACTTACCCACAGGTAAACATGATTATCATTGTTAATACTGTGAAAAATAAACAAGAATGTGCCTCCAACAATGGAACACATGTTTGCTTGATAAACAGGTCCACTCAATTATCAAATGCTGATTAAAACATGATAATTCACCAAAAGCTGATTAAAATATCCGATAATCTGATTCAGAGAAAGCAATATCATCCAAAAAATACATGCTTTGTCTTGCAGCCTCTGGTGAAACATGGTATGAGAGTAAGCAGCATCACAAGACAACCATCTCCTCTAACGTTGTTAAGAGAGGCTCCACAGAACACGGCGCCTCTCTGCTCTCCCTCCACTCTTGAGGTAAGCGCAGAATGAAGCTGTGTCCAGGGCAGCTCACATGCCAAGGGAGCGGGACCGTTCCACTATAAATCTCATTTCCATATCTTGATTGAATTTCAGCGGCCAGCATTTTTCAGGAATATGCAGCATCAGAGAATTCAGGGGAGCCGCGCAGCAATGAAACTATATCAAGCTGTACAGAGTATTACCCAACAGAGGGGAGTAGTTTTGCCATTATATGCAGCTTTTTCTCAGCATAGTTGGTGTGTGTGTGTGAGTGTGTGTAAGTGTATGTGTGTGTGTGTGTCTGTGAGTGTGTCTGTGTGTGTGTCTGTGTGTGTGTCTGTGTGTGTGTCTGTGTGTGTGTCTGTGTGTGTGTCTGTGTGTGTGTCTGTGTGTGTTCCACTGAGGCTACCCAGAAAAAGACCAGCTGCTATTCTTAGCAGTCCAGGACAGTTCTGCAGCCATAATAAATCTATGGACTAATTGGATTTCAGTTGTACTTAAATTTACATAAATTTTAATTCCTTGCCTACACATCTAAAAAAAAAACATGGGCTACCTCTGGTAAGCTCAATTTGCAACAGCAAATAACACTAAAATGTTTTGTGAGAGCAGATGTCTTAACACACCCACAAAATGCCTTCCCCTCCTTCACTGCTGACTTAATTAGGTCAAAGGGGGGAAATGGATTCACTGCCACTCCAGATCATTCTACGCTCCCTGTTGCCTTCAGCTTCTGTTTCAGCGTCTAGTCTCAGAGGCCAGAACATGCTTCATTACTGACCTTCGGGAGAGGCGCTGAATTAAAGCAGGAGTAGTGACCTTGATTTCTTCTCTCTCTTTTTTCCTCTCCCTCTCTTTCTCTCTCACCCCCCCCACTCACTCACTCCCCCCCCCCCCCCCCCTCTATCTCTATCTCTCTCTCCACCTACCCTCCCCTCCTCTCCCCTTCTCTTCGACTGCTGCTGTGACTCCATTCCGACTCCATTCCACGGCGGCCCCAAAACTGGATCAGGTGACATCTGCGAGTCGACACGCGTGTTCAAAAATAGCCGGCGTGCTGCCTGCCGCCGCTGAGCGTGCGTCCCTCCCTCCCTCCGCGCCGCTGCGTCGCCCCTGCTCACCTTATCATTAGCACCAGCGAGGAGTTCACCCTCCAGCCGTCCGCCGAGGGCTGTGGGACATCGGGCACACTCCTCCGCCCGCCGCTCCTCTCCGAGCTGTTGACCATTAGTCTGGAGGCTATTAACTCGCCATCCCTGGAGGGGAAGGAAAGAAAAAAAAAAAAGAGAAGAGTGGGTTGTTGGGTAGATGGCGGTGTAGGGAGTGGTGGTGTGGGGGGTGGAAAGGGATTTCAGTGATACTGATCTGCTCCCTCTCACTGTAACCAAAGCACTTGTCACATGTGTGAGGGAGAAGTGTTGTGTGCCTGTCAACTATGACAACACGTTGCATCACAAGTGCACACAAGCACAGATTCAAATAGCTTCTTCACCGGACAGCCTCTGCTTGTGATTTTTTAATCACACAGAGTCGCAACTCGCATGCTTTGACATCCTAACAAAAAAAGAGAAGTAGAGCACAATTAAACCAGCTCTTGTAACACGTTGACCACATGGGGAAATACCACGTTTAAGGATAAACATAAAACTGTTTGCCCGTCGTACACTTCACCATTCCTGCCCCAACAAGTCAGAGCACGCCTGGTTCAGGTGAAATCAAAACTACAGTCAAATGCCAGCGAACTTCCCTATGTTTTTCTGTGTACTGAGACTGATCATGAACTTTTAACCACAGTTATATCATGCGCTGTGACGGCTTCTTGTGAAAGCAGCACAGACATTAAAAGGCCTGTCTGTACAGTGCGAAAAACCACATCCTGAAGCTTGCACCGGCACACAACAGGCAGTGATTCTACCATTACAGTGGTATTAAACTTCCCCCTGGGCACCAGGAATCAGCTATTGTACACCGATGTAAACTCCCAACACTGCACCGGTCTTTCCCTTGACTATACCGTGACAGGGAACTGACTAAACCCAGACCTTTGATAAGCCTCAAGATTGAGGTAAGAAAAAAAGCGTCACTGTTCAACACAGGAAGCTCTGCCATGACCTCACAAAAACAAACTCTTTGCACGCGATGCCATCCTCTACTGTTATTGAGGAACCGTGGCAGAGTTGCTTGCAAGTTGTCTTCCCTGAGGGACTGTTCCATTGTCCCTGTAATTATCTTGTATTATGTGATGAGCACAGCTTGTAGGCACTGTAAAAAAAAAAAAATCGCTAGGCAGGTGAGACGGAGATTTGGGGGGGGGGGGGGGGGGGGGGGGGGGGTCCAAGGACAAACTCTCAAAATTGCCCCCTGAATTTGCCATGTCAGATTTACCTTCACCACAAAACATACAACTATACTGAGGACAGCTGTCAAGAGGCTCTGTTTTCTGTTCTGTAATTGTCTGTGGTTATGAACCCTACTTTTGCTAGTCAAGCAGAGGGAAACCACATAACAGTTGACTGCTGTCTGCTGCTTGAGGCCACAGTATACGTCTTTCTCACAGACACACACACACACGAGACTAAAGAAGACAGACAAACTGTCAGTCTCCGTTTTCGGTCACAAGCATCTCACAGGAAGTGTTTGCCGTTATCCTCTATTCAAACTAATATAAACCAAAAGTGTCAAGCACTCAAACAGCATTTCTGGCCAGTAGGATAACTGACACATATGGGGGCTGTAGGCTTCATATGAATCTTTTGTATTCTTCACACAGAAGGACTCACCAGGACAGTTTAGGGGCTTCTCAAAAACTGGCCTAGTAAAATAAGTGCAACAATAGGCTATAAAACTCCCCTTCTCTCCCATCCAACCATCTACCTCCCTCTCTGTCTCTCACACACTCTTTGTAACAGGCCACTACAACATCAATGACCTACTCTTGTCTGAAATGTTGTCTTGTATTGTAGAATTGCGGTATATATAAAACTGCCCCAAGAGAAACGACCTAAAACCTTGTGAAGGAAAAAGTCGTCTTTCTGATATCCCCCATACCACAGCAAATAAAACAGGCCTAAATTGTAGATGGGATTTTCTGAATGAGAAAATCAAAATACAGTGCTAGGGGATGGTTGGACAATAAATATCTCAAATATGAGAGGTTTAAAGGCACACATTTCCCCGTGGCAAAATGATAGTCAGTCCAGCCCAAACAAAGGAAAATAGCCATCCATCCCGACACAATTGCCATGGGCAGGACCATTCGCAATGGTAGGACACTGCAAGCTGGTAACATTCAGCAAAACTTCTCCTACATGAACATAAACTAACATAAACAGATTATCCGCAGCAAATTAAAAAAAGCAATAAGGTACATCCTAAATCACATCGATACATCAGCTACCTTCTGTGATGGGCTATTGGATTAGCGGTGTCAATAGCAAAGAGAACGTGTCGTAGCCTACCCTATGAGTTGGGCTTCCTGATGTTCCCCACTTCTTGTTATGTCTTTCGTCTTGTAAAATATCAACAGAATACTAATGGTGCAAACAGTCCATCGTTTCCAACTAAGGCGCATTTCGTTAATGTAGATAGGCTGAGTTATATCTTGCACAACCGGTCCGCTGAAGTCATTCGCTGTCCAAGTGCCTCTCGGTTGATACAGACTAACCCGCGTCTGTTGCACATTACCTATTAGTTTCTCAGCAGCTGTACACCATGTCCTGCCTTTGCAGCCACCGCTTCGAGATTGAAATGTTGACTGTCCAATCACATCCGTTCTCTGGCAACATATGCAAATATAGTACTCGGTAAGGCCAATAGGTTTTGTGGAAGGCGTGAGTTGGCGACTTCGAAGTTGTGTCGGAGATCAGTAGCCCAGTAAAGCGCGGTCAGACGAATAATGAAATTGATCTAAAATAGTCTGGTGGCCCAGCCGGTGCTCTTTGATACTAATTTCATGCGCAAATTTAGAGGAGAATTATTTGATGTTTTTTAATTTCATTTTCTTCAGACACAGTCATTATACATGTCTAAGAAACACTTCTGTTGCCTGTAATTTAAGATAAAGTGAAAACCCACACTATGCATATAGGCCTACACAGAAAAGTTGTAAGTATCAAGAATTTAAAATCTTGAATTAATTAGACCTGTTCAAGAGTGTCCTGCAAATTGATTAATTTCTGATTGTGTTGGGCCCTTGCCTAGGACTAGATGAGCCAATCCACAATTTCAGAGGCGGGTTTAAATAAGCCTTAAGGCAATGTGGAGGCCAATTTCAGAGGCTTGCTAAGATTATTTTAATTTAAAAACAATAACATTTGTAAATAGAATAAATAGCTCCAGTGAGAGACAGACACAGAGTTGTAAAGATCAAGATAGCTTTCACTTCTCCAAAGAGAACATGAAACTGGGCAGACACCCTAACACATCCCTATTGATAAACAAATGCCTGTGAACAAGGACATAACCATCCAGAACAATCCACTGAGGAGCTATATGGATGATGAATGCGGTAATATGTTTCAGCTATGGTCTGCATTAAAAAATCTGCAAAAAAACTGGTGTACATGCAACTAAAACATGCTGCATATAATTTTGCTCAAGAAAGATTGGAATCATATAAAGAACACAGCAGAGAAGGACACACTCTCTCTCTCTCTCTCTCTCTCTCTCTCTCTCTCTCTTTCTGTCTCTCTCTCTCTCTTTGTCTCTCTCAATGAAATAAGTGAATGACAGCAGAGAAGAGACCATGTCCAGAGAAGAAGAAGATAACGATGCAACCAGAAGTGACTGAGGATGTCATGTAGAAAATGATTCACTTGATGTTTGGTTTTTGAACAGTAAGTCGACACCAGCAAAGTCAAAGAGGGCAGGCGCAAAGATACATCTGAGGAGAGGAAGCATGAAATATTAAAGCTTTTAAAGACAGAGGGGCGTGACTCTTTTATGAGATCTCTTCAAAATATCAGGGAGAGGAACAGATTTAGGTTGGGGGGGAGAGAAACTACCATCCTCGCATCTAAATGTACCATAAAAAAGAATGAACTTCTCACTGCGAAGGATTTTCAGGGCTTTCGAATCATTTATGATCGCTCCCATGTTGAAAGAACGCACAGCCCAAATAAACCATTTGGGGTTAATTATTCTAATGAGCGGAAGAGTTGCCGCAATTTCATCAGCCTTGAAAAATTAGCAAAACACAAGATAAATCTCCAAAGCAGAAGTGCCCATTAACTGCCCTCCCATGGATTAGTTCCATGGAGTGCTTTTTGCTGAGGGGAAGGCGCAAGTTTCCAGCGCTCCTTGGCTAAGGGTTACAAAAGCTTCTTTGATGTAATTTGATCTCCTCAGTACTAATCTGATAGGGATGTGTTAAAAGCAGGCTAAAGGTTTTTTTTGGTCTTTTTCCCCCCTATCCTATTCCCATCATTTGAAATAGCCCTTGTATGCTGACTCTCACCCATCAAGGCAACTGCTTTCCATTAAGTCTTTTAGCTTCTCCGTTGTTACAGACCTAAAAGCCCCATAATGCACAAATGACTAGTCACACATTCTGTTCCACATATTTTATTGCGTTGCCATCTCTTGGAATTTGTAAAAATTTCTTTCAGCTTCCAAATCTATTAGTTTGTCTAATGAACAGAAAACAAGACTAACAAGATTAATAACAGACATTCGCACCAGGCATAAAAATGCAACTCGCCATATGGTGAGATTTTTTAATTAGGCAGATGGTGTAAATAGATGTGATGCATACACTGCATGGGTCCTGTGTGTCCACTATATATGCACCCTGTTGTCTAGTTATTAACAACTAAAGACATAAGACCAAGACTTCATTAAGATCATGTGTCATATTATTCCACTGTGTCCTGGGATTGTGTGGGAGTGTTGCATCATTTCTCACAGTCTGGCTTATGCAGCTGTTGCCAAAGGATGATAATGCATTTGTTTATGCTCGTGCGGTTAAGCAACACATCAGTTCTGAGTTGGAAAGAAGTTGTTGCCTAATCTGTTAAATGATATGGCCTGAAAATTACAAAAAAAACACCCACTTCTTCCTGACTCAATTTTTGTTTCATGATGAGTAACAGATAAACACAGACAAGCAAGCTTAAACTCGCATTTTAGAGATTGCTCAATGTCAAACTATCATAAAGTGTTCTGTGTAGCATTTTGTGTACACACATTAGGTGTTCATGTGAGTATCTAAACATCTGCGCTGTCCTCAGCAAAATGATCTTATTAGCTGCAGTAATCTTATACTGTTGTGTGCTTAGTCACCAGCTGTTTGCTGGACACAACTGAGTTTTAGAAATACCACCTGCACACACAACATGCAGCTAGGAGACCTTTCCAGTTCAGCAAGTCCAGCAACATGGGTTTCCATGGCCACACAAGTGCACAGCTCTGTTCTTAATTTATGTGACAGAGATAACAAAATATTGAAAACATAATTAGCTGTAGTGCCACATCCAAATACTGTATGAATGTTCAGGATCTGTTATATAACATAGCTCACTATGTAGCTAACAATATCTGTAGAATGAGTGAGTGAGTGAGTGAGTGAATGATAGTAAGTGGGTGAATGACTGAATAGGAGGGGGCAGAGAGAGGGGGCAGGAGAGGGAGAAGGAGCGAGATAAGGGTAGAGAGAGAGAGAGAAAGAGAGAGAGAGAGAGTTTCAGTTTTAAATCTGAGAGCCCTACAAACATAGCTGGACATCTTATCCTGCAGAAGCGTGCCCAGCTAGTGGCTCGTTAAGTTTAAAGATCCATTCTTCAAGATGGCAGAAGACCATTAAAGGAAGACATACTAAAGTTGACGCAAAGGGCATGCTCCTAGTAAGTTCAACCATGTTTGTAGGGCTTCCAAATTTCAAACAAAATAATAATAATCTGAAAAAAACCCCAACATATTTAATTCCCATATATTAAGGAACATGCACAAAAAATTGGTCACTGTGATCACATCACACAGAGTGCACACAATGAAATTAAACCTCTGCAGTTAACCCATCACACGTGTAAGCAGTGGGCAGCCATGACAATGGTGCCCACGGAGAAGCATATGGAGATGGTATCATGCTCAGGGCAGCTCAGTCACAGGGGAGTATGGAGGACAACACTGTCAGTGTCAGGAACTGAACCTGTGATCCTTAGGCTGAAGGTTCAACTCCTTAACCACTAGCCCATGACTGCCATGCAAAGAGGAAGATGCTGAAGACTGAGACACTTCACAGCATGGATGACATTTCACTCTTTCGCCTCTAAAACAGGAGATGGTGGCAAGTTTGTGCTTTGATAGTAATTGCTAGTGCCTAATATGCCAGTGCCATATACAGAGTGATTGAACATTTATATATAAAGAAATGATAAGCATTTTAAAACAGAGAGTTACTTTTCAATCACCCTGTATGGTGTTGGCTCCAGCGATTTCTATCAGAACACTCGTCATCATCTCCTGTCCTGTTTTTGAGACCTAGAGTGAAATGTCATCCTTGCCACAGAGTGTCCCAGTCTTCGACACTTCGCCTCTTCGTATGCCAGCCCTGAGCTTCTGAGTCAGTCTGAAACGTCAACTCTCAAAGATAACATCTTGAACATCATTCCTGGAGTGCTCTGCAGTTTGCCGAAAAGTGTAAATCCTATCTTGCACAGAGGTGAAACTGCAGATGTTCTCACACTCACTAGTTTTGACGCTGCTGGTGTGTCCCAATTAAAAAGACAACTGTTGTGTGAGTCTTTGTTTCCGTTACTTCACTTGTTATCGTGTACAGTGTTCTTTGCCCAATTAATCTATACAACAACTACAACAACACATTTAGCACTTCTAATCACCACCAGTGTGTAGCACCCACCTGGGTAATGCACAGCAGCAGTAATTCACCACAACACTCGCCACACACCAACTTGATATTACACTGCTGCATAGACCTTTCCTGCACTGATCTATGGGGTTACAGCAACTATAATATGCCTTGTTGTTTATTCTTTTTAACATTATTGTCAGGGTTATGGTATTTCTCAATGAGAGGTAAAAACTAATTCATTAACAAAAAAACATCAACAGCCGGGTGTGTTGGCCGTGCGTTGGTAAGAAATTAAGCCAAAATTGGGCAGCCGTAATGGCAAAATTGGAGCCAGGCTGTTTGTAGAAAGTGCTTTTTGGCGCCAGACCACACGGGGTAAACAAACAGCAGTGTATTATTGCACAACGCCAGAGTGCATTTGGAGATCCTGTTTTACCTCATGTGGGGGCAAAATACATTTGTTGGTGGTCAGTTGAGGCTAAACATCTCATTTTATCCACTTGCCATGGATATACCCATCAGCATTCTCCACAGCAAAAAGGGATAATGTCACCGTGTTAGACTCCAGAGCGCATGAATCTCTTCATGTACAATTTACATCCTCTGAAGCCATTGACCTATGCTTTCATGACAGCGATGACTAGTAGTCATTTTCCGTGCTCTGCAACAAAATGGAGCTCAGAGCACAATAGATGTGCTTGACATTTCTCCCCTGAGTGGCCAGTTTAATGACAGCCAGACACTATGGCATACCGCAGCTCGCCACGTTACTGGGGCAACATTTGTGGCGGAAATTTGTTTTTTGCAGCTCATCCCCCTGGGTATTTTCAGGGGCAATCCACTGATCTGCTCGGAAATAGCGTTCTTTTATTTTTAATAAGGTGCCATCTATCTCTAAAATCTTAAAAGTTACGAAGACTGAAACAGTTCACAAACAAGCCAGAGATCAGGCAACACATTTGTGTTTCAACCGTGCTGAGTTCAAAGCTATTTTCTTTCAAGATTTCTTTGGGAGACAGTGACTGCCATGAAAGGAAAGAGTGGTGTGACGATTGATTTCATCAGACAAAAGGGAAACCTTTAATAAAACAGGCAGTTCAAGGTTAGATTGAAGAACTACTGTTCTGTTGTTTGTTTGATGTACTGGCGCTTGTTTTGTTTGAATGTTTACAGACAAACAGTAATACCAAACCCAAGTACACAGTATACAGTATACAAGTATACAACCCAATATATCTACTAAATAAAATCACTGCAGATTTTAGTGTTTGTACTGTGTATACATCAAGGTCAAGGTGAACTTAATTATCCCAACAGGGGAAATACATGTGGCCAATATTGCACAACTCAAAAAACATATAGTGTTTAAAATCACGTGACAGTACAGACAGTAGACATACCACATTACAGACATAACAGAAATACAGAGATATATCGTGTCATAAAAAGGGCAATGGACTGTGTGTGAACGGAACTGCAGTGAAACCCTGAAAGGGGGCAGCCACTTCCTGCCACCACCAGTGTGTAGCAGCCACCTGAGAGTTGCACGGCAGCCATGATGTGCCAAAATGGTCACCACACACCAGCTAATGGGGACGGGGGGAGTTGGAGTTGGAGCTGGAGCTATTATACAGAAATATTTGTTATATTCAATATTAAACTTTAAGTTGTTTGATTTATATGACATCTTGTTGTTGCTTTGGAGGGTATGGGTCACATTAACATTTAACATGATGGTATTTTTATTAACAAGCCAAAATAAGCATAAAAAGTAATAATAGGCCTGTGTATGCCTGTTTGCACCTGTGTTAAGTTAA
>CM059273.1:13288979-13296479 GCA_030347295.1 Setipinna tenuifilis
ACTAGTCATAATTTGTGTCATAATTTCTACATGTAAAATTGCTCAGTAACCTTTGAGTAAAGCAAGACCTGTAAAATCACCTGCTGTCAGTGTCTTGCACATTGACATGTCTTCATGTCAGTAAGTGGTGATCATCTTCACCCTGCTAACTGACATCTGTGTGTAGGTCATCTCTCCCTCAGGCAGGTATCAACCTCATGACTCTCCCACTCTCCCAACTCTGGACCCTAACGGACAGGGGCAACGCTAGAAATTGTGGTCGCCCACCCACACCATAATCCCTGTGCACCTCTGGGCCCCCTGAATCACCCTGATCTACCCCACTTAGCAGCAACCCTGCTAATGAACATTGGCAGAACAGTGGCCAGGACTTTGTGCCCGGAGATTGTTACAGACAATATATTTTAGCACTGGCAATGGAAATGTATGTTGTAAAATTGAAAGTAATTGTTATGGAATTGTACTCGTCGTAAATTGTGCCTTTGAAAGAAGAAGTTGGATGGTTATTTATCACGGCAATGATTTGTGTTACTTTTTGCTTATAAACAGCTTTTCTTGTTTGTGCTTCTAACTCACTGATCGATCGAAACAGCAAGATCAGCACTCAAATGCCCGCAGACTCTCCTCACCCCTATCCCGCTACATTGAAGAAAGTGGAAAAAAATCATTGAGACACGGTGACTCTGATATGGTGTACCTGGTATGACAATGTGTGAGTTAGACCATAATTAATCATAAGTTATCATACAATTATAATACCATTTGTTTCCTGCAGATCTTCTAAAAAGGTGGTTTAGGGTAATACATTTATGTCAGGTAAGTCTCCACTTGAATGCTTGAATTGCTATTGAATAGTGGACTCCTTCCCCATCAGTGCTGCTCTCTGCTGTTCAATGGCACCATTGCGATTGATGTCAGAATTGCTACATTGATGCTACATTGCAGAAAACCAGAGTTGTATAAAGTAGAAGTAGAAGTAGAAGTACTGTTTGTACTGTAATTACAACACTGGTAGTATGGTATTATGCAGTTGCAACTGCGTAGTACCGTACTACTTGTGTTGTAATTACATCCAAAACAGTACTTCTACTTCTACTTTATACAACTCTGCAGAAAACTCAGCTCCTCTTTGTTGTAGTACATGGTCCTGGAAATGGCAGTTTAGAATGACTCCTCCCCACATGCATATTTGAACTGTTCAAGTTGTGGATTCATTCTAGAAACATGTTTTTTTTTCCTTCTTTAATTAAATTAATGTGTAACTAATTATTGACGCCACACAATATAATAATGACTGCAATGTGACACAGTGGATCAGCCTGAGTCCGTACCTGAGAGCTAGAAATGCCATGCAACTGAGGGCGAAGCCAGTCCAGAGGCTGGTAGTCGTTCAAACGTTCATATCACAAATGTACTCAAAATGAACAATGAACGAATCAGTGTGCTATTTTTCAAAGCCTGAAATTCTCTATGTTCCCTAGGCTGAGCATGGACAAGGAGTGCACGTGGACCTTCATGCTTTAGCTGACCATGTCCAGAGTGGAGGCTTCAGTGGTGTGAGTCAGGAGGACACCGGGTGGGCCTGGCGAAGAGAGCTGTGTCAAAGTAACCTTGGAGTTCACGGCTGGAGTCCAAGGATTATTTGTTTAGCTGCTGTTTAGCCAGCGCACGGTCCAGTTCACTGAATGCAGGCTTCAAACGACTGAAGCAGGAGGCCCCCATCCCTTTGGTGTTTTTCTATCATCATGGATTTTATCATTTTTGTTATTGCTCTGTTAAGTGTTTAAGGGCATAAGTAAACTGCCTTTTAAGATTTTTTAATTTGTTATATTTTCACATATGTTTACACATAACATGTCATGTGAAGGCCGTGTTTAAGTGTAAATCATTGTTGATTTACTTCCAAGAATGGGTATATCCTTACAGTCCTCCAGAATATTATGTTGATGTATGGTGACAGCAAAGATATGGTACAGATTTTGCATCACCAAACACACAATCTTAAAGGAGAAGTTTGGTGTGAATCATCCAATAACCCTGGTGTTCGAAGTCACAGAATGCCATTGGTAGGAAAAAGAATGAGAGGATGTGATGCAACATAGATCGAATAATGCCGGTTTGCTATTCGGTCTATGTTGTATGACATTTTCTCCTTTTTTTATGTCCTACAGACAGCAGTTGGTGATCTCAAACAACAAGGCTATGGAGTGATTCACACCGGACTTCTCCTTTAACCCTCCTGTTACCCTCAAATTTTCTAACATCCTTTATCCTTGGGGTCGATTTGACCCCAGCCATTGAAATCTCCTTAAAATGTGTATAATTCAAAATATTGGCCTTGGTTATTGGTTTGTGTGTGAGGTACTACTATATTTCTTTGTTGAGGACCAAACAAAAAGCCCCTTAAAAATAACTTAGCCCCCATAAACACCACATACATCCATGATGTATTTCATGATTATGGAAAAATATGGAAATAGCCATAAAATCTTACTGATTGATCTAAAAATGGAAAGAAAGATATTTTTGGTATTTCAATGGGTGCATAGTACCTCTTAATACAAATTGCTGTTATTTGTAACATTTCAAAATAAATTTGGTTGTGTTCATCAAGAATAGTAACATTTATTGTCTTCGGGGTCAATTTGACCCCGGGAAAAACAGACACAATTTCAAGCTTCAAAAAGAAGTACAGTTGCTTACAACTTAGAACTTTTGAGTACTATGACCTGGATGAATGGGAATCAGAATCTCCATTTTGAAACATCAGAAAATTGCTCAATTTTGGCTGAATTGACTAGCCTACCATTTCCCATTGAAACGAATGGGGACAGAACTTCCTCATTTAGTATATTGGCTGTATGGCCATGACAGCACTGTCCAGGGAGCAGTGTGTGGGACAGTACCATGCTCAAGGTACCTCAGTGGTACTACCGCTGGTTACCCATTACCCTAAGCGCATGGCCACCATTGCCTCAAGGTTCTTGTGGAAATTGTTTTGCCCCTCTCCCATGTCATCAAAATTATTAGTGTTAGGTTAGGGCCATAAACAGAGGAAACCTGTCTGAAGACTATAAAACTGCATGTTTTGATCACCTTAATGTGATCTAAAACAACTTAAACATGTATGTGCAAAATGTGGATATTTTGTATTATGTTTTATGCAGCTAAAACAGTTTGGGGTCAAATTGACCCCAAGGAACACGGATGCGTACAACATGCATACAGGACATTGAAAACATATTATCTTGTTAATTTTATGTTTACCCAGTTCTCCCTCCTTAATTAGGAAAAGTCATCAAGGATGAAGCAAAAAAAAAATATTCTTGGTGTATTGTTGAGGTGTTAAACATTGAATGGGGTCAAATTGACCCCAAAGATAATAGGAGGGTTAATACAGAGCTGTAGTCAGTAGCGGTTTTAGGCTGAGAGGTGGTCTCGCCCAGGGCATAAAACACTATAGAACCGCCACTGGCTGTAGTGTGATCAGAGGCACTGCCAGAGACAGAGGTTAGAGAGATTCCAAATACCCAGCATTGACAAGAGGCCTTTAAGAGCACTATTATGATGATGATAATGATGATGATTGTTATTACTAAAGAACACTATTATTATAAATAATATATATTTTAAATTATTACTATTATAAATCATAATGATAAGGGGGCCCAAAATTGTTTTCCTTCATAACACTCAAAATGCCTTGCAGTGCCTCTCAGCATGACAATACCAAGTTGAACTAAAGCGCAAAGTGCTTACTTGCATTTGTTTTCTCTCTGCTTGTAACCAAATCTCGATTCCAATTGAATTCTTCGGGAACATTTGACAATGCCTCTCAGATGACCTTCATGGTAGTGTAATATGAATGCCCACATTCCCCAGCCGTGTCAGCAGAATGGGTGCCAGGCCTGCATGAGTTCAGCTGTGCACAAGGTGAGGCACTGGTCATAATTTATACAAAGAAAAATATTGAAAAGACTTTAAAATGTCCTTATATGAAATAGCCTATATTAAACATTGGGAGGGAAGACCTATTTGAGGAACCTGAGATTATTTGAAGAAAAAATATCTAAAACATTTACATGTAAATGACAAGAAGCAATAAAAACATATGAGATTTTGTGTATTCTGTTCAAAAGGAAAAGAAAAATGTAATAAAAAGGCCTGCATGCATACAATAAGTCACAGCCACCCACCCACACACCCACACCCACACCCACACGCACACGCACACATGCACACAGCACTTTAATGTAGACGTCTGATAATATAGCCTTGTCCTTACATAAAGGCAATGCAATTACTGGGTAAAAATGTGGCTTTCATGGATGCTGACTGGTGGACAGCAATCTGACAGCGCACCAGCATCCCATTCATGTCATGGAGGAGCTGAGGGTCCATTCAGCGAGAGGTTTCTTTGTTTCCTCTGCCGCAAAGTCATTTATCAAGTTCCTTGGCTTGCACGCAGACGGCCGGCGTCTGTGGCAGATGCAACAGGAAGAGAACCCATCTCCTGCTCCCAGATACCACTGCAGGGCATTTTATACCCGTCAAACGGCTTGTGGAGGTGAAATTGCTCCCTTGCTTGAAAATTCATTCTGTGCCCGTTGTCAGTGAGGAAGAAGAATCTGCAGGGCTTTACGGTTAGGGTTTTTTTGTTGTTGCTTAAAATGCACCAGCCATCAGCTTTCACATGATGGAAGCATCGATCTGCACTTAAAGGATATGTCCCAAGTCAGTACATTAGTGTGCTGTCAACATCACCACATTGACCAAGGTGTTTTTTTAATGTATTGTGGATTTGTACTTTAAACATTGTTATATAATTTACAATTAGACAAGTTGCCATTAATATTTAAATATCCATTCACACACAAAAAAATGTGTGTGTTTATCTTTACCAATAATTGGTAAAAATGTAAAGCAGACTGTTTTTTTTAAGGTTGCATTGCTGGAAAATACCACAAGATGGCAGTGTCATACAGTTTAGTATAAACCAACGTGGGGCAACACCAGAACAGTTATGTTATGCAACACTGAATTGAAAACATTTGCCTCACATGATGCAATTATTGCCGTGACCTTGTTTTATAATCCTGAATCAAATTCATTTGGTCCATTCTGGTTGAATACCACATAACGATGACAAGATTACAAAAGATTATATTTATCTCATTACATGGAATTGCTCTAGCTGAACACCATAGACCCTTACAAGACCTCATTGTACCTCCCTGCCTTCCATACTGTCAATCGGTTCTCCCAGAAGAGACAAACATCCCGCAAGGATATTAGAATATCGGGGCTTCGGTGATCTCATAACTTCTTGCAAACAGCCAGCCACTGAGATATTGTCATTCTGTGACTCCTTGGCAGTTTAGTATTTAATGTATGCCTCTTGGCTAAAAATCCACACCCATCACCAATCATATTGTCATTCTTTCACATCTGTACAGTTGAGTATTTAATATATGCCTGGTGGCTAAAAATCCACCCTTATGCTGGTGGAGGGAAAGTTTTATTTTGCCATCATGGCACTAAAATGAAATGAGCCACAGCAAGAATGAAAGATAGAAAGGAAACAAAGACTAAAAAAAAGAATGTGTGTGTGTGTGTGTGTGCGTGCGTGTATGTGTGTGTACACCTGGCACAGTATCAACTTTTTTTCTTCTTTTTTTTCCACACACATGATTTCCCAGTAGCTAAGATGTATTATTATTCCGAGATTTGGAATACCCAATCCAATCGAAGGCAATTAAGACTTGATTGCCTTGTTTCCATTGTTTTGAATGCCTAATTTCTTAATCCTTCTTCTGATTTCGGCGCTGTCAGGATTCATTTGGCACCTGAACCTGAGTATAGGGTTTGGGGCCTATAAAGAGAGGCGATGAAGCCCGCTGGGCACTGCTGTCTGTCACCCCCCCTGGTGCTGCCTTTCAAGCAGATTCATGGTCTCTCCTTCCCTCTGACTGCTGGGTCCATGTGGGGATACATCACCGTGTGCTATGACAGCCTATCGACCAGACTCCCGCCAGGCCTGCCTTCCATATGCCACACTACACGGTGACTGATTAAGACCTCAAGTTCAACGTCAGCGATAGCTAACCGCATTATAAAACTGATGTAATCATATAATAACAACTTTTTTGTTTTATTAGAGCCTGTAAAAAAAGAACTTATTTGAACTAAAAAATAAGGTAGTTATTCAGACAGAATGAGGTATTAATTGTTTGTGTGGTTCTACGCTTTGACACACTGCGTGTGGTTAGGGACTAGATGTGCTCACAAAAAGGCACAGGCTGAGCAATGGAGCAGTAAGCTAAAAATCCCAGACCAGCCCAGATCAATGTAACGTCTCCCGGTAATATTTAGCTGATGAGAGCGACAGCTACTTTAGGCCCTGTGAGTTGTAGGCTGCTTCTTTGGGATCTATTCAGCAGGGTAATGTCTTGAGAGTTTGATGCTTTACGAAGATGTGACTGAATGCTTGCATTTGATTCTTTCCTTTCCTCTAAGGGACCACAATGGAAATAAGCCCCAGGGATGTTCTGTAAAGTACCCCTCCAGAGTGTGAAAAATTCCTTACATTTTACCTGAATTACATTAATATGTTGCTACCCCCCAAGCCTGCTAATAAATAAATGCTGCTAATAATAAATAGTGTGCTATAACCAGTTTTGAAATAAGCTGGTTGAATAAATGTAATCAAAACTTTTAAGTATATACAATGTAACACAATATAAATTTGCCACCAGACTGATACTTACATTTATGTATTTGACAAACTACTTAGTTATTTAACACACAACATGATCTAGGGTAGTCTGGAATACAACATACTTTAAGGAAATTACAAGTATAGCATTAACCCCATTGTCACTGACTAGATCTGCAATCAGTGCATGATGAAAACAGGGGTAAGATGATACAATGATAAGATAATGAGACTAATAATACAATAATAACCGAGACAAAAGTGCATTCCTAATGTAAACTCTGCACATAGCTTCGTACTTAACATTAATCAGTCTTTTTCTCGCTCTCCCTCACTCACTCTGTCTCTCACGCACCCACTCATGCACGCACACACACACACAATAGTGTATGTGAGCCTATGGCATAGCACAATTTAATTTGTTGGTTCTGTGTGTTTGAAACAAACATGTATTATTGGCACAACAGGTGTGTCTCTTAAAACAAACAGCTTTTTATTGCTTTATTGGCTAATTTGAACACCCAAAGTAAACAAGGATGGAATGTGCATCTGCATCTGCATATGTGTGTTTGAATGTAATCATTTGTGTGGGCTATTATCAACAACACTTGGTTGTACAAGTAACAATATGGTTGTACTAGTAACAATAACAATATGTTTTTTTTTATAAAGCACGTTTTATACAGATGAAGTATCTTAAAGTGCTAGACAAGAAATAAAAAATGTACACAAGACAAATTTGTGTTGTATAATGTTCATAAAAGAAATAAGGTGACATTGCTATT
>CM059273.1:13301479-13326479 GCA_030347295.1 Setipinna tenuifilis
GTGCCTTGCTTAAGGGCACGATGGTGGCTGACCCTTGGGATTGAACTTGCAACTCTCTGGTGTTCTATTTGCAAATGATCACTGACCACCAGACCATCAGACATCTAACTCCACACATTCCAAATCACCTGGGCCCACTTGTGTAGTTAAGATGAGGGATTTTATTAATTAATCCACCTGGATGAAAAGTTGTGCTAATTAGATTCAGCTGACTTCCGAGGCAAGTTTCCACATCCCTTATCTACTGATGTTAAACAGCATCTCTTTTTCTTGCTTCATATCTAATTTCCCCACGTTACAGGAAAAGAAATATTCAGAAATGTGGTTATTGTGTATCACATCTGGGATGTTTTCTTGCTGACTGAGCATTAAATTAAAACTGCACAAATTACCCTATCTCTCCCCTGACACTACGTTTAGGATGTTTAATGTTGTACGACAACCTTTTTTTTCTCTTTTTTTCCCTAAGAGCCACCCAGGACAAGTGTTAACTTTAAAGATATTCATTGCATTTAACTCAGAATCCTGTTCCCAAACACCATGCCTGTAAGGAATTAAACAACAACAACAACAATTATTATTATTGTTGTTGTTGTTGTTGTTGCTGCTGAAGTTTTAGACAACATGCCTTGGCACAATAGACAGTTTTCCTCGGTTAGTCCAGGGCTCTCCAACTCTTCCCTCTGTTGTTTCCAGAGACTGTGAAGGTTAATAAAACCGGAATTGTCTTTCTTGTAGTGTGCATTTGTGCAATTCGAGCTGGGCCGTTTCTATCAAGGCTGTGCTGCTGAGAGCTCAGTCATGGGCCAGGGGCTGTTTTTCTTGGTATCAAAAAGGTCTCTCTAGAAACAGGTTTGTCTAGGGAGGTGACCTGAGAAAATAGCCTAAGTCTTTTTTTGTAAACAAGAATGAAAACGGACTACATGATTTTTGCCAAGTGTGTTTACTTCATGAATGACACATGATGGTAGATGAATGATTGCACATATCAGGCTACTTCTAGCTTACAAGTGAAATCTTGGCCGTGTCTGAAACATTTACTCATTCACTATATAGTTCACTACATAGGGTGTGAGTTACATTTTGCCCCTACATAGTACACTACATAGTGAACAGGTGAACATTTCGGATTCAGCCCTAGAATTCCTGCTAACAGTATTGCCAGTTATACGCCAGCAAACAACAAAAATTTGCTTGATGTCAGTTAGACACGTGACTGGTGTTAACTATGAGGAAATTACTCTCATTCCACGGTGTTGCATTGCAAGCAGAAATGCAGAGGGTGGTGCCGAGGGGAATGCCAAGCCAAGTTCCCCTGTAGTCATATTCACATCATCATATTATTTGTTTATTGGCTATGTGGATGGGTCAGCTCACTGTTTTGTTAATCCGTGTTAAAATTAGTAAACAATGGACCTTTTCCTCCATTTTGCCTCAATTATTGTATCATGTTGGGCTCAGTGGACATTACCCATAGGACACCTTAACCTCCTGTTACAAACTCAACCAAGTCTTGTAGTGCCTAATTTGACTTGGGTTTCAGGAAATTAGGTTTTGGCACTATGTGATGATGGTACACATCTGTGCACAACTTAATGAAGTTTTGGTGCTGGAATGCAACCAGAACCCAGTGCAAATAAGGCTGGCTTTCCTGTCAGAAACCTGCCCTTTGCTGTAGAATGCCAGTCATCCCACTCCCATCGGGCTGCTTTATGCAAATGGGCAAAAGTAAATATTTATTTCTGTCACATCCTTTAACATTATCATTCCACTTGTGCCCTGTTGTTCCTTAAAACATGGCACCTAGTTGTTCCATTTGCATAATAATATAAAGCATTGTTCTGGACACATTTTTGTGCAGCCCAATTTCCAAGGTGACCATATTTGTTTTTTGAAATGTCCGTGAGAAACAGGCCAGTCCGAACGCTGCTTGAAAATGTATCATTAGTTATGATTTGATCATTATTAAAACTTGAGCAAGAACACAGGGGAAAAAGGCTTGACTGAAATAATGGCTGACCTAAAAAAGATTGCCATCTGAGCACTACTGCACTTCAGCAAATGCTTTATGTTTCATAATGAAGCTCTTAAAATGGGTCCACCTGTTACTGCACTTGTGGAGATTGTGGACACAATGGACGCGCTCCTAGTAGAACAATATGACCGATTAAAATATCAGGGCTTGCCATCATCTGACTCATGGCAACGAAAGCCTCATTCACTTTAGTCTTTTGTCTGCTGTTTTAACTATTTTAGGATTTTGTAAAGCACTATTATAACAATGCCAATTTTTCCATTTCAAAACCCTCTTTTGAAAGATTAGATTATTGCTTGACACTCTTCATTCAAGCCTTATTCTAGCGGGCACGGTGGTTAAATGTGGCTTTAGGGACTGTTCACACCGCAACACTTTTTCCACCTCCACAATGCGAGAAGTGCCGCTGGTATTTCAAAATCCAAGCACTTAATAAGTGCTTGCTGGAGATGCCAAGGTCCGCTTACTGTTGCTAAGTTACATATGGTCCTCCTTTTTTTTTTACTGGTGATATTTAAGCCCCAGCTGTCCACGAGTCACTGTAGCTATGCAACGACCCATTGTAGAAAAAAACGGGGACCAAAAGTTGAACAGATTTTAACTTGGAGCGCCTCGTTTTTAGAAGCATGTTTTTTGAACAAAGCACAGGCAGAAAGAGCATCGAGGTCAGTTGCAACGGTCAAACCGCTTGTCAGTTGCGTCGTTCCTAGGAAAACAATTGACTTTAAACACCTGGCAGGGAAAAAAGTGTTGCAGTGTGAATGGCCCGTTAAGGTACCATGAATATTTCAGATTAAATAACATTGAACTGAGAAAGGCTTAATGAATATTTCAATATTCTGAGATGGAACAGAATGGAGTTTAAAACTTAATTGGACATTTCCCTTTGATAATTTACAATCATTTTGTAGAACAGCTATTTGTATGAGTAGGCTATGCTACACCTTTCCGTTCAGTACTACAGAAGTAAAATACAAAAAAATGTCAACAAATCACCAAAATTATTCGAAGAAACAGAAATAGGGATGTCATTAACATGCATTTCACCTCTCTGACTGTATCGGTGTTCAACAAAAAAAAAGAGAAATTCTCCCAGCTTTAGGGTAGGTACAAGGTGCCCTTTGCTGTCCCCTGTCTCATTAAACGGGCAAAAGCAAACACCGTATTCTCATGCTGGGCACAAGGTTGGGCCTGTTGACTCGTGGCTTTCCTGGAGATGAAAAGAGCCCTGTTTTCTAGCAGGGGCATATGGAGACCGCTTGGCACTGAGCTGTCCCTCCTCGCCTCCGCCTCCGCCTCCATAGCTTGGCATCGTGTCTGTCTGCCCTTGGGCATTTTCTCTCTCTCTTTTTCTCTCTCTCTCTCTCTTTCTCTCCTTCCTCCCTTTCTGCCCCCCTCTCTCTATCTCTCTCTGTCCCTGTGTTGCTTTCTATATATATTTGGCCTTCCCCCTCTTTATCTTTCTTACCCGCCTTCTCTCTCTCTCTTTCTCGCTCTCTCTCTGCACCCATTTAACCCTTCACTTTCTCCCCCTCTCTTTTTTTCCTTCCTTTGTATCTCTCTCTCCCTCTCTCCTCTGTATCCCACGCTCTCCCTCTCCCTCCCTCTCTCTCTCCTCTCTGTCACCCAAGCTGTGCTTCATGCCAGGCCTGTATGCCTCCATGCTCTTCAGCGTATCGCTCCCTCATGCTCTCTCTGGCTTGAGTGGCCACGCAGCAGGGTGTCTCTTCTGCCAGATATATATATATATATATATTATTATTTATTTATTTATATATATATTTTTTATTTTTTTTTAAGTTCATGTGACGGGCACATAAAGTGGAAAGTGTAGCCAGACTTGTCAGATCTCCTCTGCCCTACAAAGCCAAAAGGCAGTAACTGCATATTTTGTCAAACTGAGTTTTAGACTGGAAATTGACTTCATAAACACCTCCTCTGTCGTGTGACTAAATCTTTTGCTTCTTGCTGTTAAAAAAAGTAAATAAAAGCATTATTGCTATTATACGTTCAACATGTTTGACTGGGCAGTATGACAATGTTAAAGGCATTTTTCTCAGTTTCTGTGTTCACGTAGTTACTGCACTTTGCCTTTGTAGTTCAGACTTGTCTCATACTGTATCTAGACCCAGGCAGCTCATTGTATTAAAAATGCAGCATGCAGGTCTATTATAATTGCAGGTTCAGTGTGTTACATAGAATTAGAATGAGGCTTACCTTGTAAAGGTTAAGTGAAATTAGTTTTCCCTCCAAATGGAGTGATTTTTCATCTGCAGTATAGGATAATATGGATAATGGGGCTAAAATCGGATAATCAGATACCAGAAGACCAGCAGTCTTTCACAACTTAAACAACCACAGTGCCACAAGCTAAATACGTACTAATATCTACCTTCATCTTCATTATTTATAATGATTATTAAATTGTAATGTTGGCTATCAGGCGACGCATAGTGCAGTTGTCAAACAGCAATATTTTCTTTTGTATTAACAATCATCTAAAATGATCGATTCATTTTTCATATAGGCTTATAATGTGCTTTGAAATGCTTTTTTTTCTCCGAGTGATCCAATTCTGTCCTGTCCTATCCTATATCCTGACATGACATGGAAAGAGACGGCAGGTCCTGTTGGCAGGGCCACATACATGGGTAGCTTGGCTCGCCGGCTGGTGTCAGTCTGTCAGCCTTTACATGGGACCACCCAACTGAGGTGCTTGGCTTGGTGATTGACTAAATGTATGCAGGATAAGTCCTTATTTACATAGATCAGGGCGCTCCCATCCATCGTCTGTCACTCTCAGGGAGATGGACGTGTGTGTGTGTGTGTGTGTATGCGCGTGTGTGTGCGTATGCGCGCGTGTGTGTGTGTGTGTGTGTGTGTGTATGCGCGTGTGTGTGTGTATGCTTGTGTGTGTGTGTGTATGCTTGTGTGTGTGTGTATACGTGTGTGTGTGTATACGTGTGTGTGTATGCTTGTGTGTGTGTGTGTTTATGTGTGTGTGTGTACTTATGTATGTGTGTGTGTGTGGTTTGGTGTGTGTGGGTAGGTGGGAAGCAGCCCATAAAGGTTTGTAAATGAGGGCTCATGTCTGAAGGGTTCACTGAAGCAAAGAATGAAAAGTTCCTTATTTCCTTTCTGCGCGCTCTCTCTGTGTTCTGACAGTTGTTTGACACGTCACGATGACTGTTATTTGTGTGTGTGTGTGTGTGTGTGTGTGTGTGTGTGTGTGTGTAAGCGGTGCATGTGTGTGTATGGGTGTGTGAGTCTGTATAAAGTGTATCCAGATAAGAATACTGATGCTCTGTCATAGGCAGATAGGCTGGTTTGAAGGAATAGAACTTGCAGTAAGAGACCTTTTTAAATTCTTATCACTGTTACCCACCACTGTGTCGTATTCAGTGACCTTTTCACTATCTCCAATGTTTGTTCCAGACGCCATTTTGTCGTAAAGGTAAACAGCAGCATAATAAGAGTGTACATGTTCGAGAAATTCTGACCTAGTAAAATTTAGCCAAGGCGTCTGCCATACCAGAGGAGCGAAATGGGCATCTAGCCTGCATGGAAAATGATAGTGTCCCTTGGAGTATGTCAGGGGGATTATTCAAACGATCACAGTTAGTTGAAAGCATGGGGGGTGGGGGGACGGGAGGGGTAAGCCTCCTTTTTGAGCTTCTGCCAGGTCCTCAGTTGTAGATTGCTTTCTCCTGTGGGCCTGTTTGTTGTTGAGTGATCTGAGCTGGCCTCGCAGCTTAAAGAGTTTTCTGCATTCAAATGCCCGCAGCTGTAATATGTTTCAACGAGCACAACGAAGCACGAGGGCTTGCGAAAAAGATGTTTTGTAATAGGCCATATCAGCACAGTGTGCACTTCGAGGGCGTTCACTTGTTCGGTGGTCGACAGGAATCTTCCCCACATTGCACAACAAATTACATTTGTGTTTTAATGCTGATTTGTGGTTTGATGCTTTCCAGAGTTGCTCAGTTACTGTCCAAATGAGAGTAGGGGAGTTGAATAAAGAGCAGGTCTTTATCTTTAACACTCTCTAAAAGAGTGAACTGATCTCACAAACTGGATTTCCATCTGACTTTTGTTTACCTGAGTAGGAAATCCTCACTTGGATATACCTGAAATGAGCATTCATCTACTCAATCTGAAACAGCTATGGATAGACATCTTGTTAAGCCAAACTACTATAAATGCAAATAACCTTGATATGATGGAAATAAGTTTAACCCAAAAAGCAGAATTATTTACCCAAATAGCAAGAGCATAACATTAGCTGTGCACATTCATAGTGATTTGCCTTAACAGGATGTGAGTTTGTGTCCGTTTTAGGCCATGAATTAGCAAATGATGCACATTTGAAATGTTTCCAAGTTATTCTGACTTTTTATTGGCGTAACTACACTGCGCATTAACAAGTCGGACGGAAACATGACTAGTGTCACACATGGTGTTGTCGATCTCAGTAAATACTTCGTGGTTGAGTCAGTGATGCTGCTAGGAAAACACCCTCTTCCTTCAATAGGCCTACTCTGGCTTCCTTACTTCCTTACTTGTGCTGTAAAAAGTGACAGAAACAACAAATAACTTTTATTAACAGACTCAAGGTACAGTTATAAAAAGATACACACACACACGCACACGCACACGCACACGCACACGCACACGCACACGCACACGCACACGCACACGCACACACACACACACACACACACACACACACACACACACACACACACACACACACACACACACACACACACACACACACACACACACACACCATACCTTATATACAAAAAGATACTATATACACACATATAGCATCAGACCAAAAAAGATGAGAATATGTAGGTAGAGTTGTTTGTTCCAGTATTTTTTAAAAGATGGAGGAGTGGCGTGTGTTACTTTGAATGGGGGTCAGTCATGGGCATTATAACTCCATTATGATGACAGACTGTTGGTTTTTGTTTTACTATATGTGGTCTTCTTGCATTATTTATTTGTGTTTTTGTATTATTCACTTTACGTGCACTATGCCGTCATTGATGGGGATTAATGTATTTCCTCGGTGTGCATTAATAGCTTGTAAGTTGAGAAGAAAATGGAGCAGGTATTCTAAAGTGGTACTGCTTGCTCTGCTGGTAATTTAAAGTTCATTGACTGTGCAGTTTGTTTGGGGAATGGGCAGTGTGTGTGACTGTGTGTGTGGCCGTGTGTGTGCGTGTGTGTGGCCGTGTGTGTGTGTGTGTGTGTGTGTGAGGCGGTGTGTGTGTGTGTGGACCTGGACCGAAATGACCTGCAGCAGTACTGCTGCTCACCTGAAATCAATACACACACACACACACACACACACACACACACACACAGATAATTACAACTCTGTTTGGTTGGCGGACTCTCCGAGGAACTAGGGACAGTAGAGGAGGGGAAGCATTTTAAAGTGTTGTCCTTTATAATACAACAATGTGGGAAAAAAAAAGCCAAAGTCACTTTTGGTGAAAATCATTTTTTCTTTCTCCTGCCGCTGTTAGTCATGACATTGTAAGTGATTTGGGGCAAGTGTGTCACGAAGTGCATCTTCAGTCTGCCATTTTTGTGCTGCAACTTGTCATTTTGACTGTCTGCTAACATTTTGTCTTGTGCCTCATGATGGCAGGCCCCCCTTTAACACACACACACACACACACACACACACACACACACACACACACACCCGTCGAACAAACACACGCCAACCCTGTGGGGAAAGGCCTCGTACCGCTCACTCTCTCGCCCGCCCTTCGTTCTTTCTATCTCTCAACTTCTTCTCGTTCTCTGCCTGTCTGTTCAAGCGTTTCACCATTTTTTTTCCTCTTTCTTATGAAACTCGCCTCCTTGCCTGTCTGTCTTAGCTTTTTCTTTTTCTTTTTCCTCAGCCTGTCCTTTTTTCTGTTTCTGTCTCCTTTTGGTTTTTTTTCCCCCCAATGTCCTTCTTCTTTTTCTTCCTGTTATTTCCTCATTGATCCACCTCTGTTTCCTCAGTTGTCCCAGCAGTTGCCTTGCTTGGTTTCTGACCAGCACTAACCCCCCAAACCCCCACAGACTCTCTAGAATAGAATAGAATAGAATGGAATAGAATAGAATAGAATAGAATAGAATAGAATAGAATAGAATAGAATAGAATGTAATGTAATGTAATGTAATGTAATGTAATAGAATAGAATAGAATGGCTTTTATTGTCACTATACACATGTACAATGAGATTAATAGCAGCTACTTCTCCAGTGCAGACATACCCCTATCCATATTACGTCACTCAATTCCCTTCTCTCCACTCCACCCCCCAACCCCCCCTTTGGTGTGCAGAAAAGGTTGACCGCTGGGCTGAGTAATGACCAAAGGGCCGTGCCACTGGTGGTGTGGTGGCTTGGTGGCGCAGCACCGCTGTGGGTGTCAGTGGGAATCCTCTTTGCAGAGAGGTGCTCTCTCTGATTGGATTAGTGACAGAGCTCCGGTCACAAGCTCCCGGCTACTCTTACTTTTTTTTCTCTCAAGCCCCTCTCTCGCTCTTTCACTCTCTGTGGTCCACTGCTTCTTCTGTTCTTGTTCGGTTCTGTTCTGTTCTGTTCTGTTCTGTTCTGTTCTCTTCTCTCCCTTTTCTCTTCTCTTCTCTCCCTGTTTTGCATTCTTATTCCATCCTATGGCCTATTTTTTTTTTGTTTTATTCAGTTGATGAATGACAAGGTGTTTTTAAAAAAAAAAAAAAAAACAGAAAAAAAGATCAATGAAATCCCACGCACTCCCATTGGAGGAGAGTCTGCTTGAAGCTGCCACTTCCCATAATGGGAGCGCATTAAGCAGGCTTTGCCCTGAAGGAAGGTTGAGAGAGCTGGTGGGAAGAGAGTGAGGGAGAGAAGGAGAGAGAATAACAGAGTGTGAGAGAGCGAGAGTGTGTGTGGGTGTGAAAGAGAGAGTGTGTGTGTATGAGAGAGAGAGAGGGAGAGAGTGTGAGAAAGAGTGAGAGATAGGAGATGTGTGTGAAATGTGAGAGAAAGTGTGTGTGTGTGAAAGAGAGAGAGAGAGAGAGAGTGTGTGTGTCTGAGAGAGAGAGAGTGTGTGTGTGTGTGAGAGAAGGAGGGGCAGGAGAGCACTGATGTTAGCGCTGGTGTGTGTGTGTGTGTGTGTGTGTGTGTGTGTGTGTGTGTGTGTGTGTGTGTGTGTGTGTGTGTGTGTGTGTGTGTGTGTGTGTGTGTGTGTGTGTGTGTGCGCCTGCGATAGCCGTCACTCACGCTGTGCTCCCGCTTCTATTTTTACAGGTTGTGACTGGAGCCGCATGCCCAGTGCCCAGTACCCAGTGTGTGTGTGTGTGTGTGTGCGTGTGTGCGTGATGCACGCAGGCCACTGAGAGAGCGAGAAGCTGCCTCCTCCACCACCACCACCGCTGCTACTGCCAGTGCTGACCGTACTGTACCCTCCTCCCCCTTCTCTCTCTCTCTCTCTCTCTCTCTCTCTCTCTCTCTCTCTCTCTCTCTCCCCCTCCCTCCCTCTCTGCTCTCTCTCTGCCTCCAGTCCCTCCCTCTCTCTCTCTCTCTCTCCTCTCCTCTCCTCTCTGCTCACACTTCTTCTGCTCACGGGAGCTGGAAGCGACAAGGGGGGACAGAGCCAACCGTGTCCAGGGCTGTCACCGCGCATCTTGACTTGACCGCCTGCGTCAAGGAGACGAGAAAAAGAGAGACAGAAACAGAGAGAGAGAAGGAGGGAGGGTGTCACTGGAGAAAAAGTAGAGGCTCCCCCACTCTGGGACACTTGTGAGGGGGGGAAAACGAAGCCAGGAGGAGAGGAAGAAGATACAATACCAAAAAAAGAAGAAAAAAAAAAGACGAGAAAGGAAGTGGAGGAGGTTACAAAAGAGCGAAGAGGCAGGGAGGCAAAAAAAACACACACACTCACACACACACACGCACTCTCAAGTCCCGCCTCAGCTCGGAAACAGAAGGAGTGGAGTAAAAAAAAAAAGCCAAAAGCAAACAGAAGACAAGAGAAGAGGAGTGCGAGAGAGAAGAGGGGGAGAAAAAAAAAGGAAAACAAACAATAGAAGCGGCTAGGCAAGCGAGCGCTCTGGCTCTCCCTCTCGCTCTCTCTCTCTCTCGCAGTGTCAGATGGAGAGGAGGAGGAGGCGGGATTGATGAGCCCTTCCTCCCGCTGCTGCCGCTGCTGCCACTGCTGCTCCTGCTCCTGCTCCCGCTCCTGTCCGGACGCTGCTAATTGCCGCCGTCTTCACAGCTGATCGGAGCGCTCCCCCGCTGACGCTCCCCTCCGTCTCCGACAGCGTCTTCTCCGCTCCGCTCCTCTCCTCTCCTCTCCTCTCGTTGTCTCCTCTCCTTCACGATCCCCCCCACCCTAACCCCCCACCACCACCACCACCCCAATCCAACCCTCTGCTCATCCCTCTTTCAGCTAATCAGCCCTACAGAGAGGGAAAGAGAGAAGAAGAAAAGCAAAGACAAAAAAGAAAAGCAACAACAACAACATCAGAGACATTATGGGAGTCTTGGTCTGCAGCACGCTGCTGGTCGCACTCATCTGTCAAAGCCATAGCTACACCGTCAGAGATCCCCTCGGCAGGTTTAAGAGGTAAGTCAGCCAGGAGTGATTACCTGTGCCTGGGTATGCCGTCAGGCAGGCTGCCTCACCTCCTTCTTGTGCATTCAGCTTCGTTCAGGTATAATGTGGTGGCGGAACCGCTGTAGGCTGATTGTAAATAGTTTTCTTTAATTCTTTGAATTTGAGCGGATGATGTGACGGCGAGAGGAAATGTATAAACTAAAATTATTAAGCAAAGGCAAAAAGAGAAAAAAAGGGAAAAAAGAGCTGTATAAACGATGGCTCTTTACTTTGTGTGGGATTTCATGCGAATGTGATTGTTTGCAGTGGGTGGATTGCCGTCATGCATGCGTGCATAGTGTTTGTTATGTTTTGCTTCGATATCTGTAATATTTGGAATATTTATATATTTCAGATTTTTTCTTAACTGGATTGTTGATCTTTTATTATTATTAATACTGTTGTTTGATTTTAGTTGTAGTTGTTTACATATTTAAAAATGTAAACAGCAACAAAAGAATACATTACATTTGGTAAACATTTGCATAATAAAATGGTTATTACACATTTGGTAAATAACGTCCAAGTCAAGACTTTAGACTTCAATACATTTATTGTCATTGCACAGTTAGTCAGAATTAGTCAGAACCATAAGTCAGAAATTAGCACCAGTAAAACACAAGATCGTATTATTGTGTTGTGTTTTTGTGCTCACTTCTGTTATGTGTGTGTACCTCTCCTCCTCTCGTAACTGTGGGAGTAGGTACCAGGAGGCTTCTTGGGCCGATCCAAATGACTGTTCCAGGTTAAGGCAGCCGGTCATCCAGTCCAACCCCCACAATGTGACGCTGGACATCCGAATGCCTGGAGTGATCCCCTCAGCGGTAGGTTCCGGTCACTCTCCCCTCTCACAGCTCTCAAAAATGTCAAAACATTAAACCAATGTGAATAGTGAACTCATACTAACCACACATGTCAAGATGGAGGACAGCGCTGCTTATTGTTTTCTCTTGTGAAGACGTCTGTATGACCACAAAAGAAGTGTTTCACAGGACATAAATGTTTCACTGGGATTGGGAATAATTTATTCGGGGGGGTGTGCAGGCCTGTGCACAGAGGTCCTTGGGGAGGGTAAGGGGGGGTGGCGGTGGGAGGGGGGGGGGCAGGAGTGGGGTGAATCTCCTGCTGTGTTTGTGTACTCTTCATTGATCCTTCAGTAATGTAGTCATTAGAGGTTGACTCCGCCATCCCTCCCCCCACTCCTCACTCACACACACACACACACACACACACACACACACACACACACACACACACACACACACACAGACACACACACAGACACACACACACACACACAGACACACACACACACACACACACACACACACACACACACACACACACGCACACACACACAGATGTAACTAATTGAGCCAGCTCTCAGCTCGTTCTTGTCTCTCTCATAATGGAGCCTGCCAGCTCTGGATGGGGATGAATGGATGCTGGATGTTCCATTGAGAGAGACCAGCTTTGGTTGCATTCTGGGAATCTTCTGTTGGTGGCAACTTTTTTTTGGCTTTGCCGCTGCCCTCCCCAGCAACACTTCCCACCTCCCCCCTGTGAAAAGCTGATAGAATTGAGGAAGGGATGGAGGGATGGAGGGATGGATGGATGGAGGGAGGGAGGGGGGGAGGGGGGGAAGGTGGATGGGCAGCATTCATTGGGTGGCAGAGTTAGCATTTGCTTGGGTGGGGTGGAGGAAGCAGGAGAGAGAGCGAGAGACAGAGAGAGAAAGAGAGACATTGTGTGAGAGAGAGACTGAGAGAGAGAAAACCACAGAGAGAGAAAGAGAGAGAGAGACCAAGAGTGAGAGAGAGAAAAGGGGGAGAGAGAGAGAGACAGAGAGAGAGAGAGAGAGGGAGAGAGAGAGAGAAGGTGGAGGCGGGGCGTAGCTATTATTATTCCCTGCGCAGGTCTATGACTCATCGGCGAGTGATTCATTGCAGCCGCTCGTGCTGATAACTCCGCCGGGAGGATTATGTGGTGTGTAACGATCCCAGGAGGGCGAGGAAAAATAAGACAAGACTTCTATCCCTGCAGAATCAGGGGGAGGACGAAGATGAGGAGGATGATGGCGACTGATGCAGAACAGAACATACAGCCAAAGCTGCCGAAGCCGTATTGTTCTATTGATCATCGACAGTTGACCTTTCACCAGTTTAGCTCACGGAGACGGTACACAGACCCCCCTAGGGCTCCTTTTTGCTTTTCTCCGAATCCCTTTCATGTTTCCTTTTTTTTACTTCAGTGAGAAACAGGAGGAAAGGATGGATGAGGGGGTGGATGAACGAGTGGTAGATAGGTCGGAGGTCGTCTCTCAGCTGTGCGCTGCTCCTCAGCTGGCAATCTCCACTGCTAGCTGACCTTGGCAAAGTTTCCCAACAGCCCTCCTGTATCTCCATGATCTAAACACGTCATGTCATGGTTCCCTATGAAAGGCTTCCTTCACCTGCATCGATCTCAGTCTTTAGCGTCATGCTTTTTAAATTTATTTATTTGTTTGCTTATTTCGTTTTTTTTGTAAAGAGAAACCTGGCAATATCAGTTTGATGCAGCCATAACAGCTTTGCTAAATTCAGCCTTGCCTTTACAAATTGATGTAATCATTCCCGGCATAGCAGGCGGACGCAGGAGTGACAGCCAAAAGCCATCAGCCATAACTAAGCAATTACGGCATTTGGCTGGGAACGACTTCCTGTCATGTTTGTTACAAATGTGTCAGTTAAATGGCTGTTCCCAGGAACTACATACACAGCTGCCATTTTTTATCCCCTTCTCTCTCTTTCTCTCTCTCTGTCTGTATCATAATCTCTGTCTCTTTCTTTGTCTCTCTCATTTGTCTCCCCTTTTCTTTCTCTCTCTATCTCCCTCCTCTTGCTCTCTCATTCTCTTTCTTTGTTTTTTTTATTCTCTTTCTCTTTCTCTCTTCTCTGTTTCCACCCCTCCAGCCTTTTGTTACTGAAGCAGACAACAGTATCACACACATCCTGACAAGGGGGTAGGGTTGAGTGCGTGGGCGGGTGGGGGTGGGAGTAGGGGTGGGGGTGGGGGAAGGGACAGCTCTGAGGATTGGGGGGAGGTAGTGCAGTGGCTATTTCCAGGTTGGGCAGACGTGCTGCCTGACACTGTGCACAGATGGAGAGGTCACGAAGAAATTGAAACCGGGGAGAGAGAAAAAAAAATGAGTGAAGGAAACGAGATGGCAAGACCAAAGGGTGTGTGGGGGACCGGAGGGGGGGGGGGCAGCAACAAGAGAGCCAAAGAGGAGGAACAAAAAAAAAAAAAAAAACGAAAAAAACAAAACAATAAACTGCTTTTTATGGACACAGTTTATCTCCATTAGTGGATGCTGTACCATCGTCCTCCCCCATCTCCTCCTCCCTCTTGAAATATGTGTCTCCCGAGTTACGCAAGGTTGGTTGGGGAGGTGTGATTTAGGGCCACTGCATGGCTGAAGTCGACTCTTAAGTCTGCTGGGCCCTCTGCGGTAGTGTGCGGGCCGTCTACCTGAATCACATCAGCATGAAGGTCTGTCTGCAACACTGCCCACCACCCACTGCCCACCACCCACTGCCCACCCCATTCCAAAGCTACCCTCAACCCTCCCTAGCCAGAGAATATAGCAGTGCGTTTGTGAAATTGTCATAAGTGTGTGTGTGTGTGTGTGTGCGTGTGTCCGTGCGTGCGTGTGTGCGTGCCTGTGCGTGCGTGCATGCATAGTGTGTGTGTACGTGTGTGGGGTGTGTTTGTGTGTGTGTAAGGGTGAAGGTGGGGTTGAGGGTGAGGGTGGGGGTGAGTTGAGGACTTAAAGCGTCTACTGTCGCCCTGTATGACTCACCATGCGGAGTTCTTGCTTGGCGCTGTGCGGTCTGTTTGCTGTACGCTGGCACCGGAGATAATGACAGTCTGAGCAACATGTTAATGATTGACTAAGGCACTGACTCATCCGCCGTGTGTGGAGGGCCTTTAAAGAGGCAAGGAGCCTCTTGTTTACTGTATGCCTAATTGAGCTTTATGGATGAAGTGCAGTTGCCTCATTGTTTCAGTCTGTGTGAATACGGCAGCTGCCTCAGATCTATGTATCTATCTTTTAATCTCTCTATCTATCTGTTTATCTATTTATCTGTTTGTCTGCCTGTCTATCTATCTATCTATCTATCTATCTATCTATCTATCTATCTATCTATCTATCTATCTATCTATCTGTCTGTCTGTCTGTCTGTCTGTCTACCTGTCTACCTGTCTATCTACCTGTCTGTGTAGATCTATCTATCTATCTATCTATCTATCTATCTATCTATCTATCTATCTATCTATCTGTCTGTCTGTCTGTCTGTCTGTCTGTCTGTCTACCTGTCTATCTACCTGTCTGTGTAGATCTATCTATCTATCTATCTATCTATCTGTCTATCTATCTGTTTATCTATCTGTTTATCTGTCTACCTGTCTACCTACCTGTCTGTGTAGATGTATCTATCTATCCTCCTCCACTTCCTCCTATCTCACAGTAACATTAATTACATGAATGTCTTTCTCTCCTCCTCGCAGTCGGACACCTACCTGTGCATGGCCGTGCCGGTGCCCACCCAGAGAGAAGCCTACATAGGTGAGCACATTGATTTATGCACCTCCCTGCTCTGGGCTCCTCCATCTCAAGCACTGCCCCTCGTCTAATTCCCCAACACATTACTATGTACACCCTACCCTCACACGCCTTCTTCAGGATTCAGTGAAGAGGATTGCAATAAATGATGCTGTTTAGGGTATTAGATCACCACTCCTGCTGGTTTTTCTCTTATTTTCCGGGCCCCTGCAAATGGCGGTTCTCCTTCCTTCCTTCCTTCCCCCTAAAAGAGGATTATGTGGTTTCGCTTGCTGGAGTCTCAAGGTGTTCTGACACACTAGCTTATCAGCACCTTTCCCCCCACAACACTCATTACAGCAGGTGAATTCATCATCATGTTTTTTTTGTAGGGCTTGGCAACCTCAGGTGCAAAAATGATGAGACACCCATAAATGTACGCACACACACACACACACACACACACACACTGCCTGTTGTTAGGGTGATGGCCATAGATACCTATATAGTCATATTTGAAAGATGTCTTGGTCATGCTGGTTGTCATGGCCTTCCAGCTTTGGTAGTTCCTACTTTGGTAACTTTTGTTAAAAGAGTCATGACCTCACACAGACACACACACACAGACACACACACTCTTCCGGTTGTTAGGTCGATGACCATGGATGCCTATATAGATATCTATGGTTAAGACGGTGCCACAGTTCTGCTTACTGACCCCTGACCTTTGTATTGTGTTGTCACTAAGACTCCAGGGCCCCTATGTAAGATGGGGATGCAGACAGTGTTTGCACAGCTTGGGAGGCCTCAAACTCCAACAGAACCCCAGCCAGACATGCTCGCTTTCCACACACACACACACACACACACACACACACACACACACACACACACACACACACACACAAATGCACACAAGCACAAACGCACATATACACACACACACACACACACAAGCATAGACGCGCACACACATACACACACATGCGCACACAGCACCTGCAGTGGCATCACAGTGAAGTGGGAGCGTTACCAATCCTGTTAGCGTGCTAGCGGAGGAAAGAGAAGAGAGGACAGGCAGCGCGCCCTGACAAGAGCATAGTAGCCGTAAACCTCTTCTGTGGTGACGCGGCCGCATACAGCAATACCTTTTTCTGTCAATCCAGTTTAGTGTTCCTCCTCCAGTAGGTTAATTGAAAAAAAAAAAAACCAGAAAAAACAACCTTGCCTTAAAACATTTTTTTTATTGCTGAATAGTGTCGTAATGATTATCTGCTGGGCACGAAATAAACACTGAGCACGCTCGCAAATAAAACACTCGTAACGATTACACCAAAGTGTTCAAGCGACCTTATTTTGAAGGGCTACTCTACTATGCTGGCATATGCTAAAGAGCCACGTTTTTTTGGCAGCACTGGATGTAATTAAACGGAGAAGGATCAAAGGCTCGATGCAGCTGGATTTGCTGAGGTTTTAAGGTGATTGGCCGTATAGCCGGCCATGGTAATGCCCTTAGCAGGTAAACAAACACAGATGGACCATCCAGCTCGTCTCATGTGTTTGTATCAGCTGCAGTATTGTGTTCGTTCGGGGAAGGGCTTTCACGTACCAGTGAGTTGGCTCCAAGAGATGGTATCATATAACTACACATTTTAGTAGTCGTGTACTTTGATGAAAAGTTTATGTCCTTATGGGCACTTGTGGAAAATACATTTTTTACCTTATATATTTATTCTGTTGAAAATGCTCCTTAGTACTACTGCAGTATCAAACATGAAAATGTATCACACCCTGACTAATTACTAGTTTTAGCTTGAAAATAAATTCTGCTTAAGATGCTGCAGTGGTTGTGAAACTGCAGCTGCACCATTGCGTTGTGGTGTTGCCTTGTTGATTACAAGCACACCCACACTCACATCTCGGATGTTGAGCAACAAATAACTAGCCTACAGAGGCACCTGCGCATGTTGCATCATCCGAGCATCTTGCTCCACACATCCCTTATGGCGGTTTGCGTGTTTCACACAGGTTGTTCTCACAGCACCGAGTCCTATTTGTTTTGATGGAAGCCCTCCTGTCAGTCTCGATTAGGGTGATATCTTTGGCTTGCCTCATGGCATTTGAATATATTTAAATATTCATTGACTCAGGAGGCTGCAAACAGAATGTTTTGGAAAGTGATCATTACACTGATGATGCATACTAATGCCTACTATAGGCCACATAGAATGAAGGAGGGTTTCTTTGTTTTGAGTGAGCTCTTGATTTAGGTTTTTTTAAGAAAGAGGTCCACTGTTTGAAAACCGTAAGCACCCTTGTGCAAGCACAAGTGTGTCGCAAGTGTGGGTTTTTTGTTTTGCTATCATTACCCTGGTTTGCTCAGGTGAAATCTACAAGGGAAGCAAACAAAACAGAGAGAGAGAGAGAGAGAAAGAGAGAGCGTTGCACAAATATAGACCTTCACAGAGGTGTGGTCGACACCTGATTAGCTCAGCAACAAACAAAAATCCCCACGCTTGCAAAAGTTCGGCCTCTCGAGTTTCCCCCCCCCAATTAGCGTCTTTGAACTCTGGCAGAATACTAAGGAGCCTGTTAAAAAAGATATCGTAACTGCAAGGCATCGTGGGTGTGTTGTAATTTATTTGTATCACAAATTACTTACAAGGGATCGCTCACACAAGAGGCCAGTGGCAGCATTTAACACTTGGCCCAGATGGCTCGTTTCATACTTCTGCAGGAACGAAAAAACACGCACAGACACATATAAACATAGACTCGCATGTGTGTGCGCGCACAGACACACACACACACACACACACACACACAGACACATATAAACATATAAACATACACTCGCATGGGTGTGCGTGCACAGACACACACACACACACACAGACACATATAAACATACACTCGCATCTGTGCACGCACACACACACACACACACACACACACACACACACACACACACACACACACACACACACACACACACACACACATATATATATCAACAACAAAGCACATACACAAAACAAATATGATATTTGATTGGGGGATCTTGGGGATTGCCTTAAGCCTCTGGCAGTCCTGCTTGGCCAATTGGCACAGACACAGTCTCTACTGGAGGAGTCGCTGGGTGAGGGAGGGAGGGGGGGGTCACATGGTCAGCTGGCATGAAACAGTATCGCGTGTCCTTGCATGTTTTTAATCACACACACACACACACACACACACACACACACACACACACACACACACACACACACACACACACACACACACACACTCCCATCTTTTCGGCCGCTTTAAGACTTATCCCCTCCGCCCCTGAGTATCGTTTCCGCTATCGTTGCGACTCCAGCCGCATTATCATCAAGACGCAGTTTCCATTACACTGTTGTGACGGCGGTGTGATCACAGGCGGACGACCCAGGGCCTGCCACACATAAAAACGCCTCTGTTGTGGTGCCCAGTGAGCCATGTAAAGGAAATATCGACAGAGGCCAGTAGCGTGACCAACCGAGAGAGACAGAGATAGAGAAAGAGAGGGCGAGAGAGATAGAGAGAGAAAGAGAGAGAGATGGAAAGAGAGAGAGCAAGTGTCAGCCCAGTGAGCTTGTGTATTTTAACCCTGTCACTCACAGTGGGCTACAGTGGCTGGACCATGGGAGCGAAGAGAGACATGAAGATAGAGAGAGATAGAGAACAGACAGAGAAAGAGTGATGGAGAACAGACAGAGAAAGAGAGATGGAGAACAGTTGTTGGCCTGACGGGCCAGAGTGTTTACTCTCTGTCCACTCCTCTCTCTCCCTCTCTCTCTTTCTCTTTCTCTCTCTCTCTCCCTATATCTCTCTCTCCCTCTCTCTCTTCCCCTCTCACTTCCTCTCTCTCTCACTCCCCCTCTCTCTCTCTCCCTCTCCCTGTCTCTCTCTCTCTCTCTCTCTCTCTCTCTCTCTTGCACGCAGGGCGGAGAGTGATGTCTCCATCTGCCTCTCTGCTCCCATTGAGGCGTGGAGGGCGAATGATTGGAGTGGGTGCTCCTCGGTGCTCCGCTGATTACCAGCCGGGCATTTGTTTTTCCACACGAGTGCGCGTTTAGGGCCACGCAAGAGAGGAAACGTTTCCTGCATTAGGATCCCATTAGGACACGGCAAGACAAATAAAACATCACGGTGTGCTGAACTGAACGTCTAGTGTTTCTTGAAATAGTAATACATTTATCAAAATAATAATAAGAATAATAAAAAAATCTATATAAATAAATATATACACAAAAAACAAACTGAGTTTGCTGTTTTGAAAAGAAAAAACGAGGGAAAAGGGTAAAGTAAAGACGAGGTAATATGAATATAACAGTAGGCTACAGGGCTACAGACACAAAGTAGCTAATGTGAACAGTGCAGGTCTAACATCAGCACGGGGGCCGTGCTGGCATGCATAATGCAGCCTGGTTGGGTTGGAGAGGAACCTCCTGGTCCCGCTCCTCCTTCTCTTCCTCACGTCTCGCCCCAGAATGAAAGTGCTGCGACGGCCAAAGCTGAGCGGTGGCGGCTGTTGTGTACTGATGTCTCCGACAGATGAGGAAATATAGCAGCGCTGTCCACCTCTGCCCTCCCCTCAAACACATCATCCATTATTCATGGAAGATTATTTTCCCTAGGATGAAAAGTGTGTGGCGGTGTGTGTGTGTGTGTGTGTGTGTGTGTGTTGGGTTGGGTGGCAGTAGGGGGATGGGGGAGGTTGGGGTGGGGGTGGGGTGGGGGGATTAGAAAGCCTATGCGGAAGAGACCGAGTGAGAACAAGTGAGTTAGAGGAAACTGAATAGGAAGTGAAAGCGTCCGAGAGAGAGTGTGAAAAAGGAGAAGAACTGTCGTGAATGAGAGCAATAGAGTGAGGTAAAAAAAGGCCGAAGGAAGAGGGAAAGAGAGGGTAATCGCAGAGCTGTCAATCACTTTTTGGTATGGAGAGCGCATTGATTTCCCAGCCCACGAGGATGGGTGTTCTGAATGGTTTGTTGCTGAGCTTGATGCACAGCCCAATAACCCAGGGAGAGATATGGAATCGCCGCTCATATTTCAAGTCCTCTACCCTTACCCCCCACCCCACCCTACCCTCCTTCCTACCCCCTCTTTTGGCAGTACTGTGCCGGGGCACTCCAAGGGCATATCTCCTATTGCATATTTAATGGAGTGGTACACTCATAAATTAATACCAACAAATCAGCACAAAAACCTAAACTCCCGTATTTTTGGACAAAAGCTGTACTTGCATCCTTAATGCACTCCATGCTTCCGCACCACTGAAGAAAATATAGAGCACCATCGTTTATTTTGGGCATACGTTCCTGTGTTAAAATGTAAGCATTTTGTAAGTTGTGTAACCTACGGGTTGCTCTCTCTCTCTCTCTCTCTCTCTCTCTATCCCCCCTCTCTATCCCTCTATCTCTCTCTCTCTCTCACTCAGTTATCCTTTCCAGTGTGTAACCTACGCAGTAACCTTACACTCTCTCTCTCTCTCTCTCTCTCTCTCTTTTTTTCTTCCATCCCAGTGGACTTTGTGCCTCATGCTACCATGGACACGGCCCATCACATGCTCCTATACGGCTGCAAGACTCCTGTGTCCACCAAAGGTTACTGGTAAGCACAAACACAATCTGCACATGTGACCTTTTTTTTAAAAAAAAAAACAACTTGTTGTCCCTTTCAGTGCTACCTAAACTTTCAAAGTTGAAGCCTCTCTTGCTTTGTTTAGTCCCAATGACAGTCGGGTAATTTAAAATCTTAAGTAATTACGAGCTTCGTTAACTCCGGAGTAATGAAGCTGTCTTGGTGTCTGACACGGAAGAGATACGGGGTGTGCAGAAAAAAGGGGGAGGGTGTCATTAGCCAACATCTGTCTCATCTGTGGCGTAGTCGAGAAGTGTGTTGTGCACTCCATCACGAAAAAACTATGGAAGAACAAAAAGCTGCTGAGTTGAAAACAGAGTTGCACTCAACAAAGAGTTTTGGAGAAGTTTATTCAGTGAGTGGCTCCATTAATTGTTAGCCTCCTTCCATTAAGGAGCGTAGTAGCCAGGGATAATGTGGCCAGCCTTGTGCAGTGTCACCGAGGCAGTTAATGTGTGGGATGACTATTGTCTCCCATGAGCAATGAGAGACAGAGAGAGAGCGAGTGAGCGAGAGAGAGAGGGAAGAGAAAGAAGAAAGAGAGAGAGAGAGACCTGAAGCTGGAGACATTCACTAATAAACTTGCCAGTTACCATAGCAACTGCAGCCTCCTCAACAAAGGAGGGGGGAGGGGTTGGATGGGTTTAGGTTGGGTTGGAGGATGGGGCTTGGGGGGGGTGGGGGGGGCTCTCAACCCAAGGGAGAACCGTTCTTCTCCACGTCCCTTTGGAGTGTAATATCTTAAGGCTGTGTCATAGAAGAAAACACACACGGGCAAAAAAACACCTCACAATGTGAGCTGTCTGCCAGGGTGGGCACGCCGCACCCAGTGAAGGACACTGTGAAAGCAAGCTGGAAGCGAGGGTAGAGCAAAGAAGACGTGGGCCTGATTCATCTCAATGCGAGGAGGAGGATTGCAGAAAAAAACAAGACACGGCTCAGAGTTCAGGCTGCTTTTCAAAGAGACGATCGTGCTCGGCGTGGTCTCCATCTCTTGTTTTGTTCTGTTCTGTCATCAACCCCCCTTTTTTCCTTTTATTGTTATTAAAAAACAAAATAAAAAATAACAGGGGTTAGTTGCTATGCCATGCTATTATTTGCAGGAGGGGGAGATAATCTTTCTAACCCCCCACATTGTTTCATTCATCCTTCTTTTTTTCCATCTAGTCTTTTTAATCAAAAATTAATCTCTGACTGGAATGAACCCCCTCCACCCTCACACCCACCCCCGACACCCCACCCCCATCTTCTTCCTTCTCTTCACACAGTCTCAACAGTGATTCACCGCCCCCACCCTGAAATAGCATTACCCATTCTGACTGCGAAAGCTGTGCAGAAATGCAGAAGAAGCCTGTGAAGCTTTGGAAATCAAAGAGATGGGCGCGAGAGAGGGGGAAAGAGGGAGTGATAGAGAGAGAGAGAAAGAGAGAAAGAAAGAGAGGGAGAGAATCAGTGGGGGGGCTGAAAAATAGGCCACTCAGCAGGAAGAGCCTACCCATCACAATCCTCCCCAACACCCCCATCCCCAGCAAATTGAACCAAAATCTGAGAAACGGCATATTTTTCTTTCTTTCTTTCTTTCTTCTTTTTTTTTTCTTTCAATTTTATTTTTTATTTATTTATTTATCTATTTTGTGTGGAAAGTCCGCCGTAGTCATCACAGACCGACTCTGAAGCACGTCGCAGGCGGTGTGCGTGCTGAAACAGCCTGAGTGTGCGCTTTGACAGAGCAGCTGAGAGAGAAACGTACGCCATCGTTGACGTACTGTCACACCCAGCAAGCGGCGCCGTGGTGACGAATGCTAAATATGTCTGTCACGCCGTCACGAGCCCTTCTCCCTGACTGCACGCAGTGAGCAAGTGTCTTTTAAAAAAAACGTCAACGTCAAAGTTGTGTAGAAAAAAACAAGGGCAGCATTTCTGCAGTTGAACAAAACCTTTCCCTTTTCGTAACCTTGCTTTAAAGAGGGGCTAAAATATTGGGCATACTCTACGCATTACTGATTGGAGATGGCAGGTACGCCTACGGATATTTAGAGAAATACCTCAAGTTGTTTTTCTCTTTTTAAAGGGGTAATGGGCTTGTATGTTTTGCCCCCGTACGGGATTGATCTGCACTCACACTGCTGTGTGCTAGCAGCATCCCAAGTTATGTTGGTAATAATCGTCGGTTAGTGCACCAGTGAAGCGCCTCACCGAGTTCAAGGCTCTGAGCCAATTACATTTCGGTTCAGTTCAGAAAAATATTTCAAAAAGTCAATTTCCAGGGAAAGCATGTAAGCCATGCAAGTAAGCCTTATTTATGCCAGCAAAAAAAATTTAAAACAAAAAATAAATAAAAAACGAATGGCAAATGGCATGATGGCTTCATTAACTTGTGAATGTGGCACAGAGGTGTGCTCTTATCTCTCTGAAGTGAAGTGCTAGGTTTGTTAAAGGGGGGAGGTGCAGGAATGCTGTCCCGCTCTTGTTTGTGTATTGATGATTCCCGTCCACAGTGAGTGAATAATGGAGTCAGCAGAGCTCTGTGTGTGAGTTGTTGTATCGAACTGTGTGTGTGTGTGTGTGTGTGTGTGTGTGTGTGTGTGTGTGTGTGTGTATGTGTGCGTGTGTGTGTGTGCGTGTGTGTTTCTTTGTTCAGGGACTGCGGGACGGAACAGGGGACCTGTGAGGACGAGGCAAAGATCATGTACGCATGGGCCCGAAACGCCCCCCCAACCAAACTGCCCAGAGGTATTCCCCCCCTCTCTTTTAGATGTTTATTTATTATTATTTTCATAATTTCTTTATTGAGTTTCACACAATTTCACAACATAAGAATATGACCATAAATTAAGTACATTTAGTAGTAAGAACTCATCAATGACTAACAAGCCACATCAATGCTAAGGGAGTTAAAATAACAGCCCTATTAAAAGGTGAATAAATAACTTTTTAGCATCATCATCACCACCATCATCATCATTATTTTTATTATATAATATTTTTTTCACATGGTCTCCCATTCCTAAGCACATTGGTCAAGCCCAGGTTGTTTTTAACTGTGCTATAAAAATAAACTGAATAATACAACTATGATTCTTTTTGGGCCCCCTTCTGTATGTGCCTTGTCATTTCATTTATCTTCTTCAGTGTCCCACTCTCCCTCTCTTCATATCTGTCCCCATTACGTCCCTACCACCCCCTTTTTATCACTCTTTCTGCCCTCTTTTTTTCCCCCTCCGTCCCCTTTTTCCTGTTTCTGTGCCCTGTTATAATCCCCCATACATTATCCCGCCTCAGAGTAATTGCTCTCTGCTGACAATCCAATCAGTCTCACTGCTAATGGGGGATCTGCTGCGGTCTTTTTCCAGATGTCGGATTCAAAGTTGGGGGTGATACGCACATCACCCACTTCGTGCTGCAACTTCACTATGGCGACGTCAGTGCATTTAAAGGTGAGGACTGTTAAAAATGGAGTTGATTAAATCATTGATTAAATCATTTCACTCTTTTTTTTTTTAATGAGTTGTGTTCAGTTGAGTTTTTGTACAATGAACAATACTAGGAGTTGATTGGGGAGTGTGTGTGAGAAAGAGATGGGGTAGGAGTGAAAAATGACCTCCAGCCGCACTCAAATCTGACCAGTCCCCCGATACATATGCTTCTGCGCATGGTGCTCTAGCCAGCTGCACCACACGTCGCCCTTCTAATTTCACACTACTTAACAGAGGACATTTTTTTTTTTTAAATTTCAGTCTTATAATTTACACTCACCCCTTGACCTTGGCCTGCCATTCTCAGCCTGTTACCCCAGCTATGCATACATTCACTCCCTCAATCTCCCTCAAGAGTCCAGCTGAGTTTGTGAATGCAGCAGCATGCATAATAATAACAGTGGACCGAGCAGTGGAAAGATCCATGGCACTCCCTGTGTGTGTGTGCCGAGAGGCCACCCAGAGCCTCTTAATGTGCCTGGGTGGAAAGCTCTGCCCTCGATGGGGTGGGGGCAATTTGTTCATTATGATCTAATTGCCCTCGCCGTGTGAGCTCCCTCCTCAGCACTCGACCCTGTGCT
>CM059273.1:13328979-13538979 GCA_030347295.1 Setipinna tenuifilis
GGCCCCGTTTTGAAAGGCACCCTGGATTTCGCTTATAAGTAACAGCCACGCACAGTGGGGAGGAAGGAGGGGGGGCGGAGCAGGGAATGGGGGATGGGGGTGGCGGGGGTGGGGGGTGGGTGGCGTGGCGCTGGTGGTAGTCTTGGGTCGGTGAGGCGGGGGGAGTGTTGCGCTGTAATTGATGAATGATGATGTAGCAAGAGAAACGACATTATTGAAACGGCTCGTTGACCCGCACTGGGTGTCTCAGCTTACAAGTTACGATCTCCGTTGTGTGTGTGTGTGTGTGTGTGTGTGTGTGTGAGAGAGAGAGAGAGAGAGTGAGAGTGAGTGTGAGTGCAAGTATTTGTGTGTGAGAGTATAAGTAAAGTAAATATAAGTGTGTGTGTGTGTGTGTGTGTGTGTGCGTGCGTGTGTGTGTGTGTGCGTGCAAGTGATGGAGCGGGAGGTGGTTGACTGATGTACAAGCTCTGCTGGTGGATTACAGTTGTCACTCATTCTTGCTCAATCTCTCTCTCACACACACACACACACACACACACACACACACATACACACACACACACACATACACATACATTCACTTATACTCCCACACACTCTTTCACTCAGTCACTGCTGTCAGCATGCAGCTCATGTTTAGAAACAGAGATTAAAAGATGCGAGCATCACCCATGCAGGGGAAGTGATTTGGCAAGTCACCCAGCTTTGCCACCTGCCTGTTGCATGTGCTGTTGCTCAGAGATGGCCAGGGTGCAGATATACTCCACATTCAAGTCCCAAAGGAGATCATTTTCACACCCAATGTGAGAGTTGATCCACTCTACATGATCAATTTTTGGGGGGTTACCTGGTTTGTTCATGATCATGATCGTGATCATGAATATGATGTAAATATTTGTCTTCAGTATTACATGTAGTGATAATATTTCATGGTAGTCTGCGCTGGTATGCGCTACCACTATATGACTTTAAGTTTGAATATGAATATATATTTAAATATAAATGTAACGCTACAGTAACTGTGCACAGCATTAGGTCAAAAGCAGAACAACCTCATTTCGGATTTGCAAGTTTTCCAGCACACTGAGTTTCTTCTCATATTTTCCCTTGTAGAGGGTTTCACTAGAATCATATAAAAGTTTATTTTGTTCAACTTAAAGTATTTGTTTCAAGTTATCCATACATACAGCAGCCTGTTTAGTAATTTGTTTCTGCTAGATAATAGGCTACCGTTATATCTCCATGGTAACAGGCCTCCAGACTGCAATTATTCAATTAGTCTGACACGCATAGCTTGCATACTGAAATGCAAATGCACTTCAAAACATCTTCAGACACTAATGCATCTATAAAAAGACAGCGTGTACCTTGCGTCAAAAAAACAAAAAACAAAAACGAAACAGCAGAAGACAAGTCTATTCTTACAGCTGTGGTGCTGCGTCTGTATGTAGCCCTGTTGCAATTGGTGTAGCCAGTTACATTGATTATAGTGGAAGCTAATTGTTACAGCAGACACGTCCTTGACTTAACGCGTCTGTAACACATCTGGTGTGGCCTCCCCATAACACTAAACAGGATGTGTTTCTGCTATGCTGAATTGCTGCTACAGAGTGGGAAGTGGTTGTTCCGTGATGCATTGTGTTCTGTGATGCCTTGTTTGCTGTCTCACATGTTGCTGTCTCTCCCCCTGCTCCCCCCCCCCCCCCACAGACAGCCCTTCATTGCTGGCATATACCTGATGATGTCTGTAGACACAGTCATCCTCCCGGGGAAAAGAGGTAGGTGGCCCACCCTTTGCAACCTGACACAATCACGTACGTGCACACACTGCGCAAAAGCACACACTTATCGAACACCTACACATACACACACAACACACACAACATACACACACATGCACGCTTGCAGACACACACACACACACAAATACACAAATACACAGTTATTTACAAGCATACACACATTCACACGCGCAGGCACACGCACACGCACACGCACACGCACACACACACACACACACACACACACACACACACACACACACACACACGAACACATTTACACACTCCCTCTCAGGCCCCGATGGCTCTTGTTTAGCTCTCAGTAAGACCCCCTGAAGGGTAAGAGGAATCGAAGCACTTTGCCTCCTACACACACTATCTCATCTATTGACTTTTTTTTTCATTCTGTCTTTTTTTCTTTCTCTCTCTCTCTCTTTCTTTCTTTCTTTCTTTTTTTTGAATGACCTGCTGATTTGGTAATCATCGCCTGTAGATTACTGTTGTGTGGTGAGGGAGAGATAGCTTGGCCCCTGTGCCTGTGGGTGTTTTATCTGATTGCCTATTTCACACCACCTTCCACACCCCAGAAAAACCCCAGCCTGTCTCTCTTGCCAGTAGCTTTGTGCTTCCTTTCTATTCCTAGTTCACAGTTAGGCATGTGTGTGTGTGTGTGTTTTTTGGCTATTATTTGCCAGCATTTGTTATTTTTGTGATTGGCAAGGTGTTATTGATCACTCTGTCTGTTCTGCTCTCTGCAGTGACGAACGCTGACATCGCTTGTCCTTATGAGTCATTCGCGATGCACCCCTTCGCCTTCAGGACCCACACACACCGCCTGGGTAAGTTTGCCGAGTGTGTGTGTGTGTGTGTGTGTGTATGTATATGTGTGAGTGTGAGTGTGAGTGTGTGTGTGTATGTGTGTGAGCGACAGGCGTACACACACACACCGCCTGGGTTAGTTTGCCAACTGCGTGTGTGTGTGTGTGTGTGTGTGTGTGTGTGCGTATGTGTGTATGCCTGTCACTCACACACAATAGTGCTTCGCAGGAGCACCCTAAATTATTTTCTTTCAGGGAGCCCACACAATATCTAGCGGCGCCCCTGGTGCTCCGCTCCCATTTTTTTTGTTTGTATTTGCTTGTAGCGTTTACTCTTCCCAGTCTTGTGGCTTTACTAAAGGGAACACTGTGTGCCTCCCCCACAGGTCAGGTCGTCAGTGGATACAGAGTCCGTGATGGGAAATGGACTCTGATTGGACGTCAGTCGCCACAGTTACCACAGGTACATACATTTTGTTTTTTGGTAACACTTTATTTGAAGGTGTCTACATAGGAGTAACATGAGCATGTTATAAACTTGACAGGACACATGTTATAAACATTAATTACACTTCATTCAATGTTAAGTTGATATTTTTTGATATAACAAATAACAAAGAGTGACAACAGTCAAACATGCATTGAAGTTGTCATTAATGTTCATGATATGTGTCATGTCATGTTTATAAAGGACTCATGTCACCCTTATGTAGACACCTTCAGATACAGTGCAACCCTTTTTTAAGCAACACTGTGGAAGGATGAAAGCTACACTGAATATCGGATTCCATTTTTTGTACTTACTTGGGAACTTTTCGAGATATTACACACACACACACACACACACACACACACACACACACACACACACACACACAGGCAACCTGGATCAGGCACAGTGTTAGAGAGAGCTATTGTGGTGCATGGGTAGTACCTACATTTATGTATACAGTGTAATAGGCTGGAATACATACAAATGTTTTACACACACTGTGGAGTGTTTTCTTGCAAAGCTAGTGGACCAGATACCTAACAGGCATAAAACCTTCCAAGCATTTTACAGAGCCTCATTGGTACTGCAAGAAGATGCTCATTGGTGTTTGATGGCTACAGTCAGCAATGTCATGTTGTTAAGCTTTTTCCTTTATACAAAATATGGTTTTCTATACCCTCCAACAAGAATTGCACAGTGCATATCCTTAATGGCTCATGGAAATAACACTTGTGTTTATCCACCCATAATGTGACTATGTGCCATAAAAATTAACTAATTAATTCAAATTAGTTAATGAATTAATTTCAGAGATGTTACAGATATGAATGGTCTGATAAAAAAGAGGATACTGACGGAAAGTTACATAGTGTTGCTTTATAAGCCACAAATTGCGATCCAGCAGAATACAATAGAGCTGCTCTGCTGTGGCGTCAATATGCTCTATTTTTAGCTATCCCTGAGCAACCATATTTAAACAGTACCCTGGGACAATCGCCTTGCTTGTTATTCTTTATTTTTTGTGCTGCTAGCGCTTGTTTAATGCTGTTTTTTAATGTGACTAATGGGGCCACTACTTCAGAGGGATTCGCTGAGCTGAGAGCTGAGAGCTGAGAGCGTGCTGCTAAGCCAAGCTGATGGCCGCTGTCAATAGCGGTGACAGTCAAATCCGTCACTCCAGTCAATACACGCGTGCAGATGGTGTGCGGCGGTGAATTTAAAGGTCATCGCTAAATGATGCACGCACGCCAGAGTCAGGACGGAAGATGAGCACGGCACAACCACCCCCTCCAGATACAGACACACACACACACACACACACACACACACGAATGCATGCATACACATACACCCACCCATACACCCACCCATACACCCACCCATACACCCACACATACACCCACACATACATGCACACACACACACACACACCCACACACATACACACTTCACACAATTTACACGCAGTGCATACAGGCAGTGCATTGATCCTGAAAACCCAGCAAGTTGCAGTAACATGTAGAGACATCCACCGTGTAAGCAATCAAGCTAAACAGTCATTGTCACAGTCAGTGCGGTGTATTTTTTTCTCTCTCCGATCCCGTCAGACACACTTGTGTCTATCCCGCATGTCGGTGAGAGTGCTGAACAGAGGAGTAGAGGTGTAAGATAAAGCAGTGTGGTGGCGTTGGCCTGGGCTTTCCTCTGCCCATATGATCAATCTGTGTCGCTTCGTTTACGGCACTGCTCGGAGATCTTGTTTGGATTTGCCATGTTTGTTTGTCTGTGACCCCCCCCACCCATCCCCAGTGTCAGTGTCAGGTTTTGCCCTTCGTTCCTTATTTATTTATTTATTTACTTATTTTTTTGCTGCGGCTATCATGAAACTCGAAACCGCACCACAGATAGTAACTGATGGTATGCAGAAGTGTCTGGCTTTATTGAAATAGCTGACGCAGATTAATCCAAACAAGTTTTTTTTTAGTCAACTTCAAGGGAAAAAAAACGTGAGGAATTTAGTGTCGGATAACACGAGGAGACATTTCACATGCCGTATTTGAATATCAGTCCCTTTTAAATGTGTACAGTCTTGCATTGTTTACCAGGCTGGCCCAAAGCATAGCACAAAAATAAGGGGATAGGACAGTGGCATTACATTACATTACATTACACCTTGCAGGCGCTTCCATTCAAAGCGACTTAAAAAAAGGCACTGGCAAAAATGGCAGATTTTTTTGGAAGATTTTTTTTTTTAGTCCCTTTTCCAGTGTATCTACATGTGACGACATGTAACACTAAGGGACTTTACATACCCAAGACCAACCCTAATCCCAAACCTTACCCTTACCCTGAGGTACAATGTAGGTACCATAATATTACATGTTGTTACACACTTTGTTGCACTTACTTCATGATGTAGACACACTGTCACAGCACTGTTCAAATAAAACACAACTTTAATCGCTGTGCCCCGAAGCAGAAGCCTGGGCTTTGACTATCTCTCTGGCCCAGTCCCAATACCCCCCCACGTCCAACCCCCACTGTCAGGCCTTTGAACCCTCATGACACACACACACACACACACCCTCCGTATGGATCCAGTGTGACCTCTGGACAATGTCAGAGAGCCTGCAGGCCAGCCATGGCCCATGCCAGCTCGCTCGCATGTAAAATTGGGATGGGCATGGACAGTGCACAGACTGCTGCAGTCCACACTGTGCCGGCCAGTGTTGCGTGAAGTCATTCACACTCCAGTACGTTTCCGCAGCATGCTTTTTAGCCATCAAACCGCTATAAAAGTAACGGGCAACAACAACATTTTTTTTTTTTAAAGCATTTTCAGCATTACGTCAGTGTGAAGCCACTTTGCGTGAAGTCGACCACACTCCAGCACACTTCCTCTGCATGCATTTTAGTTATCATAGCACTTTAAAGGTATGGGTAAAAAAAGATTTTAAAAAATGGTTAGTCTGTCATTACATAAGCGCATAAGACAGAATACTGACCTTCTTTTTTGAGAAGATGTTGCATGTTGCGTTTTTCAAGGAGTACATTTTGACCATAGGAGCCAAAGCCCAGCCTGTCAAGTGTAGTAAATATTAGAGCGTAGCTGAGGTGGAGTAAACACCAGAGTTCTGATGGGAAATAAATATGTGGTGCTACATTCCCCTCTTCCGAAGTTCACAGGTACTGACATTAAAACAGCGGACGCAAATTGTTTTATTTATGTATTTATTTGCTTTTAAAAATAGCGGCTTATATTTATTTTGAAAATATTCCCGCAGGAGGGTTTTTCTATGTGATTTTTGCCCTGTGCAAGGATTTCTTGATTATTCTTTTCATTTTTATACGCTTAAGTAGTTTGGACCACTTTTTTTTTATGTGCTGTTCACTCCTTTCCCCCCTTGCTTTTGTCTGCCTCTGTTGAGGTTTGAGAAACTATTAATGTTTGAAAACATTTTGTATCACCTTTAAGTTCCTCGAAGCCCCACATAGAACCGTGTGAAAAAACTTTGATTCTTTTGCACTTAGGTGTCACCTCAACCGTGAAATTGCTTTTGCCCTTGAGAGAGATTCGCTTTACCTAAGCCAAGCACATGAAAATCTGCTGACATACTTTTTGTATTAAACTCATGAGCGTCTCCTCTTGTAGATAGATATGTGAATTGATTTTTGGACCTCATAAGTGCAATACATTCGAAAAATGGTTTCTAGCTTTTGCCCACATCTGATGAGGTCTTGGGGAAGATTTAAAAGAGTTTTGACAGTGCTTGAAATTACATTTCTACAAATTGAAAAAATAAAGTTTCCATAAAAGCCACAATGAATCGGTATTTTCAATTGGCTGCTGTCATCACTATCGAATGCTGTGCTGGTCCATGTGTTTAATGCAGGAAAAAAGGTGAAAAGAAAAACACTGTCTGGAAAGCAGTTTGCCTTTGGAACAAAATGTCTTTCTTGCCTGAGGGATTTTTGTAAGTTGACACATTTCTTTTGTTTTGTGTGTTTTTTTTTTTCTTCCTCCCTTCCTGTCCTTTCAGGCGTTTTACCCCGTGAGCGGCTCCCTATCTGTGGAGTATGGGGACACGCTGGCTGCGCGCTGTGTGTTCACTGGGGAGGGAAGGACCACAAAGACACGCATCGGGTGAGTTCTTTACTTCTCCTTGTTCTGCTTCTTCTTCACCTCCTTTTTCTTTTATCTTCTTTTTTTCCTCCTTTTTCTTTTTCTTCTTTTTCATCTTCTTTTTCTTCTTCTTCTCAGCAATGATTTATTTATCTCCTCCTGGCTCCTGCCTCTGGTGTACAGCGGTACTAGCCGTAGCGCTCCATAATTCAGCGCGACGCCACGCTCTCTTGAGTGCATCTGGAATGGGCACCCCCCTCAAAATGGTGCACTGATTTCTGCTGGCTCTACCGAGAGAGCTCCTGCACAGTCAGTTCCCTGTTCCCACACTCTTGAGTTCCATCTGTACATTTTATAGGCCTATTAATGCCTCTTGCCCTCTTTGTCATACCAACTACCCTTGACTAGCTACACCAGCATGGTGCATATTTTATCACCATATGTGTGGGCCCAGGGAATCAAATCCATTTTTGCTCTTGTTAATATGCAGCTATTCTTAGTGAGTTAGAGACTCAGCACAAGGACTTAGAGTGGGTTTTTTTTTTTCTGATGCTGAGTGGTGCGGGTCGAAACGGCTCGGCCGTGTTCTTCGGGGCGTGTCTAAGTGGTCCCGGGAAGATGTTCTGCATGGTGTCGTGATTGCACCTGTCGGCGGCGGTTGTGTGATCGCACACACACACACACACACACACACACGCGAGAGCAGCAGCACCAGGTAGCACCACCCGCTCAGAGTGGCACGCCTCATCAGTCAGCCCTGCTCACTGGTCCCTGAAGATGCCCGCTTGAGTGTGTGTGTGTGTGTGTGTGTGTGTGTGTGTGTGTGTGAGAGAGAGACAGAGTGTGTGTGAATGTGAATGCCAATGGGTGTGTGTGTGTGTGTGTGAGAGAGAGACAGAGTGTGTGTGAATGTGAATGTCAATGGGTGTGTGTGTGTGTGTGAGAGAGAGAGAGAGAGAGAGAGAGTGTGTGTGAATGTGAATGTCAATGGGTGGGTGTGCGTGTATGTGTGTGCGTGTGCGTGTGCGTGTGTGTGTGTGTGTGTGTGTGTGTGTGTGTGTGTGTGTGTGTGTGTGTATGATTGCATGCATGGGCACACCAGCACTCAGAAAATGTAAGCCCCACCAAACCCGTGCGAGGGGTTGACTGTTTTAAGGGTGTCCCTGGAGGGTTGTGCATTTTTCATGACGAGAAGCCTTGGCTTCTTTCTCGCCCCGGCCCTGTCACGTCGTGTGTTGCGTCTGTGTGTGTGTGTGTGTGTGTGTAGGCCTAAGTGTGTTTGTGTTTGTGTTTTTTTCGTGTGTGTGCGTGTGTGTGTGTGTGTTGTGTCTGTGTATGTGTGTGTAGGCCTAAGTGTGTGTGTGTGTTTGTGTCTGTGTTTATGTGCGTGTGTGTGTTGTGTCTGTGTATGTGTGTGTAGGCCTAAGTGTGTGTGTTTGTGTGTTTGTGTGTGTGTGTGTGTGTGTGTGTGTGTGTGTGTGTGTGTGTGTGTGTGTTGTGTCTGTGTGTGTGCGTGTAGGCCTAAGTGTGTTTGTGTTTTTGTGTGTGTGTTTGTTGTGTCTGTGTATCTGTGTGTAGGCCTAAGTGTGTGTGTTGTGTGTTTATGTGTGTATGTGTATGTGTACGTCTGTGTGTGTGTGTGCGTGTGTGTGCGTTGTCTGCCCTGTCACTCCTGTTGCTATGGTGATTGTGAGCGAGGCACAATGGCAGCAAGGGAATGTGCACTGACGCATCTTCCCAGGCAGGGCGGCCGCCCCCGCACACCCCCCCACCCCTTTCTTTCTCACTTTCTCTTTCACACAGACACTTGCCTTGCTGTACTGTCACGAGAGAGAGAGAGACAGAGAGAGAGAAAGACAGAGACAGACAGGGAGAGGGAGAGAGAGAGAGACAGGGAGAGGGAGAGAGAGACAGACAGACAGACAGAGACAGAGAGAGAGACAGGGAGAGGGAGAGAGAGACAGAGAGTAGAGAGGTGTATTAATTAGCAGCATTGATTAAAATCGACTTGTGGGAACATCGCTGCCAAATGGAATTGTTTAGAGTGACCTCTGGTCAACAATTTCCCCCGCCTTAGTAATTGGATGCATTTAACCTTTGCCTTAATGTCGGATGAATTCCAGAAAAAAATATACATCTTAGTTGTTTAGCCTCCCCCATGAATATAATGCACAATACATATAATGAATTACAGTGTCTGCTTTACAAAGTCTGCTTCACTTGCTAAGGTAGACAGAGAGTTTGTCGTGACTTAAGTTTGGGTACAGGCTCTGCTGGAAATTGCACCTATTTTTGTCAACCATAGATACATTTTTCTATCCCTTACTCTTTTTTCTTCTCAGTGCTCTGTACTCTTAAATGCCAACCCCTTAACGCTAACTCAGCTGTGCTATTTGTGCTGCTGTTCTCCTGCAGTGGGACCTCGGAGGATGAGATGTGCAACTTCTACATCATGTACTACATGGAGAGCAAGCACGCGGTCCCTTACATGGACTGCATGGAGCACGGACCTCCCGAGCTCTTCCGGAGCATCCCTCCCGAGGCCAACGTCCCCATCCCCGTCCCCCCCGACCACATGATGATGCACGGGATGATGCACGGAGGTGGCCATGGACCAGGTAGAAGCTCCCACTTAGAAGTTAAAGTTGAGCAGTAGTGATGTTTGGAGTAGTGATGCAGTTCTTCCACAGACTACTTCCACTATTTTAGATTATTATTACAATTTTTCATTTTAGACTTTTGTTTGAATTCTGCACCCACCTAAAAAAAAGTGTTTGTGTGTGTTTTACACTGCATGTTGTACAGGTAGATCTTCACATTCTTTGCTGGAGACGGTTTAGTGCATTGCAGATGGAGAGCATGGAGCATGGATGGATTGTAGATCATCCAAAAACTCATCTCCTTTAGACATAACAACCTTTTCTGTTATTTTCCAAACCTCTTCAGGGGAAAGGGAGATATTAATAAACCCAAATGTTTACTTTGAAGTGAAGGAAAGTAAAATAAAACCATTACATGACATTTCAGATGTGCGTCTGCAAAATTGAGGTCGGAAAGATTATCCTGCTTGTGTATTTGTACTGGCTTCGGTGTATTTCCGCTGTATAGGCTATTGTAGAAACTTCTAAACTCTCAGCACTAAGTCAACATACAAGCGGTCACCCCAGCATGGATAAATATACATACGTAGACATTACTCAAGGGGTTCTCTAGCACACACAAGGGCTTCTACAGAACCTTATATTATTAATGTCTTCACCACTTTACTTGCAAAGGTTGAGATCGTGGCTTTGTTATGATTGGATGGCTTTGGCCTGGAATATTAATGTGATTTCTCTCTCTCTGTCTCTGTCTCTCTCTCTGTCTGTCTCTCTGTCTCTCTCTCTCTCTCTCTCTCTCTCTCTCTCTCTCTGTCTCTCTCTCTGTCTCTCTCTCTCTCTCTCCCCCTCTTTCCCCGATCTTTAAGATCACCAAGACGACAGTGGCCTTCTGGAGCCGAAGCGAGCGGAGGACGATGGTGTGGATCAGGGTGAGTTGTCTTGGAGACCAGAGACTACAGGCTATAGATCCGAGAGAGGTGAAACAGACCCGGGCTGGGCAGTCTGACGGCAGCCAGAGCAGCGAGTCAGAGGAGACTCAGCAGGGAGTCCGTTCATCAGCTCGCTGCCGTCCAGAAGCACAGTTCAATACTGTGCCATTAATTCAGCCTCACGCCGAGGAGTCTAGTGGGGACTAGGTGGTATTTCCTGAAGCCCTGTCAACACACTCACACACACACACACATACACACACACACACACACACACACATACACAAATCCACACACAAACACACACACACACACACACACACACAAAACCACACATACACAAACCCCCACACACACAAATCCACACATACACAAACCCACACACAAACTCACACATACACAAACCCACACACCCACAAACCCACACACATGGGGAATAAAGGGGTGGAGTTGGTGGTGATACTGAGGCTGGGTGTGGGGTGTGGGGTGGTTGGTGGAGGGCGATGACTGAATAGAAAAACAAGGAGGTCTAGGCACTCGGGAGTCGGCGCTTCGCTGACGTTTGGAAGCCTGTTGCCATGGTTACCTCTCTCATCACCTCTTGCGCGCGCACGGATGCTAATGTCCTCACCTTTATTGGCGTTATCTCTCCAATCTTGTGTCGTAGCTAAAAAAAACAAACAAAAAACAAAAAACAAAAAAAACCTTGGCCCAGTCACACCTACCCTGGTGAAAGCTCTGTTTGAAAACAACACCAGACCATCTTGATAGCAAATGGCTGGTACATCAGTCCTCCACGCCTGATTACAGACCGGCAGACGTAGAGGCGGCTGGTGCCTTTTAACAGACGGCTGGGAGTGAGGAGAAGAAGAAGAAGAGGGAGGAGGAGGAGGAGGATAATGAGGAGGAGGAGGATGAGGAAGAGGTTGAAGGATGAAGCTTGGCCTCGGGGGCCCGATGCGTAAAGCGGGGGCCTGGGCAGTTGCCTCAGCTTTCGGCCCCCTTTGATGTTGTGACACTTTCTTGTGTGTTTGTTCATCAGGGAGCAGCTCAGGACATGGTCTGCTTTAATCTCCCCACCCCTGCTGGGGCAGCTCGGCTGGGGGGGGGGGTCGGAGCGCGTGTTTGCTCATCGCGAACTCGCCAATCAGCAGAACCAGGCGTGTGCGTGCAGCTGTGCCTACCCAGGCTTGTCCTTTCCCCTTTCTCTCTCACTCTCGCTCTCCCCCGCCCCCTCTCTCCTCCCCCCCTTTCCTCCTTTTGAGGTTTTGAGTGAAGCAGAGACATGATAAAAAGCAGAGCTCGGTTGCACATTAAGCTTAGAAGTGAAGATGGATCGAGCTGTCTGCTTGATCAAAACAACAACAAATACACCCTGTTCTGTCGTTGATGTAACTGATAATTACACCAGCCCATTTTCCCTTAAATAGCTACTGCGATAGACAGGGATATTAAAAAAAGATTTAATAGCTGACTACTTCCTTCTGTGTCAACATTTGTGAGTCTGATTTGCATTCTTAGATTGTCTGTCATGAACAGATTCCCACTTTGAAGGCTTGAAGGCTGTATCTAATTTTTCACATGCCGGTATTATACACATATTATATATTATATATATTATATATTATATATTTTGTCAGAAGGTATGGCCAATGCAAATCCCCATAAACCAGTCAATTAGCATTTAGCTAAGATGTCATATATTGCAATTTTGTTAACGGCTTCTTTTGTATCAATCAGAGCAGCTCTCTACCAGTCTGACGTTGGTAAACTAAAATCAGTATATGTCTCCATGTGACCTGTTAGAGGCCACTGTATAAAACCTTCATACCTTCTGTATTTGAGGTTTTTTTTTTTTCAAAATACTACCCAACCAAGCCTAACATTTACCAAATATGCTCCTCGTGGAGCACGGGCTGGCCTAATGGAAGGTAGAGAACGTCCTTGCATCTGGAGTAGCTTGATAAGCCTCATCGCTGCTGCCCCCCCCCCCCCCCCCCCCCCCTCCAATGCCTTCCCTCTCCAACACTGAGGCCACATGCCAAGCTGTCGGAGGCTTTCTTCTTCTCTTTCTGTTTTCCCCCCCTTTCCCTCCCCTCTCTCTTCTCTTCCTTTCTTTTCTTGTCTTTCTTGTCTTTTCGTGTCTCTTCTTTAATAACGGGAGCAGATTGCACCAGCGTTCCTCCGGGAAGGCATCTGCCGTTAAAGCCGCTCCTTGTTTACCGCTGCTGTATCCGTCGCTCCATTTCCCCTCCCTAGAGCCTGCGTGCGTACGTGGGTGTGTGTGTGTGTGTGTGCGTGCCACGGTTGTGTGTGTGTGTCTGCGCCCGGGCCACATCATACATGCCGTACGCTAGTATACAAGGGCACGCTTGACGTGAGATGGCAGCGGGCAGCCCCTCCGCACGCCTATTAGGCAGATGCCGCCGCCGAGCCACTTTTCGTTCGCTCAACAACGCCGTCCCTCGATTCCCCAAATAAAGCGGGGGCCTCTTGTCTCGTCCTGTCCCCCGTCCCCCATCTGACAGTGCATGGGCGGGCTTGTCCTCCTTGTCCCCCCCCCTGCCTCTCTCTCTCTCTCTTTCTCTCTCCCTCCCTCCCTCCCCTCCTTTTGAGGTTTTGAGTGAACCAGAGACATGATAAAAGGAATGCAACAGCGTTGGTTGAGGGTATGGTCTTAATAATGCAATAAATATTCAGGGTCGGAGACCGCATGGAATATTTACGCCGTCCCATGAATATTGGAAATCCTGGCGCAAATCAATTTGTGGAGGAAATGTGAAAGTAATTGGGTCTCGCTGCCAAGGCTGTCCACCTACGCCACTCAGCAGGCGTATAAGCGCATAACCATACACACAAACACACACACACACACATGAAATTGCATGCATATATACACACACATGCACAGACACACGCAAACACCCCAACATGAACTTGCAAGCATACACACACACACACACACACACACACACATGCACACATATGCACGCCCACACACATGGGCACACACACACACACACACACACACACATACACACACGCACACACACATACACACACACACACACACACACACACACACACACAAAGGCACAACACTTGACACCCACTCTTTCATATGTTGGCACAAAAACAGCCCGTCTGAGTCACCAATCGCCAGTGAGCTGGGGACTCTTTCGCTCCACAGATACACATATGACCTTCCCAGCACAATGCTTCTCTCCCATGCTTTTGTTCTCGTTAGTCTCGAGTGGAGCCACTCAGTGTCACCACCATCATCATCATCCTGAGCGGAGATTTTATTCGCCACTGGTTCTCGCCTGTGCAGTGGGCGGGCCGAAGTCCCATCCAGCCGCTGCGCTGTTGTATGTATTGCAGCAGTGTGTGTGTTTGCACAGCCCACGCTCTGGCCAAACAGTCTGAGCCATTCAGCTTTGCGAAAGCCCACAAGTCAATCAGAGACCTAATTAGGGTGCTTTTTTTTTTGGAGCTCTCTTTGGCGTTATTGTTGTTGTTGTGAAGGATCATGATTATAGATGTTATGAAGGTGGGTGGAGACGTTTCGGAGACAGGAAGAGGAAGAGGTGAATTGTGGGGGGGCCAAAACAGAATGGCAAACATGGTGCGCCAGCTATATTGTGTGTCACTGTACAGCCACAGTTATTTTACGGTGTTACAAAGAGCCAATCGCATTGTTGATGTTTCCCACACCTTAAACATTCAGTTTATATCTACTATTCACCATAGCAGCTGAAGTTGCACCATAACATTTGATGCATACACAGTGAGCAAATCAACAAAATAAAGAGTGCTTTTTATCCCTGAGATCTGAGATCTTGGGCAGGCAGAGCAATTTGTGTCAGACTCAGATATGTAGATTCATGGGAAGTACACTAAATATGTTTGACCATCTCATGTAGAGTTATGGATCTCTCCCTATTCAGCTAGATTTTAGATGCTGTTTGTGCGTAGCTACTCAGTGTTCAGACTATCCAAAAGACCAGTTTAACTTTAACAATATTTTTCGTTGATTGCTTCCAGTAAACAGTCATGGGCAGGTTTTTTAGTGGCCTAAACTGTGCAGGTAGAACAAGGTGATGCATTATTTACAGTGAGAGATTGCAGATTCTGATGCCAGGTTGCTAATCACTGTCTGTAAGAAGGTAGCCATTTTTGTGCGTATTATAATAATTTGTGTCCTTGTTGGGCTCCACGATAGTACCGACCTTTCAACCACATCATGCCGCATCAGGTTTGTTCAGAGTTGTTGTCTCAGCCCAATATTAACACAGGCAGTTGTTTGCCTGCCTGATGGCGCAGCTGTGGTGTCACAGCACAAGCTCAACCCCGCTCACCTCCATCTCCACGTCCGGCTCTCCGCTACGCCGAGGAGGAGAGCGCTAAAGTAAACAACTCCCCATTGGTTTGGTTTGGTTGCCCGCGGCAACTGAGGGTTTGTCCTGTTGCCATGGTTGCTGCGTGGGAACGGTGACAGCCAGTCAAGCTGATGGCTCTATTGGTCGAGGAGGCCATCGCTCCACAGATGAGCCCGCCCTTTCAGGAGATGTGTGCTCTTTCTCGACTTACCCCCCCCCCCCCCCCCCCCTTCTTTTCCTGCTGCAAGATTGAGCGAGTGTCCATCACAGCTGTTTCACTGTGTGAAGGCAGATTTTTAATTCCCTTTGACAAAGATCAGTTGCATGCGGAGGTCTCCAGAGTCCCACTGGAATGGCTGTTCTCATTGCCTTTGCTCTCCTCAGCAGAGTGTACATATATATATACCGGGGAGATCTATATTAATTTGATCTGACACAGATTTGTAGATAATAGTGCACTTCAGACATTACACTTTCATTTGTAGTTAACATTATGTTATAACATCACACAGCCGCGCGCACACACACACACACACACACACACACACACACACACACACACACACACACACACACACACACACACACACTCACACACAGACACTTTTTAGTGCAAGGTGTGTGTATATGTGTAAGAGGATGTGCCAAAAAATATTCAAGGTGAGATTGCATCCCCAGGATCCCCAGCCATTTTCTCTCTCTCCCCCACTCCTTATCCAATAAATACCGTTTTAATGAGATTGCTGTGTGAGAACGAGGATTACGCCACCTCTCCTCCCCCTGCTCCCCTAACATCTCTTTTCTCTCCTTTCACCTTCCCGGCTAAGCGGCGGCAGCAGCAGCAGCAGCAGTGGTGGCGGCGGCAGTAAGCAGTAGCCCCCCTGAACGTGAGACTTGTCATTGTCTTACAGGCTCCCTGGCCCCGCGCCAGACAGCTTGATAAATCACTTGCTATATTTGCCTTTGCTGTTATTAGGACACAAATTCCGGGCCTGTCAGTCAGGGTCCCGGCGCGATGTCTGGCCGCGTTTGCCTCCGCGCTCGCTGACGGATGGGCTCAATAAATAAGAAGTGGCGCCCAGACCGTACATCACCGCCCAAGAGGGAGGGGCCCCCGCAAAGGAAACCGGGGGGGGGTGTCCTACCACACACACACACACACACACACACGCACACACACACACACACACAAACACACAATTATATATTGCCATATATTGCTAACCACCTCCCCCCTGCCACCACCCACCACTCATGATGTTGACGTGTTTATCGGGAATCATTTTGGCTCAACGCTGGTCCGGTTTCCCGGCTGCGGTGCCCAGAAGTGAGTGAAACCCAAGCCGTGCTGCTGTGGGGCGGGCAGGCTAGGCAGCGGGCAGGCAGTGGCTCATTGCGGCTCTGATGGTGATGGTGCTCATTACGCTCCCAGATGCAGTATTAGCCTAATGGGCTTTCAGCTTAATCCATTAAAGCTGATGTGCCGAAGACCCCCACCCCCCCAACTCCAACCCCTTTACGTCTCACTTATGATGCAGTGTGGCTTGCTGCCTGAGACAGAACAGGTCTCAGGGTTTTTCTTTTTTTTTCTTTTTGGTGTTTTAATGAAAAGTGTTGAAAGCAGAGAGCCGTGTTTTCTAATGAGGAGCTGACCTTTTCTCTGGTGAAGGAGCTGTCATGTACAATGACACAGAGCCTCCCGCTGCATTGTGGGTACGGATGGCCGAAGAGTAATGGGGGGAACAGAGCAGCCCTTCAAAATGAAAGGTCTAAGCCGAGAGATTTAGCAGAGAGAGAGTATTGTGTCGCATTTTCGAGTGGAGAATAGCAGAATTCAGCATCGGACAGACGGACAGTAGCAGAATTTATCTAAACCAGTTTCACAAGTTAAATTTAAACACACATTTTACATTAAAAAATGTTATAGTAAATTCCTTCAAAAGGGTCCAAACCCTGTTTAATTAATTGCCCAGAAAACGTCTTTAGAAAAGCTACTTGTAATTAAATTTATCCTTACAATCCCAAAAAGCTATTTGTTTACTGGTAGGGGCTCCATGTGTTATTATTTGAAACGGTACTGTATATATTGTGAGCCAGGAAAAGTCTTTTTGCGCCTGCGTATGTACATACTCACACCTTACAGCTTCTTCTTTCCTTATCTTTCTTCCTGCTGTGAATATTAACAAAATTTACATCTGCTCTGCAATTTGTGCAGCTGCTATTCTGCACTGCTTTTCTTTTGTTTTCAATTACAGACTAACTCTATTATTCCCTTATTATGGTATAAAAATTATGTGGAATGCATGGTCCAGCCTGATGGCCACTGGTATGGCTATTAATTAGTTTTAAAGAGCCATGATGTAGATTGCCTTAATCACATCACCTTGCAGATTGGCTTTGGGCACTGTATTTTTCACTCTTTCTCTCTGCTCGATTCACACCGCCCACTCTTGTTCTCCTCCTGCTCCCCCTCCCCTCCCTCCCCTCCCTCCCCTCCCTCTCTCTCCTTGTCTCTCCTGCTTTTTCTATTCCTGCTGCTCTTCTTCTTCTTCTTCTTCCTTTCTTCCTTCCTTCCTTCCTCCCTTCCTTCACGCAGGTGACTTCTACTCCCTTCTCTGCAAGCTGTTGCGGGAGAGGGAGGACGTTGGCCGTGTGCATAAGTGTAACCCCAGCGAGGTCAAGCGGGCTCAGGCGGACCTGCTCGACAGCTTAATGCAAAAGAAAGACCTGCCCTGGGCCCGCCCAGACCTAGTCTATAACCGCAGAGGCAATCCGGTTCTGGCGAGGGACAGAGTACACCAGTTAGACCACCAGTTTCAGGGCAACTTCAGGCCGGGCAAGACTGTGCCACTGACCACCGTGGGACTGACCACCGTAGTGGTCACGGTCCATAAAGAAGGTGGGTTCCTGTTTTTGTTTTTTGCTGTGAGCAGGGGAAAGAGGGGTAGGGGTGTGAGGGATGTTGTAAAGCAGCTCGGCATTTTCGTTCGAAAGGCAAGAATCGATTGCTCTCTCTCATCGTGTCCAATCCACACAAGTTTTTTTGTTGTCGAGGGCACATGCTGTTTCATCTCATTGTTGTCATCAAACCGTTATTGTCAGGACAAGCTTGCATTTGCATACAACTGCAGTCATCTCATTCACTGCATGCCAACACGACATTAACATTTGCCTTTGTTCAGTTGGATACATTTCAGATAGCCAGTCAATATTGTATCTCGCTACAGTTCTACATCAATGCAGTCTCCTAAGGCTTCTGTTTCCCTTGACTACATTTTTTAACAGTCAGTGAACAGAAATTGAAGGCAGAACCGAAAAGTTTTGAAAGTACCCACCCACCCTAAAGTGAATGTATGCCTGTTGAGACTGTCCAGACTTCTTGCATTAAGTGAAAAAGACTGGTCAGCCAGGCTGCCTTTTAGATGCAGCAAGACAATAAAAACACTTGCTGAACTCGAATAACAATGGACAAGATCGCTTATTAAATTATTGACAGACACAGCCATTGTTTTTTGAAACCAATATGCTTCCACAGTTGGGTATCAACATCGGGTTGCTTGAGTGAAAATGGAAATGCTTGCCTGACTCACGTCAAATAAAAGCAGCCCACTTGACATGTCAGGCTCAGTGTGTATCCGGTAGGCGCTTCAGCCGAATGGAAATGAGAGTGCTGGATTTCAGTGTGTGTGCTCGTTTTGAGGCACTATTGTTCTGCAACAGTTCTGTTCTGTTCTGTTTCACTGTTTTGTTTTGGGTTCAGTTGGCTTGTCCTCATATGCCTGGTGTGTGTGTGTGTGTTTAACTTCATATCCTATGTGAATTTTCATGTGACATCACGAGGGGGCCTTCCATTGGCTTGCCATGTTGCCGCTATTGATCCGGTTGGGGAAATTCAATTACCCAGGTGAACAGACGGGGTAGAAATTAGATTTCATGCATTTGGTCCCCCCACCCTTCCTCCTCCCTATCCCCCCCCCCCCCCCATCTCCCTCTCACCCCAGTGAAAGGCCAACAAGTACCTCTCTTCCCGGCCCTATAATTGTTATTCCCCGTGAGAGCTTCCCTAGGAATTATTCATGGAAGCTTCTTTGTGTGAGCCGTGCCCTTGAGTCTGTTCATGTACTGTTGGAGAGCCAGGTAACAGGAAATACAGCAGAAGAAGTTGATTGCTTTGAGTAATAAAAAAAGAAAATAAAACCTGCATACCTTGTGGCCGCTGGTAGAAAATAGTTTTCTCAAATGTTTTTTTTTTTTTTCGAGATGATGTGATTGTGAAGCTTCAGTGAATTTTCCATCCTCACAGTCTTGTCTTCAGAAATAGGGTACCTTGCCCAATTATAATGGATCCAGCTTAAAAACCTGCCTACCTTGTGAATGCTGTGAGGAAATGGGTTTCTTAAGTGGGTTCAAGAAGGCATTGGTAGCTACGTTTGTTTACTTTTGTTGAAGACATGGTGGCAGTAGAGAATAGAGAATGTGGAGAAACTGCTTAAAGGTAGTGTATGGTGTTCGGGTGACAGAACGTTACTGGGTTCCAGGAGCTTGGACAGCTGAACATTTGCTATAGGGTTATATATCTGCATCTGCCATGATTGCATATCACTGAAACATTGCAGTCCTGCCTTGGCTTATTTAATTAATTGAGAATAAAACACTGCTGGCATCATTGCTTCAAACATTTTCATTTGGGGGTTGATGGATTGCACCACCATTTCTGTTCCCAGACATATAAAGGGCCATTTTCTTTTATATCAGTACATACCAGTATTTGGATAACCACTCATAACCACTGACCATGTTTCTCATGCTATTGGAGCTCTCTCTGACATCTGCTCACCACACAGACTTGTTAATGTGTGCATTCCTAGAATATTTTGGCATTTTGGTCCATTCGAGAATGACTAAATGTCAGAGATTGTGGATGGAGACAAGCAGTCTTTTGGCTGTTTTTTACTGTCAGGCCTCGGTTTACCACAGCCTGTCCCTCTGACCATAGCTAATTAGAAAGACCAATAGTTTTTGGACTCGCTGACTGTGAACATCAGCTGTGGTGGTCAAGAGAAGTTCTTTCTTCTCCTTGTTGAAAGTAATTTGTTTCTGCCTTATTTTGCCTGTATTTGATTTCCACTTCCTGTCATGCCCACTTCAATCAATGTTCCATCCTCCGCAACCTGGGGAATAGGGGAGTGCCTGGCCCAATTAGAATGGATCCAGATCAAAACCAGTGCAGTCTTTACTAATTACTAGATGACAGTTTCCAACTGATGACTGATGGGTTCTGTCATCCTAAGCAGTGCCTCAAAATTGGAAAAGCCATCATTTGTAAATATTGTCAGGCAGCATGTTAGTGTTATTACCCACTGTGGTACATGAAATATTCTGGCAACACAGCCCTTAGGTTTGAAATCAGGTGCCACTTTCGCATTTTAGTATCTCAGTAGCCTGTGCCTTACAGACACTTGAGTTGACTCTGCTAACATGAGAGGTTTTAAAATATGTAGTGACTAGTCAACAGGGAGTACAGAAAATAACCCAAAACTTGCTTTGATTTACGCATCAGTTTTATTGGCATGTGTGTGTCTGTGTTATGTGTATGTCTGTACTAGTAGACACAGAGTATAAAAAAAAACAACCCAACAAATGCGTTAATGATGCACCATCACAGACTGTTTATCAATCGAGAGAACTTTGTCATGATTCACATGGCAAATAAATGTGGGGGGCTTAGCTTAGCGCCGGGCTAATTGGACAAATCAGATTGCTCACAAGCCATTACGGCACGAAATGAGGCAGACGGGAGTGTAGCATGACGCACTGTCAAGATTAAACTCTCCAGGCTCTTCTGCTCTATCAATCTCATTTAATGTAACTTGCCTTTTTGATCTTCCCACCAGCCAGCCCAGGATAAGGTTATTAAACAAACAGGGTTATTGAGGCAAGCTGCCAATTAATCTCTCTTCCAGGTAGGGAAGTGATGGAGTGGCAAGTCTTTTTTGCGTAGGTCTCGAACAGATACTATGCACCATTTGGCTTCAGCTTTTTCCATGTGCCATTTTCCAATCAACATCTGACCTTTTTGTCCTTGTGGAGCATTGTTGTTTTTTTTTTTAATTATTTGTTTGTTGTCTGTCTTGTTTGTTGTTGTTGTTATTATTGTTGTTGCCTCAGAGACTGAATAGCTGTGTTGTGCTGTGATGTGTTTGCTCAGCAGGCGCTCATCTGGAGGAGGTGACCGGCTGGCCGGAGGAGCCACTGCCGCTGGGCCAAGTGTCCGGTCTGGCCTTGGACTCCGACGACAACCTGGTGATCTTCCACCGTGGCGACCACAGATGGGATTCTGAGTAAGTGCTCGCGCTGCTGCTGCTGCTGCCTCCATTGCCGCCAGAGCCTCGTGACACGACGCTCCTCTGCTCTCGCTTCAGACGTCTCCCTGACTGCCGAGTTGGGGGTTGTTTGGCATGTAATTCTTGTTCGTGTTTGTGATCAAGAGCGCTCATAGTCTCGATGAAAAGGATGAAGCCAAGGATGCTCTTCGTGGTTTGTCTGATAATGGCCCGTAGCTGTGTTATGCGCAGATGGTGCACAGAAAAGTTATTCGCCTGGACTTGGCTGGATTCTTCTCTAAATCGAGCATGTTCTGGGGCTGTTCCAACCCCCCCTCCCTCCTTAAGGCACTTGTGTCTGAATCCATTGCAAGCTGACGTGATTTCTTCCTATTTTTTTCTTCCCCCCCTGGCCTGTCGTGATTTTTTTTCTTATTCTCAAAAAAAGCTGTTTGTTCTCGGCGAGAGCGGCGCAGCATTCGTACTGGAGTCATTAAACGTGTTCAAGCCCCCCAACCCACCCCACTACCCCGCTGGAAGCAAGCGCTACAGTTTCACCGTGTCATTAGGCTAGCAGTGTGCGTGGCTCCTATGCAAATCTGCTGAGCTCCCGGGGTGCTAGCATTAGCATAAATTGAGCTCTATCTAGGGCAAGCCATGAAGGAGACGTCGGCTTTGGAGGTGGGTTTTTTTTTTTTTTTTTACGAGGAGCTCATTATTTGCCAGAATGGTTTACAGATTGTTCGCTCCAGACTCCCATAATGGTCTGGTCCTGTTTAATGATGGGTGCTTCTTAAAACATGACCCTCCCTTGGCCAATGCGCTTGGTAATCTTGCGAAGGTCAGCAACTATGCTTTGCTTTGCAACTTTGCTAAAAGAAATATGTGCAGTGCAGGTGCAGGTGCGGTTTGTGTTTAAAAAAAAAAAAATTCAGAGAGGGGAACCATGAAGGTCTTAACAAGCTAGACTCAACCACCCCAAGGGCATCACAAAGCAGAATAGTTCACTTGTCCTTTTTTTTTTTTTTTTTTAACTGTCATTTTAAAGTGACCGTGTCAAACAGCAAAACACTCTGGTCTCCCAAAACAAGCTGACTGCAGAATCAGCATGTCAAGCTACAGTGAGCCTCAGACACAGGGCCAGGGCCAGGCTCGAACTGGGAAAGACACTAAATGCATTATAGCACCTCTGATACTGCACTCTGCTCATCTGCTCGGGGTAAGAAGTGCCAAATGATCGGATCCTAATGGGGTGGCTCTGGATAGTGACTGGCAGTGGAGGGGGGGGGGGTGGCAGGAGTGGGCTAGGGGGGTGTCCGGCATCAGGTCTGGTTTAATTCGACGTGGGCCTGTTGAGCTGTCGGGTGCTGCTGTCTGAAACAAATGAGCCGACCATCCATTTTACACGAGCCGTGCCAGGCCGGCGGCGATTTTGGGCGACCTTGCCTCCGTGTTCTCCCTGGTGTCTGTGGAGCTGTGGAGATAGAGGGGGGGGTGGGGGGGGTGGGAGAAAGCGATAGACAGAGAGAGAGAGAGAGAGAGGGTGAGGGGGGAAGAAAGAAAGAGGGGGAGGGAGAAGTAGATAGAGAGAGGGGAAGAGAGAAAGAGAGAGAGATTGGAAGAAAAAGCGTGTGAGAAAGGGAGAGGGAGAAAGGAAGAAAGGCTGGAATTAATGATCAGGTTTAGGAGGTGAGTAGGCCGTCATCCCCATTAATCCATTAACTCTGGCCCTGCTATCTCCAAAGGGCTGTTCTGCTCCCCCCTCCAATCGGGTTTAATTCATCATCTGTGAGTGTTTTGTTGCTGTGAAGTTCACACAGGAAAAAAAATGTGAGCTAAACAGCAGACCTAGAAAAACAAAATCTCTTCTAGAAGTGTACCTACTGAAGAAAAAGGAGGATTTTTCAACCCAGACACTGCGGCATATTCTCGATCTGCCTGAACAGTTGCCCTATGCTCAGTGCTTTTACTGAACAGATGCTGTGTGCACCGGGCTGCTTCAAAATGCCCAGGGAAGTTTTTGATATTGAAACAAAACCCTGGCAGCAGTCTCGTATATGTATTCTTCGCTGCGTTTTTCGCTTGTGTTGGGGTGTTTGTCATGCACGGCCCATTGCAAGGAGGGGTTCATTTGGAGGCCACTGGCGCAGCGACGTGACTGATCAAGGCCTCTGTGTTTATGCATGAGGATATGCAAATGCCCCGGTCCAGCAGATAGCCCAACTCCCAGGCTATGCTGATAGGGTTCGAGGGCTCCATTTTTTTAAGTTGCTGAATTGAACAAAAAGCTGAAATTCAAAACAGTGCTCGACTGGGGTTATTTGTGATGATATTGTATCATATCGGTTTTTACATTTTGTGGATATACCTGTTTTGTCAAAGTTAGTTTTTTTGATGTCCAAAACACAAGTTGACTTTTTCTCTTTTTTTTCTACCTTTGTCTGTTTTTCATTTGCAGTTCTTTTGACAACCAAGGGAGGTACACGGAGCGATCACTCGGGCCCATCCGGCAGCCCACCATACTGGTTGTGGATCCTGCCAGCGGCAAAATGCTGAGAGCTTCAGGCAGGAACATGTAAGTGATGATCACAGCATTTAAATAAGGAGTCCTAGGGGAAATACAGTAAAGTGTTAGTGGTACAGGCTAGATGTAGATCTCAGATATACTTTTTTTTTACAGACCAACTTTTTGATTTTCGAACAGTGCAGAGACCCATTTTTTCTGTTCCGTCGGCAGGTTTTATATGCCACACGGCATTACAGTGGATAAGGACAACAACTACTGGGTCACCGACGTAGCCCTTCATCAGGTACGTTTAAACGTTTACTGTCCCACAGGGGGGTAATGGTGTTTGTGATGGCTACTAAGCAACTACGCCACCGAGAGACCAGTGAGGGAGGTACTTTGCTATAAACTTTGAAGGACTGCACTCTCGTTCTTTTTTGTATTGATTTATTGGAACATGTCCAGCAAACGTACGCATTCGGCACTAGGCCATCATCGCACCCTGACACGGCGGCCCATTGAAGTTTATTACATGTTTTTGTTTTTTGACTCGCCCCCCCCCCCCCAAGAAACATTATTGTGCTCGGCAGTTTGTAACTACTGGAGGTAATTTGCTGACACATGTCTGAGTTCAAGCTCTTCACTTATTAGCGATACAAACACATAATCCAAAAACCGTCAAACCATGCAGTGGTGGCAGTGGAAGAGAGAGTGAGAGCCAGGTGAAGTGTAAGACAGCGGTAGAGAAGTGCGTGCGGCCAACCAAAAATGTGCTCTCCCTACTGAGCCCCTCTCTCTGCTGCCCTATCGATGCCCAGGTGCTTATATCCACGAGACTAAATGCTTGCAACCCACGCTTATGTGACTTCCCACACCATGGATGAACACCAAAATACACACACACACACACACACACACACACACACACACACACACACACGGGACAAGGCATATGGTCGCTACAGGTGTCATAAATGGTTAAAAACACATAAAAACACAAGACATAAGTGCACAAGATAGGACATTATAGACATACATATATCATAGGGTCATTTCAGGCAACCTGACAAATCTCACTCTCAGCTACACACACACATGCAGCATGTTTTCCAAAGCTGCACATACAGTGCTCCTCATATTAGATCAGTAGTTTTAATTATGAATAAATATATATTTTTTTCTCTGCACAGGTCATAAAATTGACCGGCGATGGCAAAGACACGCCACTAGTGGTTCTGGGAGAGGCCTTTGTTCCAGGAAGTGACGAGAGGCATTTCTGCAAGCCCACAGACGTGGCGGTGGACCCGGTGACGGGTAACGTCTTTGTGTCAGACGGCTACTGCAACAGCAGGATCCTCAAGTTCTCCCCCCAGGGGGAGTGCCTGAAACAGTGGGGGGCAGGTGAGAACTTGCACAAGACAACACACATGGAGAGTTATAGACCACACATGCACACGCATGCACACACGCACGCACACACGCACACATGCACACACATGCACACACGCACGCACACACGCACACATGCACACATGCACACACGCACACATGCACACATGCACACACACACACTCACATACACACACTCATGGGGCGATGATGGATGGTGAAAGTCATTCCATTACAGAATTTACAGAGCCATTACGGCAACCCCAATATAACACAGTTTTTTTTCTTTTTAACTGCCTAAGTGTATTGTTGTTTTGTTTATCACCATGGCTTTAATCCAAAAGGGCTAATGTGGCTACTCTTGTCCTCCTTATAATAATTCTCCATTGCAGAGTACACCGACCGCAAGAAACGAATCCCGTTCCAGATTCCGCACAGCCTGACGTTCCTGCCAGACCGTCGGGAGGTGTGCGTGGCGGACCGCGAGAACGGTCGCATCCAGTGCTTCCTGGCCGAGACGGGCGAGTTCAGAAAGGAGATCAAGAAAGAGGAGTTTGGAGGAGCGGTCTTCGCCCTGACCTATGTGCCAGAGCCTCTGGGTGGGTGTATTTGGGTGTTTTGTTTTTTTGGTTTGTTTGTTATTTTTGGCCTTTTGCCTTTTTTTGTATAGGATGGATGGTAAAGAGAGAGAGACAGGATGTGAGTGAGGGAGAGAGAAAAAGGGGTGGGAATCGGAAATGTCAATGTGAATTTATTTATAAAGCACTTTCTAACCGCAGCAGTTGACTAAAGTGCTGCAAAACAAAACAAAATCAAAAACAGAAACGAAAAGAAAAGAAAAGAAAAAAAGAGAAGACAAAAAAAGAAATATAACTTAATACTTAAAAATACTTAGTAATATTGTAGTTGTTTGTTGTATGTGCAAAGATCAGAAAGAGAAAAAAACAATTTATAACATTTAAGAAATGAAAAATAGGATAAAAATAAATAAATAAATAAGACGGAGAAATCGCCACAGGCACTTTAGCCAGCTGCGCCACAGCACTGTTCCCAGGGTGGGTGCATTTGGTGACTGTTGACTTTATCAGAGGTGACAGTCCTGGCTTCAGAAAGAGTACAAACACCCTGCCATGTATTCCCTCTGTCTGTGCCCCAAACACAGGTGATTTCACTGATTTAGCTGATCGACCTACTGGCTGATTTGTGTACTCATTAGGATCAGCTTCGGCAGAAAAATGTTTAGTTTTTCTTTTTTTTTTGGCGTTTTGCCTTTATTCAGGCACACCGAGAGAAAGACAGGAAGTATGAGCGAGGGAGAGGTGGGGAAGGAATTTTGGGAAACGACTTCAGGCCAGAGTCAAACCTGTGTCCCCAGTTTTCATGGTAACAGTGTCTTAGTCAACACTGGTCCCGGGGTTTTTACTTTCTTAAACCAGGACTGACATCACTGGACTTTATTGCCTATGCCGTGCTAAAATAAAGCTTCATTTTTACGGTCAATAGATATACCAATGTAATGCTCAGTCAGGCCTGTTTATTGTTGTTGAAATTGTTGTTCTCTCAGATAACAAATAAGCATCGTTTTTATGAGATATTTTATATTTCTTTTGAAACTTGAGAGCCAGTATATTGGATTTTTTAAATAAATGATTCTATAAAGGATTTCTTTCTCCTACACTGAGCTCCAATAACACAGTTTTATTTTACAAGTAGCTGCAACAGCCCTAGAAATGAAATAAATAAGATTTAATGAGCCTTTGCGTGTTACCATTTCCATTATAGTGCCTTAATCTGAAAGGCAGAAAAAAAACAACAGTATGGATATACCCGACCATAATAGCTCAAGATTGCACAAGTGTGCTAACGGCCTAGCGTACATCATGTAATTGGTCATTAACAACGAAATTAGCCAGCAGTGGTGCAAATGAATCATCCCTGACTCGGCAACCAGGCTGATTCCTCAACCCTGATTAGCAAAAACTCATTAAGATTAAGCCAGCCAGCATTTCCTTTCTCCCTGCAGTCGCATGAACATACTGTATCAGTAAATATCATATCGCATGCAAATGGAGATGGTGGTGGTGGTTAGTAACATCCCCCTTCACCAAAAAGCGGTTTGGGTGTTTAAAAAAAAAAGAACGCTATATAAATACAGCGTGTTGTTGTTTTGTGTTGAATGCTCATGGTTAACAAATGCTGGGTGGTATGGCCCCATGCAGAACACATATGCGAATGAGTGTATGCACACTCAAAAGCCCTCCACCACTTCTACCCTTCTCACTGCCTCTCTCTGGGATAGAGCTGACGTGGAGCTCTGCTCTGCTCTTTGGTCTTTGATGATGAATGCGAGAAGTGCTGCAATCAATATTAATGCTGCCCCTCTACACCAGTGTGCTGCTCTGTAATGCTAATCCATTTTGTCTCTCTCTTTCTTTCTCGCTCTCTATTGTCCATTCTCTATCCTTTGTCTCTCTCTATCTCTCTCTTTTTCTTTCTCGGTCTTTCTCTATCATTTTCTTTCTTCCTCTCCCTCTCTCCCTCTCTCTCTTGCTGTCTCTCTTTCTCTCTCGGTTTTTCTGTACTATTTTCTTTCTTCTTCTTCTCTCTCTCTCTCTCTCTGTATCTCAATCTCAGGTGGTCTATTCTACGTCATTAATGGGGAGTCTCCGACGGTCAAGGGCTTCGTGGTGGACTACACGACTAAGACCATTCTGGACACGTTCAGCCCTGACAAACAGGTTGGTAACACCTGTGTATTTTGTGTTGTTTTTATTCTTTTCTTTTCTTTCTTTCTTTGTCTTTTCTTCTTTTTTTCCCCTCTTTCAGCATTTGTGTTTAAAAATGCATTACCGTGAAGGTGTGCAGAGCCATTCCATCTGGCGAAGACAAAACCTGTGGGAAGTGAAGCGGACATGTGAAATAGAATTTGAGCTCCTGCTTTAGTAGTAGTACAAGTTTTTCTTTTCTTGTTCCTGATTTTTTTTTTTGGCTTTTAGAAGCTGTCAGGGTTTCTGAAAGCGGCCTCTGCATTGTGGTGCACTGTCTGAATGAATGGGCACACTGGCACCGAGTCTAACGTTGTCTGAAAAGGAAAGGAAATGCAGCATCTCCAGTCCTCCTCGCCTGGAGTCATCGGGCTTTCAGGATGGCAGATGGGGGGGGTGGGGGGGGCACCAAACCATCACCCTGAGGAAAAAACATGGACATCCCGCAGGTGCTCTGCGGGGGCTGACAAACTGCTGGAGGTTAAATTGGCTTGACCCTTCCCATTGTACACCACTCTGCCCCCCCCCGCCCCCCCCAGCAGACAGCCATGCACTCTTTCCTTGAGCTGGTCCCTTCCTTTGAGTTGGCCTGCCTGCTTGTACCTCGCAGACTAGTGCAGTAATCCCTCAGTTGTGTTTCACACGGACGAGTCATGAGTGATGCATCGCTGACGGCCGCGCTGTTACGTGCCAGTCGCAGCCATTTTAATAAGGAATGCCGCGGAGGCAGCTACAGATGCTCTGGCTCGCCGCGGAGTTCCGCTTGATGGGCGGAATGACTCAGCGTTCCGCTCGCTGCGCCATGGAATTCCTCTCGGAGCGTGCTGGTGCATTCGCCATCCCTTTATACTAATCCTGCTCTCTGCTGATGCAGCATTCGATGCCGCCGTACAGGGAGCCACTGATGTTCTCATTGCAGTGTGAAGGCATTGGTCAAGAACACAGTAGCCTGCACCCCCCCACCCCCACCCCCGTCCAACCACACAACATTTATATGGATATTTTCCACTGATTTTTTTGGTTATCAGCAAAGATCCAAGTCCTTTCTCCTGCCTTGTGGCTTAATGCCTACAGAGCCATACAGTTTATCTACAACATTTACATAAAATGGTTAAATACAGATAAGCAAATCAAAGGAAGCCTACACTGTTGGATTAAGCTTTTGGCTTTGCCTATTTGTCCAATCTTGTGAACTTCATCTTTTCAACTTCAACTTAAATATACCCTAGCAAATGTATCTCCCGACAATCTTTTTATTCATGTTTTGTTTGGAAGACCACAAAGACCTCCTTTTGCAGAGGATCATCCCCACAGTAATAGCAAGCGAGAGCTGAATTGATTGTCATAGTGTCAGTGATGTGTTTATGAAGCCAAAGTGCCGCCATTAAATCCCATGATTGCAGGCTGCACGAGCGTCGATATCATTGCAGCCTCAACATCTTTTGTATTCTCAAAAGCCCGCCACCGCAGCATTGATCGTCTCATGTACCGGCGTATACAACCGATGGATACTCAAGATACAGGACGGGTAATCTTTGAGACCGGGGGGTGGATGGGGAAGGTGTGGGTGTGGGTGTGGGGGTGGGGATGTAGCACGTGCCTGCCAGCTTTTGTCACTTCGACCCAGCCACCACCACCCAAAGCCCCACCTCACCCCACCCAAACACTCCTACAAAAAAACCCGTCAATGGGACCTTGCTCCCCATAGACCCCCATACACCAAGGTTATCACTGGGGCGGAGATTAGAGCAGCTTTGAGGCCCTTGCCATTGATTTCCCTTGCCCTGATTTTCTTGGCTCTCCTCGCTGATGCCACTTAAAGGATTGAGTCACTACATCTGAAAGCCTCTTGTTGCTTCTCTCATTTTTTTTTCCCCCGCCCCTCTTTCACTCTTTTTTTTTTTCTTCCTCCCTCCCTCCCCTCTTCTTTCCTTCCCTCTTAGCTGCCTGCCGCATTCGTCCGTGATTTAGTGGTGCTCTCCCTAATCAGATGCCCCTGGGGCTGTTTTCATCAGGGTGGCAATAAATTCATTATGTGACAGAGTTATTTTGGGTTTGCTACCACTACAAGGGCACAGCTCTGTTAACTACACAGCAAAAGGATTCATTTTAAGAATCTCATTATAATATTATACGAAGCTGGTATTAATAAATTATGGTTTCAGTCAGCAAATGTATTGCGTTTGCAAGGGAATATGTGCTGAAGGGGCTGTTCGGCTTTAATGAATTGTGACTGTTAAAAGTTGCAGTTTTGTAATGAAGGTTGTAGACGCTGATGTTAAAAATTGAATTTTTTTTGTTTTCTTTTTTTTCTTTTTGTTCCATTGTAGAAGTTCAAGATGCCACACGACATCGTAGTAACCAAGAATGGAAGTGTTTTTGTTGGAGACGTGGACACCCAGTCTGTGACCAAGTTTGTCCCTGGAGGAAGTAAGTCCATTGAGGAGACATTTTCCCTCTTTGCTTGCTTAGAGCTTTTAGCCATTTTCTTGTGTGTGATCTCTGAGGATTTTAGGAAAATGCCAGTCTTTAAAAGGTTTTTGAATGTGCTTTCATCTTTAATCCATACCTGAAAGGTGTCAAGGATATTAGAACGAGGGGGCTGTCAGTCAGTGGCTTGGAAAAAATCATCACCATTTTCTGATAAACATCAGATATTTGTACATATTGTCTCAATCAGTACTGCCATTGTGAACTGAAGCTGTATTACTGTTCTAATGTCCTGCTAAATGTGTTGTTTGTTTGGTTTGGTGAAAAATACATTAATTAAAAAAGATTTATGACACTACCAGTTCAGCACACGGTTCAGAGGCAAATTATTTTTGTAGAACTGATGGAGAAGATTTAGGCTTCTAGGATGGTAGTCCTGGACTGTATCGCTACAGACTTCCAGTTGAATCGGGGATTTAACTGAACCTTTTAAAAAAAATATTCTCTTTTCTGTTTTTGAGCCCCCTCAGTTTCGCTTTGGCCTTGGGTGCTTCGGGTAATTGCCACCGCTGGTCGGTAATCCCTCTCCCAAGCTGTACTTCTTACAGGAGATTTTTTATGTTTTTTAGATCAGTTCTATTCTCATTCATCCTTGCAGTTCTTAAAAGTTTCCCAGGTTGTACTGTTGAGTCATATCCTTTCAGTAAGGGTGTAACTGCTGCCATATTTCAAGATTGTAGTGTTATTGGAGAAGTATGGGAGGTATTAAACCAGCCATATAAAACAATTTCAGAACGGTGATGATTTTCAAGTGGAGTAAACACATCAAACGACTGTTTATCTAACAGATATGAGAGGAACGGTGAAGTCAGGAAACAGCCCATCTGATTAACATCAAGAAATTGACCAGAAGGCTGTGGAAAAGGGCAGCTGTATTTGAAACAGCACATCAACCGACATTTTACCATCGCTAACACGTTTATGCTAATTAATTACCCCACTTTATTTCTTCATGGCTGACTGCCACATTGAAAGCCTATCTGGAATGGCAGGTCTGTTTATTAGGTATGAGTGCTGAAAAAAGCACTGATTAAAGTGGAATGGCCAAACTGCTGGCACATCAAACTCGGGCGTAAGTCCTTCACTCAGCAGACGGTATGTTCGTGTCCCGTCCCGTCCCGTCCTTCGACAATGAGCTGCAGCGAGCCAGCCGACACATTCCTGAGTGCACAGCTCCCCTTTACATAAAGTAGCAACTAAATGTGTAGTCAGGCAGTTTGGAGGTGAATAGCCAAGGACATTGCATAGAGTCTGGAGTGCTACATCAGAGTTTGTAATGGCCCTTATGGAATGATGTACCCTGTAAACAGCATGGCCAAGTTTCAGACACGGAGTGTGAGGGTGTGGAGAAAAGGACAAAATGGTAGTGGTGGGTGTATTTGTGTGTGCGTTTGTGTGTGTGTGTGTGTGTGTGTTTGTGTGTGTGGCTGGGTGGCTGGGTGGAGGCCATCTCCTGCATTATTTGATGTTGCGCCAGGGTCTGATGTCATATCAAGGTGCCCACTGTTGAATTTAATTAAGAAAAAAACATTGTGACCATGTTGTGCCAAAAAACACTGATTTATCCACCACTGAACCTTCCACTCCCTGCCTTTCCTCCTTTCAGAAGTGGAACATCGGTCTGTGAAGAAGGGTGGCATTGAAGTCCAGGAATTTGAAGGTACAAAGTTTTGCCCTATCTCTGCCCTGGGTCCCTGTTTTTTTTTTTTTACCAACATAGTTTATTGCTGCATTTTACTACTATTGGTCAATGGTCAGTTAGTAGAGGTAGGTAAAAGTCCTGCCATATATTGCTTCTACTCATTATTACTCAATTACCTAAGAGTGCTTGGCAGAAGGAATTGTGCTAATTACAATTCCTTCAATCAGCCGGTGTATGTGGCATGGCCTTGTACTCTCGGGAGCCAGCTTTCCCACCTCTGGTCAGATGTGGGGTGTTCTGGTTTTCACCTGTGACACACTGGTCATAGGTAGGCTGTTATTTCCTTTCACAACATGCCAGGGAGACGGCCCACGCCCCCCGTTGTTTCACCCGTTCCACTTTTGCTGCACAAACACCCCCTCTGTTTCTCCGTCCCTGTGATTAAGACCTCCCCCCCAGGCGCACTCTGCTCCTAACCCATAATTGACTCGCACTCAGGACTACAAGGCAAAAGGGGGAGGAAGCAAAGTAACTGCTCAGTTAAGGGAAATCTTCAGCCCTCTGACAGCACCATCTGGTACTTGCAAACAGTAACCATGAGTGTGCCTGCAGAATTTACACGTTTTTTTTTTTTTTTTTGTAATAAACGTCTTTTTTTCCCGCACCCATAGCAGCTTTACTGTAAAGTATATTATCCTCCCACGATTCAATTTGATTCAATTTAGTGTGAATATGAATCAATATGGTTCTTTTAAGTTGGCGTGAAAGCAATTCAGGCCGTCTTTCATTCGAAGATTAAAATGGGTAAGGGGAAGACAAGTATGCGGCAACAAAGAATAATAACAGTTTCCTTCCAGCATTAACTATGAATACAAAACACCCTCCCGCTTTCAGCCTCAAAGCCACTGAGGCTTAGCAGTGATAGCTGGCCCTCCAGTTTTGATACCGCATTCAAACACTGACTCAGTCATCCAAACATGACTGACATGGAGTTGTCAGGATGAAGACGTGTAGTAAAGTCTGAAATGCCTAAGTAGCACAAAAACAAAATCTGTGTGAAAGCGCTTTTCTGACATCATTTATATTGTTTGTTATTTCTTTCTTCTTTTTTCTTTCTTATCAACCCTTCACCTCTCTGTGTTCTCCTTTGTTTTTGTCTCCATTTCCTCTCGTTTTCTCGTCTCTCCTCTCCTCTCCTACTCTCTTCTCCACTCGTCTTCTGCTCTCTCCTCTCCTCTTCACTTTTCCCCTTGGTTCTCATATTCTCATTTCCTCTCCTCTTCTCATTTCCTCTTCTCTCCCCTCATCTCATCTTGTCTTGTCTCCTTTCGTTCTATCCTTTTATCACCTACCCTCCCCTCTCTCCTTTCTTCTCCTCCCTTACCACCACCCCCCTTCTCCTCCTCTTTCCTCTCCTCCCTTTTCTCCTTTCCTCTCCTCTCCTCACCATTCCGTTCCACTCCCGCTTCATCTCTCCTTTTATCCTCTCCCATCTCCTCTCGTCTTCTCCTGTCCTCTCCTTTCCCTTCAATCTACCTCACTTCTCCTCTCAACTCCTCTCCTCTCTTCTTCTCTTCTCTTCTCTTCCGTTCTGTCCTTCTTTTCTCCTCTCTTCCCCTCTCCTTCCTTCTGATCCCACTCCCATCCTCTCTCTCCTCTCCTCTTCTTTTGTTTCCTCCTCTCTTTCCTCCTTCCCTCCCTCTCCTCAGAGACAGAGACCATAGTCCAGGCCCACCTGAAGCCGATCCCCAACATCCCTCAGCGCGTGGCCATACCAGCCGTGCCCAAGCTCCTGGAGGTGCCTCCTCCCAAGAAGCAGGAGGTCCACAAGCAGGAGCAGGTGGGGCTGGAACAGGAGAAGCAGAAGGAGCACGAGAAGGAGAAGGAAAAGCAGAAGGAGAAGGAGAAGAGTGTGGCTGGGCAGGGCTCGCAGGGCGTGTCTCCAGGCGTCATCACCACATTGCTGCTCATCCCCCTGGCCGTGCTCGTGGTGGGCGGCTTCGTCTGCTGGAAGAAGGGCCGCAACTATGGAGGTACGGGGCGGGCACACCCCAGCAAAATACTCTGCATTTTTACACACACACATATATATATATATATGTAGGCAGTGTTTCCCCTATAATCCTTTTGTAGCAGAGGTGCCATCAGTCGAGAAACATTGTTAATGTTAGTATGGAAACACATGCACATTTTGTAAAGTTAAATTTCGCCCCTGCTATGAACTGTGAAATGCTTTACATCACCAGTTGCTTTCTTTTACACTGAAGTACCTAATGGTAACATCTATAGTTACCAACTGAGATAAAACACAATGAGTTTGTCTGCTCAACAGGACCCTTATCTGAGTTATGAATGTGTGTTATCCGGTCCAATTCAGTGTTAGAATCACAAAGCTCAGAAAGGTTAGCTATCATGACTGCTCCTGAAATACTTGGAACTGTGGATGTGAATGATTGTGCCGGTGTGTCTGTGTCTGTGTATGTACACACATACCATTGGGTGTTAATGTTTCATTTGTTGTTCATTTCATTTGTCCTTTCCTTCCTCTGTCCTAGATGACTATGAGGTTAAACTGGATCCAAACTCCTCTGGTGGAATCCTAGGAAAGCTAAGAGGTACTGTATGCCTTTATCTTTTCCAGACACATGTCACCTTACTGAAAGTCCAGGCAAACCAGACCTGAGATAAAATGGAGGTTTTGTAGGTGTCGTGATGAGGTTGAGGACTCTGTGTGTCTTCATTTGTGTAGTGAAGCCTGCCCTCTAGTGACCAACTCTGGCGAGTGCAGTCGTTTCCCCTATCGTTACATCGCTCTTCCACGCCTGGCAGGGGCTCTGACTCCTCCATTTTACATAGTCAAGCATTTAACCATGTAAAGCACATTAGCCCAGTGTGGGAGGGCCATTTCTGTAACAAGGCCACCGTGTCCAAAGCATGTCTGCCCTCACCATCTGGCCACACTAAATTGCCGCTAGCCTGGAGGCACAGACTGTGCTGAGGCAGGATCGGGCTTGTGGAAGAGGTCAGGACTCTCCCACCGCAGAGTCCAACCCCTGGGGTTGTCAGTTGCTGAATTTAACCTCTTATTTTTTTCAATATTTATTTTTTGGATTTTCTTCTGCCTTTAAGTGATAGGACAGTGAAGAGAGACAGGAACTTGGTGGGAGAGAGAGAGACAGGGTGGGACTGGGAATTTTAAAACTGCTTGTTTAGTTTCTTGATTGTGTTTGTCTGAAATGTGTTTGAAGCCATTGTAAATCCCAGTATAACTTTACAGGTTGACCCATAACACTCTGTTATTATACATCTATACATCTATTGTATTACCTCGCAGCAAACCTCAATGAGTGCAGGCTACTGGATTTGAACCTGGGTCCCTGTTGGCACTGTGATTCTGGATGTTTTAGCTAACTGCGCCACACTACCCCCGAACCTTCCTAATTTTTTGATGGGAGATGCTCAGTTCTCTCTCTTCAGCAGGCAGATCCTTTTGTGTATGCTCAAAACCCTGTGTGTGCAGGTGATCGGCAACCACTACCTAATTAATTCATTTCATTGATTTATGTTATTAAATTATCCAAATGAAATAAAAGCACAGCACACTCTGTTTTGCTAGGGGTCTTGGACTACATTTGATTCAATTTATTCCATTCACATAAAAAAGCCTTTTTAAAACATTTTTAAAAGGCTTTATGTAAATGCTTTCTGCATCACAGAAAGATGAAAATTCTCTGTTTACTGAATGCCCATAAATATTTGATTCTTACTGTGTTGCTATTTCAGCATTTGTACATAAACTCTACATTTAGCATTTATTACATGGAAAAGGAGGTTAGACCTCATTAATAAATCATACTCCAGGCTGCCACTCACTCACCAATTTGTTCTCTCTCTCTCTCTCTCTCTCTCTCTCTCTCTCACACACACACACACACACACACACACACTCACTCTCACTCTCACTCTCACTCTCACTCTCACTCTCACTCTCACTCACACACACACACACACACACACACACACACACACACACACACACACACACACACACTTATACACCGACACACACTCATACACATACACATACACAGACACACACACTCTGACACAGACATCTTATACACACACCCACACAAACAGACAGACACACACTTAGTCACACAGACACACTCACACACACAAACACACGCACACCCACACACACACTTCTACACACATACAAACACACAAACACACAGACACACAAGAATATCATTCACTCATTCATTCACTGAAATAAACACACAGTTACACAAACACACATTTAAACCAAATGAATATGACTGATTGCATAAGCTCTGGTGAAGAGGGATGTTTAGACATTTGCTGACTCATCCTGATCGTCTGATCTTCATCCACCTGTCTCTGTCCCTTCTCCATCCTCACACAGGTAAAGCCGCAGGCACTCTGAACCTGGGCAACTTCTTCGCCAGCCGCCAAGGCTACACCCGGCAAGGCTTCGACCCCATCAGCAACGAGGACAGCGACCAGGAGAAGGACGACGAGGACGCGACGGACTCGGAGAACGAGGAGTACTCGGCCACCCCACTGCCACCCATCTCCTCCTCCTAGGAACCCCCACCCCAACTGCACCAACCCCAACCCCTACCCCAACCCGCCCCCCTCCCCCTCGCCCTATCTCCTGCTGACCTGCCCGACAAAACGCTGCCCACCAGAGCAATCCTTTCTGTCCAGCACCACCGTCAGGATGTACTTTAATCATACTATGTAAAACTGTTCGTACCGGCTGCCAATATATTTCTTCCTATTTATTTGTGCAAAAACATTTCCCCTTAACCTCTGTAGGAGCGTTTTTCTGACTGCCACTTTAATTTATTAGAGTTATGTGGACCAGCCGTAGGCGTGAAGCACTGGCAGAGCTATGGATTTTAGCTCTAGAAGATTATTTCAAAAGATTAAGGTTGTATGGAGTAAAGACTGAAAACAGAGAAACTACTTAAAGTTCTTTTTTTTTTTTGTTGCCATGACTGAATTGGGGCCAAGCAGCGAAACTTGCATAGACCTTTTTTCTTCTTTTTATGTATCTTTTACTTTCTTTTGCAATTTGAATCCAAAAAGCCCATAAAACCTGGTTGAAAGATTTGGTGTACTGATTTGTGATAGTGTCATGATTCTTTTCACCAGGTTTCATGTCAGCACCTTGAGCTCTCCATCACCACCAACTGGTCAAAATTGGAGTTGCTTTCATGTTGTCCCGTTTCCCGCTGTCAAAATCAATGGCGAAGTTGCCAAACAGGAAGTAAGGTCACATCTCACCAACACTTTAGTCCCTGGATTGAGGACACTATCTTGAGGATGCTTTAAAAAATCCCATTTTGACCCCACCCTGAGCATGCATAATAAACTTGATGTCTTTCGTGGTTTTGTAGGCTCATATCTCTTGATTTAATGCTTGGCACATGTGATCTTCACGCCATGCTAGATACATTTTATCATATGAATTTTTTGTTTACCAAAGCATCTGTCACAGCCAGTTGAAACTGATTGTGAAGCCACCAAACAAGTTTAAAGTAAACACAAGATACTTGTGCACCTAGGAAGAGTACCTTTTGGACAAGAGATTCCATTCCTGACTACAAACCTTATTCTAACATACTAGTGTTTGGGAGAACACTTAGCACTTAAGGTTTTCTTATTATTATTCTGTTATTTCCTGAGTCCTGAATCAATCGCACTGTTGTTGGATTTGTTTGCTAAGTCGCAGGGTCTAGATGGTCTGTGAAAATTTCCAGGACGCTTTATCAGTAGTGCACCTCAGGATCACCGGGTGTTTCAGGCCTTTAGTCACTATACACCCTCCTCTGAGGCTTAAGATGATCAGTCCCTAGTGTGTATCTGGTATCCAATTAGTCAATATTGTCCCCCAATAAAGTCCTAATTTGGTGAATGTAAATTGGGTAATATTGTTTTGCTATCTAATACTATTTTGCTTTTGACAACAATAATTGACCTTATATCTCAGGCAGATTTTACTATATTCACATGAAACCTGTCTGGAGTGCTTACATCCATTTCTGGGATGAAATGACATTAAGTAACGCCATGGCAACTATGGCCTGCTTCGCTGCCTGGCCCCCTCATTGCTGCTTGCAGCTATATTTACTATTGTTCTCCTATACTTCCAAGTGATTTTATCAACCAGATGGCATTTTATAAGTTATCAGGTAATTGCTCCACGTGTTTGGTTGACTTTTATCTGTACATGTGTGCCTTTTTAAGTGTGTATTTTTTGCCTTTCCGCAGCACCTGTTATTACATATGTGCCACATAATGAAAGCGCTGCTACTGTCATCTGTATTTTGATTTTATGTTGTTCCGCATTCAATGAAAGGCTAAAAAAAATTGAAGATTATTATTATGTATCTAAAGCTGTATTTACGACATTTTCCAAGCGGATGTGTAAGATGTGTCTGATGTTTGTTGTGACACTGAAGTTTTATCGCAAGAATACTATTTTCAGTAACAATGTTATTTGTGTAATAAAGTGTCTGCAAAGCATCAACCCATCTGTAATGTGTTTTTCCTCAGTGTTAACTCAGTGCTCAGTGTGCACTGTGTTAACAAAGTGTGTGTGTGTCTGTGTGTCTTTGAATTGAAATAATCCAATTTTGTATAAAAAAAATCATAGAGAGTCTGTGATGTCATGGTGAGGCTCTAGTAGATCAATACAAGTGTCTGTAAACCATAATTGCTCGGTACAGTCCTCAAACCAGAATGCAATATTTACTTTTTGTGCCCCAACCTTTAGAAGAAACAACAACAAGATGCCATATAAATAAAACAATATGAAGTTTAATATTAAATATGAAAATATTCCTGTATTATATAGTGTGTGTGTGTGTGTGTGTGTGTGTGTGTGTGTGTGTGTGTGTGTGTGTGTGTGTGTGTGTGTGTGTTGTAGTAATGTACTGGTGTTGATGATGTAGTGATGGACTGGTGTTGTTGATCCCAGTCCCTCCCTCCTCTTTGCTGAAGGTGCATTTGCCTGACTGCCCCCTCAACGCCTCAGGCCACTTCTGTCTCACTAGCTGCTGTAGCCTGCAGGTCTCCATCGAAGGCAGAAAGCACCACGGCATCTTTCTTGGCTTTCAAGGCCTCTCTCTGCTTATAGAAGCCCTTTAGCATCCTCATCCTCTCCTCATCCAGCCGATTGTGCTCTTTTAGGGCAGCCAGGTGTTTCAGAGCGTCAGCTGTTATGAAAGTGATTAAAAACAATCAGTTGGCATGGGAGTTCACAAAAACCATAGCTAATATACCAGACGGAAGAAGGAAAGAAGGAAATAAGGGGCTTGAAGTTCACTGAGGGTAGAGTGCTGATGTTATTACATGACATTACGTTACCCTTACACACTTAGTCCAAAGCGCATAGAGGACACAAATCAAGCTACAGATATGCAGAGAACAGAGTAAGCAAGAGCAAAACAAAGTTGCAGGAAGGGTACAGGATAATGTTGGTAAGTGAAGATTAGCTGTAAAAGGTATGATACTTACCCTTAAGTAGCTCTCTCTCCTCCTTATTCAGCTGCTTCCTCTCTTCAGTGACCACTTGTCCACTTTCATGGCAGATCTCCTGTGGTCTGAGTTCCTCAGGAGTGGCCAGTGGAAGGATCTCCACAACTTTTTCCTCCTCCTTCTCTTTCCTCAGGCACTTAGCCTTCTTTTTTTGCTGTTTCTTGCTAGCCACGCGATCCTCGGTGGGCACTGCAAGGCAGCAGGTGAAAATACTGAAGAGCTTTCTCATTTTGCAACTTGTCTCGCTTGTGTCTCTCATTAGACTGAGCAGATATTTTTGGCTTCACTGAACATTCTAGTTTGTTGTTCCAGAATGCAAATAAACATTCCATGCAGTTGTCACGGTGATAACTGTATTTTTTAAATCTGGCACAGCAGCAAAGGGTGTAGTAGAACGTTCAACAGCTGTTCACTAGACTGACCAAGTGAAGAAAGAACACTAGACTGACCAATTTTGTTTTGTTGCACATTTAACACAAGGTTGACCCAAAAGTGATATACAAATAATAAAAAAACAATAAACAATAATGATAATGGAAAAAACTATTACTACTAATAGTAAGACAGTAGATTACTTTAGATTTACTTGATTAATTTATTTTGGCATTGTATCCGATTAATTATTTCTGATTATTGTTTTACTTATTCGTTATTATTATTCTTATAATATCATTGTTAATTACAAAAAATAAATAAATTCGGAATTATAATATGGTTTGCTGTACGTCGCTTTGGAGAAAAGCTTCTGCTAAATACCATAAACACCTTGAGCACAGACTGCTTAAGCAGCTTGCAAACGCTTGCAAAGCGATCCCACCCCCTAGTGACGACCCTTTCTGTCGAGTGACGTTTCATTTGGCTGTCGCTGGTGTTTGTGATTTTAATACTGGCGCAAAAAATGATGGGGTGCTGTTAAGTCGCATAGAAAAAAAGACTTGGATTGCAAGAAGAGTCTTTACAACCCTCAACTGAAAGCAGCCGGGTTTTTAACTTTTAGCCCTTGAGTAAGCACCAGTCGTTCAACGTAAAGATTTAAAACTGGACACTTCATTCCATCCACGAGATCAGAGACGATGCCCGCTGACTAGCTACACAGCACGTTAGCATAGTTGCTTTCTTGGGTGAATACAGGGCATGCAGTGGCTGCTAGCCGAGTAGTCGTGTCTCAAGCTGGCTGGTCGGCTGCAGAAAGCGATGCAAATTATATATGAACTGAACTTTTGAGTTTAACATGACGATGTTTTAAAAACACAACAGGTAAGGAGCATTGCGCTTATCCAAAGACTTGTTTTTTGATTGCATCAGTCTGCCAATAGTTTCCGAGGACGTGTTTTGGACAGTTACGTTAAAAGTTAATATTGTGAAACATTCATGAAACAGTTAGCCAACGTTCACTTGACTGAGTGAGTTAGCTTGCTAGCTATCGATAGAAGGGTCACCATGATGTGGTGTTGGCTGAATGGAGAATAATCAGACCCAGCATCATTCAGCAACGTTCAGTTGCTAGCTATTCTTTTTTGTCGAACAGCTAATGTTAGCTGGTGTAGATCACTATCTAACCTGTTTGCAAACCTGAACCCGAGAAAAAACAACCCAACACCAGGTCATCATTAAAGGCAGAACTAAGGAAATGCTGCTCGACAGCTATCTATCTCGCTAGGTTCTTTGGCCCCTAATTGATGTGGCATTGATCTTTTTTAATCGCTGTTTGCAGTCCCCTAAACGATTGAACTTAATATTGTTAACCATTGATTAAACGTCATTTTCTGCTGTTGTCGTGGACTTCAAAACCTGATATATAGCCCCATCACAGCAACGTTAGCTGTTGCTAGTTGCGTGTAGAAAAGCGCAGTTATTCAAGGGTGAAGAATATCAGTTATCGTTTAATGTAACATTTCTTCAATATTTGCAACGGGCCTAACAGCGTAGGGCACTTTGAATTCATGCATGATGCATCTTCTGTGAAATAACGAAATGATATTGATCAGAAACAGGTCAGTTCTCCCTCTGTTGGGTGCTTTAACGTGTCTGAAAGGAAATGACTTTTGGCAGGTCGTGTGACGTTTGACTTTTAAGGCATGTAACCCAGGTAAAGCATTTGTATAGCTCTGTTAAAAGGCTCTGTTGTTGACACGGTATACCACTGTGTAGTAGTCGTCTGGACAGGTACAAGGTCCCAGTGACAGATTTCCATACAGTGGGAAGGTCGCAGGTGGCCACCCCTTGATGTTCAAGAGGATGACAATTTTTTGACCATTGCCACACAGGAAAGTAGCGTTTGGGTTAGCTGCTAAAACAGTGGTTAGTTAGTGTTGCCAAGCAAGTTCATGTTAGTGTTCATAGTTCAGCGTATATATTGTGTTTAAATACACTTTTCTGGAGGTCAAGTTCAAGTTTACAAAATGACTGTCGTTTTAAAAACGAGATGACCCACAGCGAAGCGGTACTGCTAAATGAGGTTCAACAGACTGAAACCTGTCTGAACTAAATTAGAACGGTTGGTAAACAACTGTCTTGTTTAAAGTTGTTAAGAATGACCTGTAATGACCATTGTAGAACACTGCTACTGACACTACTACATTCAAAGGTTCTCTAGGTCTGTTTCGAATTGTAGTATCAGGTCTACCATACATTATGCTTTTCATGAACTGTTTTTGCTTCTAAACAGAAACGGTGCAAATTAAAATTCTAGCTGCCTCAGGTGCTCCAAAACCTGCTCAGGTAGTAAGTTTCCTGCAGCAGAGAGGATAAAAGACCCACTCCTGGGAGCAGTGTGGAGAAGATCAACCATGTTGTGATTTGCAAACCTTGGCATCCTGGCAGGTCTGCAAAATAACTAAATGCTGCGTCAAGCATCAAAACTGTGACGGTGAATAATTGGAGCAGCTGTTTTTAGGACCTGTGCTTGGGGACACTGTTAAATGTTTGTGTTTCTCGAGTCAAGTAGGCTGACATGAGAGGCTGAGGCAGAGAGGAAGTGTTGTTGCATGTGTAACGGATGCCAGCTTGGTATCTGTGTGGCGAGTATATTGGTAAGCCTTCCTCCCCACACCTGAAAAGGGATGTAAGACTGATTAAGGTGATAGACCAGCTTTTAACTTATTCAGTACTGCGAACCTCTGCCTAGTCCGTGGTTCTGTAGAGTTGTGTGATCAAGTCTGGGCCCATGCAGCGCTGACCCGTGCGGCAAAAACAATGCAGCTTCCTGGGGATTTAGTTTCCCATTGAATTATCCTATAAGCATTCATCTGCATCTATGTAGGCTAGCAGGTTACGCTGCAGATTGCTTTTTTCCTTATGCATGACTAAGGGGGCAGATTGACCCACAATCTAGTTTTTTAGCGCACACCTTGTGGGCAAAGTGAAATGATTTTCCATTTTCTTTATACTCTGTCATTAGACACAGACTACACCCACAGTCTCATTTCAGAGCCACAGGTGGTTTATTTGTCTGGGTTAAATCACAGAGTAAGTAGTCTTAATTTGAACTGTCTGGCTGTTAAGGGAAAGCAAGCATATCCTTGCACTGTGTGCAATACAGGACATAAACTTGACGTGTGAAAATAAAAAAAAGTTCTGGGAACACCGACAGATAGCCAGAGCATATCCGACACTTTAAAAAAAAAAAAAAAAATCCAAAGCTTTGGATACATTATTTGAAAACAGTTTCTAAGAAGCACATCATATTCCTGTACCTTAATCTACATCAGTTGCATTATCACTGAAGAAAGGACTCAGAGTTCTGGAAATAAACTGTATGTTTTTTGTGTGTGTTTGTTTGTGTGTATGCTTGTGTTTATGTGGTTGTGTGTGTGTGTCTGTGTGTTTTACAGAGAAAACTATGCTAATCTCAGAGGACCAAGATGAGGGGAGAGAGCCCTGGGCTCACCTCATGTGAGCTCGCCTGTCCCATGGACACGCTGCCAAAACAGGCCATTTCCTCCTGTGTCAGCTTAATCTGCCTCTCACAGCAGACCCACTACACCAGACGGAGAGCGAGCCAACAAGAGAGAGAGAGAGGGAGAGATAGATAAAGAGAGAGAGCAGAGGGATCGGAAGCGACAGACACACACAGACACACACAGACAAACAAACAGGCACAAGGACGAGTGGGTGGAGAGTAGAGGCAAGGGCCTGGAGGCAGCACTGGGAGCTCTCAGTGGCAATAGGTCCAGCGCTGTGGAGCGGCCCCGGGCACACAGGGTGCCCCTGTCCTCCTCCTCCTCGCCCCCCCTCCTCCACCGCCTCGACCCCCTCCGGCGGCCCCCTGGACTACCATGTCAGCGGGCGAGGCAGACGCCGACCACCCCCGTTTCTTCGTGGGCGCGGACGAGGGAGAGGGCGATGAGCTCCTGGACCCGGGCCGGGTGCTGGGCTACGACTGCCTGTACGAGAACGTGGAGGAAGAGGAGGAGGACGATGATGAAGAGTACGACTCGGTAAGTCATTAAGCATTAAGAAACAAATGTAGAGTGATTTTAATTAATTAATTAATTAATTTATTTCCTGTTTTTATTTATTTAATTCACTAATTTCACTTCATGCCCTACTCTACCCAGTAAGTCTATGAAAGTGACAATAAAACATCCTTGTATCCTTCTATCCTTGTTCCTGTCTTGCTTGCCTACACTGTAAGAGTGCTGCCAATTTTGTTTTATTTATGTACAAGCCATTTATTAACTCCAGGACCTGTTGGTTTGACGTAGGACCTTTGTTACAGTCCTGGTTAAATATTACAGTTTGACTCAGAGAGAGTCGAGACCTGGGTTTAAACAATGACACAGAGCTCATTGATGCTCAGTTTTGCAAGCAGCCAGTGCTAACTTCAGTCCTTCAGCTCTGCAACAGCTGTGACCCTGCTAAAGACCTAAAGGGCTCTTTTTTCCAAAGTCACCGGCAAGGCTACACTCTGTGGTATGCCTTTGACATGGTCACAATCATTTGTGGAACCCAGTGCAATATATGTTCCTTCACCCCCATGTAACACCCCTCCCAGATGGTTTGCCCAACCCCAGTCTGGAGGGGCTGCAGTTATATAAGATCTTTCTTTCTGTCACATTGCTGTTATGTTTGTCCTATGCTGTTGACCGTAGGACATGTGCAAGGCATGATGGTTTAACTGGATGTGGAAGTGTAATGTACACCGCAAGTAAATGCACAGTTAAACTTCTCCCTCCCTCCCTTAAGCTCCCTGTTTGTTTATTTGTTAGTATCATAGCACGAGTACGTTCTCCCTGGGTATAACAATCCCTGTCATTAATGCTCAGTTGTGTCCAAGCAAGCTCATTCAAGCTTATCTCAAGTATCAAGCTCAAGCTTATCACATGTTTGAATACCCATTCTCAGTATAACAGGAAGGTGACAAAAAAATAGTAGTATGTAACAAAGAGGAATGAACAGTGACTGCTGATGCAAAGTTAGACTGTGCCCATGCAATTGCTAGATGTACAGTTTTCAAACAAAAAATTGTGTGCGCTGCAAAGAGAATGGTAAATGGCTTTCACTCACTGCCTGGTCTCCATGGGTACTGTGCAAAAAGTTGAAATATTAAAAAATATGCTGAACGTGCAAAAAAAAGTAAGATTTTGATGAAGTGCGTGTTTCTGATAATGGATAGCTTTAATTTCCTACAGACATCTGTGCCCTTTTAATCATGCTTCCGCTCCCGCTCCCGCTCCTGTTCCTGTTTCTCCTTCCTTGTTAGCCCCCAGAGAGGCAGATCGTGGTGGGCATCTGTGCCATGGCCAAGAAGTCCAAGTCCAAGCCCATGAAGGAGATCCTGGAGCGGCTGTGCCTCTTCAAGTACATCACGGTGGTGACCCTGGAGGAGGAGGTCATCCTCAACGAGCCCGTGGAGAACTGGCCCCAGTGTGACTGCCTCATCTCCTTCCACTCCAAAGGTAAGCTGTGGGTTATGCTTCTGGTTATTTGTTTCAAAGGGGACAGTGTACATTAATTGTATATAATTACACACACACACCGTATATAGGATATGATTACTTGAATAAGCTCTGTAAAAGTATTAAATGTAGGGGAAGGCTAATTTCCATCTGTAGTCCTAGACAGATTTGATGTTAATGATCAGAATAAAACTTGCATCAGATGAAAAATTCAGCAGGAGATTTACGATTCCAAGAAAAGTAAGAAAAAGTAAAACAAAATACACTTGGGTATACAGTATATAAAGAAATAAAAATGAAGATGGCAATCAAGGCCCTGGTGTCCCAAGCAGTACCTGCCAGACTCCGCATAGGCTGGAGTACAGGCTGAGAAAGATAAATCTACGTACATGTGTGCATGTGTTTGTGCGTGCCTGCAGGCATGAAAGCACTGCGTGTTTATGATCCCTTGGTACGCGTATGCTAACCAGGCATACCCTACATGAACTTCCACATTCATTCAGATGCCGGTCTTCAAACACACTCCCCTACACGTATGTAGTGCCGCTTGCTCTTGCACGTACACACACACACACACGCATGCATGGACACATGCAGGCACACACACACACACATGCAGGCGCACACACACACACACACACACACACACACACACACACACACACACACACACACACACACACAGAAATACACTCCCTCTTGAATGCACTCTCTCACATACTGGCCTCCCTGTGTGCATTCACATCTCACACATGGCCCCGTGGCCCGTGGTGTCGGCGCTGCCTGCTCCGCTGTAAACAGCAGGAAATGCCTGTGGAGAGAGAGAGGGTCTGTTTAGGTAAGACTGGTGCATTCCTCACCCCACTCCTGCGCCAGTGAGAACAAATAACGTGTCCAAACACCTTTTCACCATCCAAACAAATCGGGACAGGTAGCAAAGTTTGCGGATTTAGTTCTGCGAATGAGACTAAAAAAAAGGACTGGGAATGGGAGTGATTGATTAGTTCATATCGCTTGCTTAGTGTTGCGCAATCGAAGAGGTCAGCCAAGTGGAATAACACTACAGACGTATTTGTATAGAGCAGGCATACAAGATCACATAACCAGCATCTATGGGTTCACTGTGAGAGCCCTGGTTCAGTCACTGTGTACTTGGTATCCTGCCGAAGCATGGAAGTACAGTTGGACCATTGAAAGGCAAATTTGGGTAATTACGTACAGCTGGTATGAAATGTGTGTTCGCACATTTGTAGTCTTGCTGTTATTTACAGCCGGAGTTAAAAGACTCGTTTGGCAGCTGCCAGGCTGTCCGCTAGATGTAAACACATTTGCAGACCGGTTCTCTCGGTCAGCCATGAGGACCACGTGGTGTGGTCAGCCTGCCAGCACCAATGTAGTTGGACTCTTCATTTTTGTGTCTGTGTGTGCGCGTGTGTGTGGGTGTGTGTGTGTGTATGGGTGTGTGTGTGTGTGTGTGTCTGTACTGTATGTGTGTGTGTGTAGTTTGAGTTGGGTTTTTTTTTGATGGCGTGGCACCCGCACGTCTGCTGGCAGCTGCCTCATAATTGTAGCAATTTGTCACTGTGCTGTTAAATAAAGGCAGAGAAGGGCCTAGTCGAGAGCCAAGAGCCGCCTATTTCCTCTCTGGCTCAGGCCAAAGAGCGAGCGGTCCACTCCCACATATCTGGACTGGAGGGATGGGAGTGGGAGAGAAGAATGAGAGCTGTTGCAACCATCAGAATTGACCAGAGGTTGGGTTGTTTTTTGTTAATGTGATTAAGTTATCATGCCTGTTGAGCAGTTTGGCCGAAGTTTGTCTGTGCCTGATTGTTTTTGTCATACAATTTCCCCATACTGTCCAGTGATTTTTTTTATGCCATCACACAAAAGTTCATAACTGTGCAAAGTTCTGAAAAACCGTTGCTTCCCAGAGTGAAAATGCTCATTCTAACTTTCACTGATAGTGACTGTGAGCTGAATCTGATTTTTTTTTATCAAGTTTGCTGCGAAAAGATTAAAATGTTCCATGAATGCTGTTTGGCTAACTCCCCTTGACTTCGTATCACTTTTCTGCATTCTTCAAACGTAGTGGCCGCAGTTTCTCAGAATACCAAACAGTCACGAAGCCTCTTCCTTGAATACTAGGCGCCCTAAGGTGGTGGGGGGAGAGACGAAACCATCTGTTCCTTCTGATGCAACGCAGTGAGCTGAACACAGAACAAACAGACGTGGGTGGTGGTGGTGGTGGTGGTGGGGGACAGGACAACAATGAGACATCTTTCAGACAGTAACACTGAACAAAAATAGCAAAGAAAGAAGTGTCCAGAGCTCTGTGTTTCTCTCCCTTTTATGGGTGTGTGGGCACTGATGGTGCTGCAAAGTCAAAGTTGAGTCAAATAAAGCTTTGTCATCTCGGCCATGTCACCAAACAGTTTGCAGTAAAGTAGGAGTGACATTCTTCTTGGACCATATGGTGCAGGACAGAAGACCGCAGCACACTCAGTCTGACTGATGTGAGGGTAATACACTCTGTGTATTAGGATTGTAGAAAGTGCACATTAAAAACGCGCTAAAGAAACACTAAGGACTGGGAAAAGAGTGCATTTCAATTAAAGTAAAGATCTCCTCCAGGGAGTCTTTGGACTGTTTTGATTGATTGTTGAGTAAGGGCCAATTAATAGTCCAGTTAATTTGAAAAAGGCTGATTATGGCAAATGGGCTCAGTCTATCCAAAGAATTGGCCAGTGCTGCTTTACTGTGAGTCACTTCAGTGTGTGTGATATTGTGAGTCACTTCAGTGTGTGAAGCATTGACATACTGGACTAAAGAACAGTAGGCAAACTACACCTGCTGTGGTCTAGTAATTTAAAAAGACTGGACAGACTGAGCATAACAGTATAGAACATAAAAAAGCGGGTATGTGTTATTAGTAATGTAAAAAGTGCAATTGTTTTTTTATATATATATATATAAAGCTTCAGCATATTGCAATGTCACAGTAAAGTCTGTCTAACTGGATCTCAAAGTTTGACTGGGGTGATCCATCTTGCAGGTTTCCCTCTGGATAAGGCGGTGGCCTACGAGAAGCTCAGGAACCCCTTTGTCATCAACGACCTGGACCTGCAGTACTGCATCCAGGACAGGTGAGGTGCAGGCTTTTATCGATCCGCTCATCCTTACCGAAGTGTCACACAACGCTGTCTGCATGCTAAACCCTGAGGTTTTTGTTCATATGCTTCAAATAACCGTTTATCAACTGTGTGACGGTAAACCAGAACTGATTTATATGGCTAAGACTTGTTTTTGTGGTGGCAGCAGTCTCTAAAGGAAGAGCTGATCTGAAAGCTGTTTGATGCACATCGGAGTTTTTTTTTCTTCTTTTTAACTGACAGTCTTATTAGCCCATTACCACTGTTAAACAGCCCATTAGCAGAATGCAGGAAGTCATTATTGATAATGATGCCCTGCTTATTAGCCTATATGATGCCACGATGCTGGGAGACAGGGCAGGCCGATCCCATTTCAGTGGGCAAGCAATGGTCATTGGTCATCGGCTATTATCGGCCATTAGTCTCTGTCACATTTAATTGCCTCTGATGCTCTCCCATGAAGTAGGCATTAGTCATGCAATTACAATCAGACAGACCTGGGTGGTACTCCAGTTAGGGAGTTTAGTGACTAATGCAAATATGTTAACTCAGAGTGTAAGTCATAAACCTCTTAAAGAAGGAGTCTCATGGCTTTATTCTCCTAGCAAAAAAAGCCACAGGGCTCTCCTTTTTAGGAGATTTAACCCTTGCTCTGAGTTAACATGCACAGGCAGGTGACTAACAGAGTTAGTGTAGTTTTAAATTTTTCATCATTTTATTTACCCTTTCAGTTCATTTGTTTCAGTTTAGTTAGTTTAGTCTCACAAGTGCATTGATGGTGTTTAAGTTCTATTTTTAGTGCTAGTTTTAGTTTTAGACTTAATTTTCATTAATTATAAAAACCCTGGTGACTAAACCTGCTTTCTGGAATACCCCCAGCAGACCAGACTGCATTGCTCCCCTAATCAGGTGTAACCAGTAGAGTTTGGTGTGCCAGCTGCTTGTTAGTGTCTCACATGCTGCTGCTACTACTCCTACACAAAAGAGATGAGAATTCACACTGGCCACCAGCCAAATGTTGGTAAAATATGAAAGTGGCTGGTAAATTCTGTACACAAAAGGATAATTTACTATTGAGTGGCTGGTGAATTGTATTATTTATTTGTCAGTGGCTGGTAAAAGTTCACATTTTGCAAAGCAAATTTCCACCCCTGCTACACATACAGTAGACTGAGCTTAGCCGCCACTGCATTCCGCTTATGGGAGTCACACATGCGAGTGTACATGTAACACCCTGGCACCAGTGCAGACTGTGTGACTCCGGCTTTAAGTACCTTGATTAAATTACCCACACACATGATAGGACGGCCATATGTATATGCCAGCTGTGTGTGTGTTTGTGTGTGTATGTGTTTGGGTGTGTGTGTCTGTGTCTGTGTCTGTGTATGTTCGTGTGTGTGTTTATGGAATACCACATGCCTTTCTGGTCCATGGGAAGAACACTTATGATGACATCACTAGAGTGAAAATATCTGTGTGTGGGAACCCAATGTAGTGTGGGTGGGTGGTCTGTATTGTATCTGGGTTTGTTACAGGTTTTTGTTAAAATGATTAATAATCATTATAATTGCTCATTTCTTTGTAGGAGGGAAGTGTATCGGATCTTGAAGGCAGAGGGGATCCAGCTTCCCAGATATGCAGTTCTGAATCGGGACCCTGCTCAACCAGAAGGTGTGTGTATACAGTATGTGTAGGCTATATGGAAGTGTGTTTGATAACATTTCTCAAAATGGAGGAATTGTCACATTTGTGCAAACAAGAAACTACTAAGGGTGACTTGCCATTAATGATGCATCTTATTCAACTTAAATCTTCAAGTATGTATCCAGAAAGATCAAGTGTGATTGGAATTAGGGCTGCCCATTATGGTAAATATTGCAATATCACAACATGCAATATTGTGATCGCAAAGCATGGCTTAGCTGCGATGAATGGTACATTTTCATAAGCTAAGATTTCATGCTCCACATATTAAAATACATTCATCAAATTAGATGGCGCCCTGCCACCCTTGCCACCCTCCACCAGAGCATAGGCTGCTCAATGTCTAGGGTGTAAGTGAAGATGAAGCTGAAAGACGTTGAAACCGTATATTTAAGTATTCACTCATTTATATTAAGTTATGTTTGTGAAGTCATCTCATTATTGCAACATTTAGCAATGCCATCACATATTTCCCTAATACTGTTCAGCTCTAATGGGCATACATGTAGAGCCGTTTTCCTCAAAGTTTTCCAGACTGAGGAGGACCACTTCCACCCCTAAAAAAACCTCAAGGACCACTCCCCCCATCTAAGGCTAACAGGGCTATGTAAATGCACGAATTGGTGCAGCATCACAGCCCTAACTAGGGAATGTCATGAAGATGATATACATGTCATTTAGTATAGTATAGGTAGGTTAAGAAACATAAAAGAACAATATTTTAACACATCTGCTCATGGTCCACTGTGGGATTTGTTGTAGACTACCAGTGTAGAGGAAATGGCACTGATTTCACATCAGTATTCCGGAGGCACTCAGCCCTTCCGCAGTCTGTCTACGTTGGAACAGACAGATGCTCAGAATCACTTCGCCCTCCAGAGAGCATGTCAATCTCTCCATCCTTCTTCACCTTCTGTCTCCATGGCAGCCGCTCTCAGTGGCCATGGCAACATCTGTTTCATCTGCAGCCCTCTTCGCAAGCTCAGGTTCAGGTGAGGGCTCAGCTCTCGTCAGCTCTCATCATCCAGTCAGGTTGGCCCCAACTGTAGGCGTGCACATGCAGGGATTGTGCAGACGTATTCGGCCTTGGGGCAGAGATTTCACCAACGCCATGTTATTTTCATGGCCATTGTAGTGGGAATTCAAAGAACAGAGACAAAGTCTGCAACATCAGTGTGCTCTTGCAGAAAGTTTTAAAATCGTAATGTTTCAGGGATAAGCCCTCTATCAGAGGTATGTTGATCGTTACGTCAGATTGTTATGTCTGTTGAAGGTTGCGGACAGAGCAGACTTTGTCTCTGTTCTTTGGCTTTCCTTTTCAGTTCAGCACCCAGACTGCTTGAGACGGCTGTGTGTGCTTTAGACCAATACATTATAGTGGGAATTCCCACAGAGGTTACAAAACCAAACAATCATGATATTTTTGTTCCTGATAACTATTCCACCAATAGAAAGTAATTCATGGCCATTATGGTGGGAATTCTGTAAAAGGTTACAGTACCATTATGATATTTGGTTCACGGTATGATATTACTTTTATTCGTTAAATCTCCTGCAATGCATTGCAGTTAGATTCTGTCATATGTAATGTTTTCAATGCTAAAAGTCTCAGTAGACATCCTGGTGTGGCATTCTGGTGTGAATTTGTTCTTGACTTTGACCTCCCCTTTGATTTTTAACTGTGAAGCAAGAAAGAAGACTAGGTCAACCTCAGAAACAATTCTATCAAAGTAGACCAATGTACACCAAAATGAAATCAAAAGAATATTCTAAAATAAAGTATTATGATATACCTGCTGCCGCAGTGATGCAACGTATTGTGCCAACACATTCTGCCAGACAGTACTGTATTGATTTTTCTTCCCCTCCCACCTCCATGCTTACCCCTCTCTCTGGCCTTGACGCCGCTGTGGACTTGTGCCCAGCCTGTTATTAATCTTACATTCCAGGACTTTTGGTCTCTTTGGCCCTTTTTTATTTGGTGTGTCTGTCTTCTTCAGCTCCTCCAGTCTTTCTTTCTCATCTGTGTTAGCCTGTGCAGTCTTCTCCAGTTGTTAAGCATCTCTCTCTACCCTCCTCCCTCTCTCTTTCTCTGTCTCTCTCTCTGTCTCTTTCTTTCTCTTTCTCTGTCTCTGTCTCGTTCTCTCTGTTTCTTTCTCTCTGTTTCTCTTTCTCTCTCTCTCTCTCTCCCCCTCTTTCTCTCTCTATCTCTCTCTCTGTTATCCCTTCTGCATTTTTTGCACTGATGAAAACAAACCCTCAGTGACGGTGACCAGGTCAGCCCTTGTGTGTGCGCCATCTGTCCACTAGTAGACTGAGCCATTCCTTTATTAACCCCAAACGCATCTTGTGTAGGAAGAGTGAGCGCTCTAAGCAGCTCAGCACCATCCTCCTCCGTGTGTACATGTGTAAATTATTACAAAAGCAAATGTTTAATTTTAAGAGGATTTTCAGAGCATGACAAAGCAATGTTGTATAAATGTGTTATGTAACGTCATTGTGGTTTAGATCAAGCACTGCAGTAGCCCAGTAGCCTACCCTTATTGGTTTGCCAGTGAGAAATACGAAGATGGTTTGGTTAAGGGATCGTAATTGCTGTTTGCCGATTATTTTAGCTGTTTGCCAGTTACATCCCTCACCACTAAGCTAAAGTGGTACTTTTAGAAAATGTTGAGGAAAAGAAAGACATTTCTCTAGAGTAGCAATGGGTGAAGTGGTTTTGTACTCATGGACCCACATAAAAGAGCCTGCCAGGCTCCTGTAGTCATCAGAGTAGCAACAGACGGGCACTAGAGGAATTATGGGATGTCTGTGCCAGGCAGCCTGACCACAGGAACTCTTTCCCCCCATCTCGCTTAATGGCTCTCTATTATTGGTGTCTCAAAAAGAGGCAAACATGTTCCAGGCCATTTCTTACTTGTTTGTGACTGTTGTGATGGCACGAAATGGGTATAGGGCTGGACGATATATATTGATATCACGTAGATGGTATATCACCAATCGGCAAAATATACTGGGGTATTAGTTTTGGTCCACATCGCCCAGCCCTAAATAGACATAAACAGCTAAACAGGCAGTCTCTGTACAGGCTTGCGTCCTAGTTCGCGTTGTCAGGCGGGTTGGCTTTGTTATTGAAAGCGGTGTTGGCACGGCTGGTGTCAATATGTGGGCCGGTTTACCCTCGCCTCTGCGTTGACAGCAGTCAATCACGACCTTGTTGGCAACTTGCGGTATTGTGGAGCCCCCACCCCCTAGCCTTTGATGGCCCTGACCCTGGCCATGGCATTGCATTCTGGAGCAACAGCTTGGGTTGTCCTTCACAGCACCCTGCACAACCACAAAGGGCAAACCTCAGCATTGGTGAGACACCAGAGCTGGGGGGAAGTAATAATTATGTTTGCAATAAATGGTGCAGCAACAGTGTATGTGTAAGTTTTTACTTTGTTGAGGAGAAATTTAAATACCCAGTTTTAATAGCCACCTGTTTTGTGTGTGTACATGTACTGTATTAGGACAGTAACAGCATTATCCCAAAGCCTAATTGTGCCCATAATTTGTTTTTGTTTTCTTTTGTCCTCCAAGTGGGCTCCTTACCATGGCTGCTATATTTTGTGGAAACAACATTTGAAAAGAAGTTGTATTTATCCCTGCAGTAGGTTATGCGGGGCAAACAGTGTATGCAAGAGGCCATAGGCTTATGTAAATAACCTCAGAAGACCAGTTTTGTCTAGCAACAGTCAGTTGCAATCTGTTGCATGTAGAGAATGCAAATGTTTGAGGAAGTGGCCGTGAGCAAACCACACAAGCAAAAGGGTTTGTTACATTCCCTGCTCTGTTAGTCTGACAGAGGAGTCACACCTAACGCTGTCTTTGTGAGGTGTTGTGCGTGTTGAAGCCTTTAAAAAGAGGCTCCACAGTTGCCCTGAATGCATAGATTTTATCTGTGAGTTTTGTGCCAACCTCCTGCTGTGTGGAGATGAGTTGCCTGCTCTGCTATCGTTACAGAAGAGCTTAGGTGGAATTCATGGGGATAATATGAGATTAGGGACTGAAAGGGAATTTAAATTCCATTTGTCAGTAGAAGATTTGAGAAAATTGTGTCTGCGTGTCTGTGTCTGTGTGTTTGTGTCTGTGTGGCACTGGTAGTGTGCCATGGTAATTTCTTTTTCCCTCTTTCTCTCCATGTGTATCTCTTAATTACGTCTACAGTTTAATGCCTTCTAATCTGCAGCTCTTTACAGCGCAGGAAATAGAAGTTCGCTCGATGAAGCCATCCGCCAAGCAGAAGCTCTCCCTTTTCTCCCTGCCTTTTTCCGCAGCTGTCACAAGCTCAGAGAAGAGACATTCTATTTAATTAGCCAGCCAGCTAACAACCCAGCCCAACAGGGCTGACAATTACACGCTCCATTTTTGGATTTTCAGCCCTTGGCCTCGAACAACCCTGCTTGTCCCCCCTCTGTCCCGAGATAGCGAGGCCTTAGTTGCTGTCTTAACATCCGTATCCAAGTTAGAAACTGTGGCAAGCCCTTTTAGCCGCGTCTGACCGTGTGTGTTGAGGTTTTTACGAGGCTTATGTAAGCCTGTCTGAGCTCTCTGCCAGCCTCTTTGATAGATTACTGGTGGTGGGCCCTGTGTCTCTCTCTTCTCCTCCCTCTCCTGTGTGACTTGGCAAAGGGGAAAAGGGGGGGGGGGTCATGGATCAGTACCCAGCATGCTCTGTTGCAGCTGACTCCCTGTGAAATAAATTCTCTCATGGAAAACGACTGAAACGTTTTGAGGAATGTGGCCATTTTTGGCGATCATTATGCACTGAATGTGTTCACTGAAGCATGTTTGGCACTTCAGATTCATCTATTTAATTGACTGTTCGCTAAATGTGCTCCTTATCGTCAAAGACTTCATTTTCCTAGACCCTGTTGAGCTGTATCTCTGAGTCATCCGCGTGTGTGTGTGTGTCGGGGCATGTCTGCATGTGTGTGTGTGTTTTGTAGAGTGTAACCTGGTGGAGGGAGAGGACCATGTGGAGGTGAATGGGGAGGTGTTCCAGAAGCCCTTTGTGGAGAAGCCTGTGAGTGCGGAGGACCATAATGTCTACATCTACTACCCCACCTCAGCAGGGGGCGGCAGCCAGAGACTCTTCCGGAAGGTGGGTGCTGTGGAAAAAAGACAGCTGTTAACAACCATCCCACAAAGTCAATAACATTTAAAATGCAAATGGCAAATAAAGTTACCAGGATCAGTAGATTTATATTCATTGCTAGTCCAGATATGGACCTTTAAGATAAATACTATTTGACATTGTTTACGTCATGTGTATTACCTGTAGCTTAATGTAACCATTTGCAGTGCTTTGATAATCACTCAGCAACTGTATCAACCAGATGTGCAAATAAATGTTTTAGTAGTAGCATAGTCTCCCACTCATAGGCAAGGACAGTGGTGTTTGCCAGGTACGAGACACAGCTGCAGAGGCATAGTTGGAATTACAGGGGGTACTGGGAGGTACAGTACCCCCCAGTCAACAGTACCCCCAAAAGAAACAAAAATAGCAGGTTTGGGGGGTACCTACATATTAATATAAGTAATGTAAAACATAAAATGTAGTACCCCCCAATTATGAAGGGGTAATTCACACTCTGTGCAAAGCTATACTAAAGTAACTCCCCTGCTCATTAACCACAAGGTCTTTCATGATGTCGCACTTGTCGCTGTGTTTTGGTGCAGATTGGCAGCAGGAGTAGTGTGTACTCTCCCGAGAGCAACGTCCGCAAGACGGGCTCCTACATCTACGAGGAGTTCATGCCCACGGACGGCACCGACGTAAAGGTACGCCATCCACGCCATCCCTCCATCCACTCCATCACTCGATCCCTCCATCCACTCCATCCCTCCATCCCGCCATCACTCCATCCCTCGGCGATGACTCCCCACAGACCTCCTTCATCTCTGCAGAGAGCGACCCGCACCGCCCACTCCCCTCTTACCTACTCCCACCATTTCTGTGCGGAAAAGAAAGGGGTCAAGGACCCAGCCTGGATTGCCAGCCAAGTAGATCGACGTCTCTGCGGCTTTGGAATCCAATTTTAGAAGCTAGAACACGGCCGGGCCACGCTTGCGGTCGTGGTGATCTGGCTCAGTGTCGGATCACAGCACAGTGCTGTAGTTTTTTATTCTGAAGAGTTTGTTTGTGTCGACGTCTGCATTTTGTTTTTGTTTACAGAAGGCAGATGCTGGTTTTCAGAGTAACCTGAGAAAACATTTTCACAATGTTTGTGGTCTCTGTTTCTTTCAACATTTTTTGTCCCCCCCCCCCCAAAAAAAAAAAAAAAGACGTCAACTACACAGACAAAGTTGCTACTGTAGTATTGCAGTCTTTCAGCTGTTGCAGTAATTACTGCACATTTATTACAGTAAATAGTAAATAGACTACATTTATATAGTGTGTTCATGTACTCCGCACCCAAAGAGTACCCAAAGAGCTTTACAGAGAGAATGCTTCACACTTACCCATTCACACACCCATGCCAAGGTTGCCATGCAAAGCGCCAACCATCACATGCACTTCCTGTGGGTACTGACATGGGTGTGTTAGTTCCATGTCATTCCTAAGCTCTCCATGTTGTTGACCTGTTCCAGGTGTACACCGTGGGTCCAGACTACGCCCATGCGGAGGCCCGTAAGTCTCCGGCACTGGACGGCAAGGTGGAGCGGGACAGCGAGGGGAAAGAGGTCCGCTATCCGGTCATCCTGAACGCCCGAGAGAAACTCATTGCCTGGAAAGTCTGTCTTGCCTTCAAGGTGGGTGTATAAAAACGAAATTCTCAAGCATTTATTTATTTATTTATTTTTTATTTTGCAGTTATTAGTCCAATATCAGTTGAGGCGTCCGTCCAGATGCTGAATAGAACAGAAAGACTTGGTGGACAGCTGTTCATGAGGAGCAGCTACATTTAGCACCTGGAATTTTACAAACAGTTTACAAACATTTTAGAGAACAGTAAAAACTTGTATAATCCTTTTTATAATGAAACGAGTTGCTGAGTGGCAGTCTGAGTTTTATATACTGAGTCAGTGAGTGGTATAAAAAGATAAATAATTACTTCATTGTGCTTGTTAAAGACCTGGCATGGTGAGAAATGATATCATTGCTTGCTGTTCCATGAGACTTACAAGCTTACATCAGAGGCCTTTAGAGGCCTTGAGAATTTAAGAATCCACAATGTCTCTGGCCCCATTGAGAGTCCTTGTGAAATATGTGACTTAAACACAACCTGACCTTTTGACCCCTCTGCACTGACAGCAAACTGTGTGCGGCTTTGACCTGCTGCGCGCCAACGGACAGTCGTACGTCTGTGACGTCAACGGCTTCAGCTTCGTGAAAAATTCCATGAAGTACTACGACGACTGTGCAAAGATACTGGGGTTCGTATTGCTAAGTACACTTGGATTACACTAAGTACACAGTGGATTAAGTCTCAATATGTTTATGTAATCCCAATTTGCATGTATTTCTCATGTCAAGATTGTATGTGAGTATATGTTTGTAATAGTATATGCTATTTTGATGCTTGAGGGAAAGTCGGTCTCTGCATTTTTTTACCCATCCATAATTTGGTGACACACGCACAGCACATAGAGAGTGATCATACTCGGGGCTGCCCAGAGAGATGGCTTGGGCCCTCTCCCCCAAACAATCTCTGTGGTTTTCATTTGCATCCCCCATTATGGGAGGCCCAGGTCACACTAACCCCGAGCAGTGGGCAGCCTGCTGCCGTGGCCCCCAGGGAGCAGTGCGACATTAGGTGCCTTGCACAAGGGCCCCTCACCTATGGATGTGGGCATGACAGAGCGATGTTTTAACCCCCACGTCCCTCGCCTACATTTTTCCTACTGATTTGCGATTGAACAGGCCACCCTTTGGTCACAAGTTTGAGTCCCCACCTCAAATATAGAATGTGATAAACTACCTATCTATCAGTTCTGTGGGAGAGATGTGCTTGTTTTGGTGCAGGACCTGAGGTCTTATTGTGTCACTGCAGGAACATCATCATGCGAGAGCTGGCCCCTCAGTTTCAGATCCCCTGGTCCATTCCGCTGGAAGCCGAAGACATCCCCATCGTCCCCACAACCTCAGGAACTATGTGTGTACACCTCCTTCTGGGTTTTCATGTGGGATACACAGCATTTTGTTCATGCTTGTTGTCTGTTCGCGGTGAGGCTAACATGGCTGACATTTGGCTCTCCTCAGGATGGAGCTTAGGTGCGTCATTGCCGTGATTCGCCATGGCGACAGGACTCCCAAGCAGAAAATGAAAATGGAGGTCAGACATCAGAGGTAATCCTATTTGTTACTTCCTGAACATTAAACGACCAATTGGCATTTAACACTGTCATTATTTTTTAATTACAGAATGCATTAGGTGGATGTGGAAGCATTAGAAGTTATCAGTAAATTGAAAATGCAAATTTTTCTCCATCATTCACTTACATAGAGTGTTTCCAGCTCTAGCTATGATGATTATTTCCAATGAGTTGTTAAAATTGAATTGTTTCCTGACCGCACACACTTACTTTGCCATGTTGTCCTATGATGTATGTCACAGATTTTTTGACCTCTTTGAAAAATGTGAAGGATATAAAAGTGGCAAGCTGAAATTAAAAAAGCCAAAACAGTTACAGGTAAGACAACAGACTGTAAATCACAAAATAAGAGTAAATAAGACTACATGTACACGGTTGTATTAATTACATGTGTAATAACTTCCTGTTTTTTTCATTGGTGTAATTACAGGAAGTATTGGACATTGCTAGGCAGCTATTGGTTGAACTGGGACAGAATAACGACTCGGAGATCGAAGAGAGCAAAGCAAAACTGGAACAGCTAAAAACAGTCCTTGAAATGTATGTAGACTGCCACCTTTGAGCTTCTGATGCTAATCAATACTTTACGTATCAGAGTCCATATGAGGTCTTTTTTTTTTTTTTTTTGTCCAGGTATGGTCATTTCTCCGGCATTAATCGCAAGGTGCAGCTAACATACCTTCCACATGGTTGTCCAAAAACGTCTAGTGAAGAAGAAGGTATTAAAGAGATACTTTTTCTCTGTCATTTCTCAGCCTCATCCTTTGTCAACTGTCATTCATTTTTATCATAATGCTTTTAAAAAAATACACCGATCATATTCAAACAAAAATACCACTGTGTAATTTATAATCAACACCTTATTCCTTTTTTCTGGAACATGTACTAGACCAAACACATACTGGGTATTCACAACAAACAACAACAACAGCAAGCCATCCTTTTTCAGTTCCCTAGAGTTGGTTGGTCACAGGATTTCAACACTAAGACTTCTCTGTGGTAATGTCACATGCAGCCGACACATGGTAACCTCAGCCTTCTGTGTGGGTGTGTGTCTGTGGTAATTGTTTGTAGACGTTCAGAGGGACGACCCCTCGCTGCTGCTGGTGCTGAAGTGGGGGGGCGAGCTCACCCCCGCAGGCAGGGTCCAGGCTGAGGAGCTGGGCAGGGCCTTCAGGTGCATGTACCCAGGAGGGCAAGGTGAGGCCTCACTCCTTAATGTCCTTTGAGATCAATAAAGCATCCCTACTCTACTGTACTCTACTCTACTCTACTCTACTGCTACTCTGTAGTGTGATGGGGAGGTGAAAGGCGAATTTGCAGTCCAGGTAACAAGTGTCACTTGATCAGAGAAAAAGTTAAAGCAACACCAAAGCACATTTCCTCTTCAGTCACTTTGCAGGTTGGAAGCGGAACTGTCTTTCTTGTGTCTCATTTCAACTACAGATTGGTTATCTGCTTTTTGCAAACTTGCGTAGTGTGGTTATACCCCATGGAGAGCCGCAAAGTATATTCAGATGTGCCGTTCACCCTGTTACAAGTTGATGAACCAATGAAACGATTTTGGAAATATCATTTGAAAGTTAAAAAAACTACTAAATGTTGCTTTAAAGGAAGATGTGCTGGTGCTGGAAGCTTTTATGGTCCTACAGCAGTGGCAAAAAAACGTAACAGAATCAACAGAGTGCAAAACGTTTCAGTTTCTGCTGTAGCTTTGGTAGCAGAATTGGAACTCCTTTTGAAGATCTCCAGCTGAAGAATAATGCACTGTTGTATGTGTAAAGAAAGGCCATGTAATATAATATGTACAGCAAAATAACTGTTTTTCATTCCCCCTCCAGAATTTAAGAAAAATTATGGATCTTCTTTACTAACATGATATTGTCCATGTAACGTTAGAAGTGGAGAATAATCATTTAAGCTTTGCTAAGCACTCGTGACCTCAGGCTACCATGTCTTGTTTATTTATTTTTTTATTTCTTAGTGGGTGTGTGCAGTTTTAAGTATAAATGTTGCCCTTTGATGCATTGTACCAGAGTTGGCCTCCATTAACATGTTGTTTCTCCTCCCGTCATTGACACCTGTTGTTATGTGTTCTTGTGCTGGCCCAGGTGACTATGCAGGCTTCCCTGGCTGTGGGCTGCTGCGTCTTCACAGCACCTACAGGCACGATCTAAAGATCTACGCCTCCGACGAGGGACGGGTGCAGATGACCGCGGCGGCCTTTGCTAAGGTCAGACACGTTATTGGTGAAGTTTTAAGGGAAATAATTGCTGACTGGCTGGGTCCAGCAAGTTTAGCGAAGAACAGCTAGAGTGGATGGTGTCGTCGACAAAGCAAGGATTTATTTTTTTTAATTACTCTCCAGCCCCCTTGACAAGCATAATTGTTAGTTTAAACAATTTACCCCAGAATGGATATTTTGTCGTCTTTTGTTTTCCACACCAAGTGCAGGTTTCCTCACCAAATTGGCAAACTTGCATACATAGCATTGTTCTAGTTGATAAGAGTTGATGTGTCTCATTGGGACGATTTTAGAAACATTGTTTTAAGTAAAAAAAAATGAGCTGTTATGCTAAATAATATTGAAAAAAACTGCAGTGTGCTGTCATCAGGTGGTAATCACATGCAATACATAATAATATAGCCTTACCTGAGTTAGTAGGCCATGCATGTTTGCAGGCATGGTTATGCCCTGTCTAGGCTACTCCAGTGTCCTCCAAGTGGCTCTCCCTAACTGTATAAACAATCGGGTCCTTGCAGATGGTCCAGTTCAGTGTAAAAGGGCATACATCACTCTGCTCCTCATTGACTCAGACTGGCTACCCACAGGCGCCCAAATAAAATTAAAGTCACTAATCCTTTCTGGGAGTTGTAGGTCCACACCCATCCATTTGAACTCAATCATACAGTACATGCTTGTGCTTCTCCTTGGCCACAAGGCAATCTCAGTTCAGACTGTTCCATTTTTGTTTCCCGAGTGGTGGAACAAGCTACTAAATGATATTAGAACAGGGGAATCTCTCATCTCTCTTGCTCGCTCTCTCTCTTGTTCGCTCTGTATCCATCTCTCTCTGTCTCTATCTCTCTCTCTCTTCCTCCCCTGTATTTCCTTGGATCCTCCATCTCCCTCATTTTGTCTTTCTCTCCCTCTTTCACACACCTGCTGTCTGTGCATTTACAGTGCAGTTTTTACTTGCACTTTGTCATATTAAATAGATGAAGTGTTTAGTGCTGACTTCACTCTACTGGAGCACTGTTTAAGTCAGTATGGATTAAAGCAACGGTCAGATGGCTAGTGTATATGGCACACCGTCCTACGAAAACAAGTGTCCTTCTGTGAAACCATCTTTCTTTCTCTCTCTCTCTCTCTGTCTCTCCCTCTCTCTCTCTCTCTCCCTCTCTCTCTGTCTCTCTTCCTCTCTTTCACTTTCTAATTATCTCTCTCTTTCTCTCTCTCTCTCTCTCTTCCCCTCTTCCCTGATGCTGCAGGGTCTGTTGGCACTGGAGGGTGAGCTGACACCCATCCTGGTGCAGATGGTAAAGAGTGCCAACATGAACGGCCTGCTGGACAGCGACAGTGACTCCCTGAGCAGCTGCCAGCAGCGCGTGAAAGCCCGGCTGCACGAGATCCTGCAGAAGGACCGTGACTTCACTGCGGAGGACTACGAGAAGGTCTGCCACCGCTTCTGTGTCCTGCCACAGAGTTTTAACAATAAATAACTTTAACATGTACAAGGGCCTGATTCCAAGATGTATATATTTCCACATAAACATTTTATTTTTCTTACAGAAGCACATTTAAGCCCATTTAACCTCTGGCACTGTCACAACGTGCAGTTTTATTGAGAAATAGCTTAAATTTCTCCCCCTGAGGGCCAATAAAGGTCTGAACTATGAACTATGTATAAGGGTCCCTTTATGTAGAAGTTTATTTCCACATCAACAGTTCTTTTCTTTATAGAAGTGGATTAAAGTCTATTTGAAGCCACTTTGCTGCAATGGGAATGACTCCCTCTTCTGTAAATGCCAGCAATGCTTTACTGCAGCAATGGTGCACTTGTTCTTCATAGAAAACCAATTCCCAGCTTTTATAAGTTTTCTATTACACCATAGATCTACACTGTCATGAAACCTATACTATACTGATAGATTTATGGTGCGCCTTTGAGTTTTATTTTTTTTCCGATATGGATTTGATGTGTTTCTGCCCTGTAAGTGCCCTGGAAAGTGACAGAATAAGTTCTGCTGTGTTTTGACAGCCCCAAAAAATGAACCATTACTGGGCCACTTCCTGTGAGAGTACCTACACTTACTGTTTGTTTTCCTTCCTTGTTATTCCCCTCCACCCCTCTATCCCTCGCCTCCGCTTTCTTTGTTTACTGGAAGTTGTTGTGTCTTTATCTTCATAGTCTGTTTGTTGTTGTGCCATTTCCCCCTACAAGCTTGCCCCAACTGCCAGCACATCCTTGGTGAAGTCGATGCAGCTGATCAAGAACCCGGTGAAGACCTGTGACAAAGTCTACTCGCTCATTCAGAACCTCACGCAGCAGATCAGGCGGAAGATGGAGGACCCTGTGGCCACAGGTAATGTGGATGTTTTAATGACAAATGTGTTTGTCTGCTGTGGCTGCAGTGGTACTGTATTCATTGCAATTTTCAGATTCACTGCACTGAAAACTACCCTTTAAAGGTTATCTGCTGCCTGGTGGATCGTTTCAAAAATGAGTACTCTAATGAGTACTATTTATTGTGCCTGTGGAAGACCTTATTTAAGGTCAGATTTAAAGACATTTTGGCTCAGATTTAAGTGTGGGGTATTTTTTTTTAATACAACGCAGTACCCTCAAAACTAGTTGTATAAATGTGGGAACTACATGTTATACATTGAACATTGTTTGATTATATTTTTGCTATATGGTTATGCACAAAGATTATGCCTCCTGTCAGGCCTGCCCAGAGAGATGGCTGGGCCCCTAAAAAAAAGATCCAATTACTGAGCCCCCCCCCCCTCCCCAAAAATCCCTATGGTTTTCAAATGATAGGGCCCTTCCTGACAGCTAGGCCCAGAAAAGCTTTCATGTGGAGCACAACTAATGTGGCAACTACATATTGCTCATAGAGCATTCCTTCTGTACACCAATATACCGGTAGTAAAAAAATAAAAATTCATGAAGATTAAATCAAATGAGCTAAGTTGTAAGCAACCGGACTTGGTGAAACGTCATTAAGCTACTAAAATAAGTCAAGTTGCTTACAACTTAGCTCGTTTGACTAACATGACCTGGATGAATGAGAACCTTAACAGACACATGAAGATTAAGATGATTCCTTCTGTGCCCATTGACCAAGGAGATATCCAGCTGTATCACAGTGAGACACTGGAGCTGATGCTGCGTCGCTGGTCCAAACTGGAGAAGGACTTCAAGATGAAGAACGGCCGCTACAACATCAGCAAGATTCCCGACATCTACGACTGCATCAAGTACGACGTGCAGCACAACAGCTCGCTCAAGCTGGACAACACCATGGAGATCTATCGCCTGTCCAAAGCACTGGCAGACATAGTCATACCACAGGTGGGGACTAATTATGTACCTGTAACTCTTGCTAAAATTGGAAAGTGTTTTTTTGTTGTTGTTTAAAGGGGCTGTAAAAAAATACGCCATGTCATCTTATAATGGTCTTGATGGGCCAGAGATTAAGGACACACATTAGTTTAAAATGTTGAAATGACAACAGAGTACTGTCAGAATGTTTGTGTTTTAAATTACAGCCCACAATTTCTGTTTATGTTTTGATTTTGTGTTTTGTCTCTTGCCTCTGCAGGGTGAACAAAACTTTACAGTATTTGATTGCAGTATCAGTGTTTGCTTAAGTCCTACAGTTAGTAGTAGAAGTCTGTAGCAACGTAGTGCCGATCATTAAATAGGTCTTCAGTGGAAGATTGAGCCTTAGTTTGTTTGCTTAATCAGTAGTACAACATGCAATTTTCTGTGTTCTGTTCTGTTAGGAGTATGGCATCGTCCAAGCCGAGAAACTGGACATTGCCAAAGGTTACTGCACCCCTCTCATCCGCAAAATCCGTTCTGACCTCCAAAGGACCCAAGACGACGACACCGTCAACAAGCTTCACCCAGTGTAAGACAGACAGAGACCTAGCCATGCTTGGGGACAGGTTATAGCTCAGACGACAAAAAAAAACATAGAATCGAACACCGCTTTTAATGCATCCGAAAAAGATGCATCTTGTGCATGACCAAGGCAATACTCCCAAAATGTATCTCTTTTACATTATTTTATAAATTGGCCCCTAGATTGAAACGACTGGAAAGATGATATTCATATAATTATAATGTAGAGCATGTGGAGTGATATCGAGTTCAGTAATGTGAAGAGTGAAATGTGTTTCCCACCTCTCTGACCCCACAGGTATTCCAGAGGAGTCATGTCTCCGGAGCGTCACGTGCGCACCAGATTGTACTTCACCAGCGAGAGCCACGTGCACTCACTGCTCTCCATCCTCCGCTACGGGGCTCTGTGTGACGTATGCTACATTTCCCAACTAATATATTTATATTAATACATATAAGGATGCCGTATGTACAAGTGTGAGTATACATAATAGGAAGAGATATCTTCAAACCGATTGTAAGTGGTTGTTGTACAACCATTTTATCTTAACTGTGTTTGGTCTTTTTGTATTGATTTATATTTATTTCTTTACTCCTGCATTATTTTATTCATAAGGAGACTAAGGATGACCAGTGGAAGCGGGCCATGGAGTACCTCAAGGTTGTCAGCGAGCTCAACTACATGACCCAGATTGTCATCATGCTGTATGAGGATCCTAACAAGGTAGCATCCTTATCTTAGCATGTTTGTTGCCATAGCGACAGTACAAAAGGCTTTCCCTCACCCTGACGGTTGCTATGTGACTGTGATGTTCAGGACCCTTCATCAGAGGAGCGCTTTCACGTGGAGCTGCACTTCAGCCCAGGGGCCAAGGGCTGCGAGGAGGACAAAAACCTGCCATCAGGGTTCGGCTACAGACCCGCATCCAGGGAGGTCAGGACCATTATCATTCTGTGTTGACGTGTTATGGTTAGGACTGACTACAATCATTTACTGTGTTGAGCTTAAAGAAGTTCACTGCAATCGGTGTGGGGCTGACACATCACAAAAGCAACCATGTGTGTTGCATTTTAAGTCCCATACATGCGCTTTGTTTTTTTATTTTCTTAACTTTATTTGTGGTTGATAATTTTTTTTTTCCCTACATACTGAACTGGAAGTTTCTATTCTTTCTTCCTTTCTTTGCCCAAAATAATTATGTTGTATAGTTGGTGCATTTTTTGAGCCGTTTTGTCGTATGTCCCACCAGAACGAGGGATCCAAGAAGAAGTCCCAGAACGACAGCGATGAGGAATCTGGCCCCATCAAGCGGGACGAACCGGACCGAGCCCTCATGATGTTCCGGCCCATGGTCTCGGACCCCATCTACATCCACAGGAAGTCCCCTTTGCCCCGCTCCAAAAAGATCGGCTCAGTGGAAGTGAGTGGCCAGTGCCAGACGTTAGCCCCACGTGTAATAAATGTGTATACTGTACATATCATAAAACATATATTGTTAAGATTGTCTGGTGCTTTTAGTGGAAAGATGTATGTTTTCCTGAAACTCACAAGTGACTTATTGGTCGGAATGTGCTATGAAGACTGCCTCAAACTCCCCAGGTTTGGCACAAGTGAGTAATGGTTTATACTGGGTGTACGTAAAATGTGTTTTAAATGGGGGTTTCAAATTCAGATTTAGTCAACCTTCTTATGGTCACAGATCATTTTTTAGCAGAAATTGCTGAAATGGGTCGGGATAATTCTGACCGTTTGATTGCTTCATATTGGGCCGTTTTTACATTTATTAAGTCCATGGTGCAATAGGCAGATAGGCCCATATTAATCTCAACTGATTGTGGTGCAATATATATCAGTTGATATAGTCCGCAGATGTGCTTTTTTCCTTTTTGGTCTTTCCCGCTGGCTTTTATGGTGTTGACAAATAGACATGTGATAGGATGTGCACTAACATTTTAGATGGAAGTAGATGCCATTTGCTAGTAGATTTTAGTGTTTCTCTTGTTTTTCTTGTTGTTTTGCTGTTTACTCCAAATATCTTAATCTATAAATTGTCTGTTTCCAGCACCATGAAACCTTCTATCGCTGCCATTTTGTGGCTGATGATAAAGCACTGCTATTATGCTGTTGCCTCTTGATTTTACGGGACAGTTTTGCACATTGAAGTAAAAAGACTATTGTGTTAAGAACTGACAAGTTTGATTTTAACATGTTATCTGGCAACATCATAATAGCAGGACTATTGTCTTCTCTTTTAATTGTTTTATTTTATTTTATATCAAGGTGTCAGGATGTGATGTGATGTCCTTCTATGAAATCTAAACATTTTGGTGTTTTAGTTTTAAAGGCCTGATTTCCCCTCACACACCATGACGATGCTTTACCAAACCCACATTCTCCCCCTAACTTTCACCTCATCTCAGTAATTCACTCTAAACAAAAACTCCTCACGCCATATATCGCATGCTTGTAAAAAAAATAAATAATAATATTGCGCCGTAACACGTAGAGAGGAATCATCTAGCTTTTTGTGCTAGATATCCTGTATTAGGAAGTCTTAGTCTAGGTCTTAGTCTTACACTAATTTTTCCCTACTGTTTTATAAAGACTAGGATTAGTCTTTTACTTTTGTCCAAAGAGAAGACCCAAGAAAGACCCAAGTCAAAAATATGCTTTTAAACCTCAAAACTATGACTATGACTATTGAGCCATTTTAATTGAGATTGGCAGTGTCTGAGAGACTAGTCACACCTCTTCATGATCGGGTCATTATGTGCCTTTAAACACCATAATGATAAAATCAACATTCTTAGACTTGGACATCCATGTACAACAAATGTGTTGCGTCATAAATCAATGACCTTTTTTGGCTGAAAAAGGGGCTCATGGAAGAGAAAAGTAAGGAAAGGCCTCCCACATTGATTTTATACAGTGTAGAGATATTGCCAAGGCTTTGGCACACGAAAACCCCAGAAGGACTGCAGTTTCACTAAGCTAGAACTGCATGTTTAATCCTCCAAACAAGGAACTCCTGATGGTTAAGAAACTTTTTTGGATAAAAGAGAAAAAACACCAGAAATGTATTCTCTTGAGTTTTTATTGATTCGCCCTCTTTGGCAAAATGTGCGTCCACACTAACATTGCCAGAAATTGGCTAAGCCAGTATGATGCAACATGATGGACTATCCTGGAAAGGTGTGAGTACTCTCTGAATGGACTGCATTTATTTTGACACATGTGAATTGAATTTTAACAATGAGCAAAAACAAATCTTTTTTTCACTTTGTTTTATTGTTTTGTTTGTTTGTTTTTGTATTTTTTTTGTTCTTCTTAGTCCCCATTGCAGCCAGACTTTAACAAGACCAGCGCTGGCAAAGTATGACCCTTCCTTTTGTTTCTCAAAAGCCACCGTAGGGCTGTAGTGACCTTGTGAATGTTTTGGATAGACAACGTTGTTAGCCCGACTGTTGTTTTTTAATGTTGCATGACTGTGCTGTTTTTGCCCCCTCTCTCACCTCCAGGAAGAGAGCCCCCTGAGTGTGTCTAGCCCAGAGTCATTTGGTACCTGGATACATTACACCTGTGGTGTGGGTACTGGGCGTCGAAGACGCAGATCAGGGGACCAAATAACTTCCTCCCCTGTCTCCCCCAAATCACTGGCTTTCACATCCAGTATTTTTGGCTCATGGCAACAGGTTTCTATAACATTTTTTTAAATACATCATTCACACACAGACTCGCTAACGCTTACTTTTGTTCATGCGCACCCCAAGAAATTGGCGGCAGTCGACAAGGACACCTAAAGAAAAAGTCAGCAGATCAATTTAAAGAGGACATTTTTACCCTAGTTTTTGTAGCCCTTACCTAATCGCAAGTAGAGGTTTTTTTTTATTATTGTTATTTATGTATTTTTTTTTAAGTTACCCTCTTATTCCCCTCTTTTGCCTTGTTGCATGCATTATTGCTATTTTCAATGCATGGGGCTTATCTCTGTTGAGAAAACCTGACACTTAGGCTTTTTAAACCACCTTATTTCATATACTTTATATTTTACATTGTGAAACATTTGTGTGTGCTTTGAGACATTCAGCTTTTACATAGGGTAAATAACTATAAACTATAATATATTCATTTGTTTTTTTTAGTCAAGGGGTCCTAGTCTTTTTCTGACAATTTCCGGGGCATAGTTTAGGCATTTAGAACAGTGATAGCTTGGCACACGTTTTTTAGTCCTAGTAGTTGATTGTGGTATTCCTAGTGTATGGTGGTAGCCCTTCTCTCCCCGACCCCTGTGCTGTAAAAGCCAACCCCTTCCTGTCAGTGTGTAGAATAGAGCAACATAATTGTTATGTGTAGATGCTTATTGCCTGAACACTATTATTACATGCCATTGTATGTTGTCGAGCATTGAATAAGGCAAGCTGGGGTCAAATGAAGCCTTATATTATGCCTGCTATAAGCCTAATACTGTATGGCTAAAAAACACAATACGTTTTTGGCATCTATGAAATCTTAATTTAATGTTTTTAAACTATAGCTATTAGACTTTAGTTTTTCGAAAGTCTGTCCTTCCACATGGCCATCTTAAAGGAAGGGGTGGCTTACAGTTTTTTTTTTTTTTCTTTTGGGGTGGAAGGAGACAAACAAAGCTTAAGAACATTGACAGCAAGAAACGTGTAAAAAACTTGTAGAACAGAAGATGTAGAACATTTTGTAAATGTAACAAGGGGATAAGACAATGTCTGTTGGTAGCATTTTCCCACAACAATAAAAATGTTTTCTAGCCAGAGTTCACAAACAGAACACCAAAGGCAAACATCAGTAGCATTGTCTAGCACTGGAAACGGAAACCCATATCAAGTGTAATGTGCAAATGTGTACGTGTGCAGATATGCAAAGCATTGTGAGGAATGCTATCAGAGTGCTATCGGCCGATGAGCATATCAGTAACACTTGGTCAGATGGCAACAAAGAAAAACTAAGACCGTGTTCTATAGTAGCCCTAGTATGGCTAACAGTAGCTGTGAAATGCTGATCTGAGAATAGTGGCTTACACTTCCTCCGTTTTGACTACTCTGAGGAGAGCTATAAGCACAATACAGTACATTATAGATACAAATATTTTTGTTCACTCTAGAAAATTGTCTTCTTTGCAGTGTGCTTGGGGTTGTTGTCTTGTTGGAAGACGTAGCGACACCCAAGCACATATTAAGCAAATTTAGTTTAAGTCTAAAGTTTAAACGGTTTTAACTTTAGTTTTTTTTTTTTTTTTTTAAATTCTCTCTTTAAAAAAAAAAAAGTTATCTTGCGTCACAGTGGTGCAGTTAAAACAGCATACTTTTAACATGGGGTCTTCATTTCACTAACTACTTGATTCAGTTTCTTTTCCATAACACAACAGTACCTCATTTGCATAACCACTTTTTTCCAGTTAGTGTTTTGCGGCCTAGATCTTACGTTTTCGTAATAATATAGCATTAACAGGAGTTCCTGACCATTTATGGAACTGCTTTACTAATGACTGTCCAAACCAGATTCTACTAAATCATTTTTAGATCCGTTTCAGTTGTGGTTGAGTTTGCAAATAAAAACTGGTTCTTAGCTATATCTTTTTTAGACATTTACATTTACACCACTGACTAAAAATGTTTTCAGCTTCAACCACTTTACCATATGCTCTGAACACCGGATATGATTGTTTTAAAACATGCTCTGGGTGAAGATAACTCTTTACATTTATCTGCTGAAACCAGTTAGATGTCCTTTGCAACTTGCACAATTTCAGTGTGGAAAACAATAACAACTTACAGACCAACCTCTTCAGTTTCGGTCAGACTGGTGGCATTGGTTTAACCCTTTGTGCTGATCTTAAAAAACATGTGTCTTGGGTGGATGTCTTTTTTTTTTTTTTTGTAATTCTTTTTAATTTTTTTATTGGTTCTTCTAAATTTGCCTGGTCCCCCTGCCCCTTATGCCTCACCCTCGGAATCCGAATCCATTTCTGCTTAAGCACGGTCCTTAACGCCCTTGTTATCTCCCATGGGTCATGGCTTCGACTGGGTGAAATGTAGGCTAAAGTTAAACTACATTTCTAAACCCCTCACCGCAGCAGAAAAAGCTTGCCCTCACAAGTCGGCTGCTGTACACCATACTATTGACACAAACCTTCTTTTCTCAGACTTTAATGATCTGATCAGTTGATGACAGATGTTACCACATATGCCAGGTCTGTATATCAGTGACGTGTAGTGAAAAGTGACTTGAACCTGCTGTGTAGAAAATGGTGCACATTAACGAATCCATCGTTTAATTCATGTTATCAGAGCTGCTTGTTCATGCTGAGATGAATTGGTTGACAGACGATTGTGCTGTGGATGGCCTTTAAAATTGGCTTTCTTGCTGATTTATCTTCATTTGTGCCTTGATTTGTCAACAAATAGCCCCTCGGCTAAGGCCAGGCTCAACTCAACTGTTGTCAGTACAACCATATTCTTATTCAGACTGACCCTTAACTTGCACAAGCAACTCTTTCCCCAAGTGGGGCAGATATTTTTTTGTGCACCACAGTTTTCCTGACTATTGTATTGCCATGTGAAAGAGGAGTAAGGCTTGTTTACCTCACCCTCTTTGAAACAGCGGGAGGGATGCGGGGGGGATCTGAGGCCCTGGTGGATAAGTGTCCCCCCTGGTCCACAGGTAAGCTCCTTGTGTTAGATGTGAGAGTGGGGTCATGATGTCGTCATAGTGTCCCGTCTTCATTATCTGACTCATGGCCTTTGAAAAACTCCCCACCCCACCCTCCACCTTCCCTACCTCCTTCCGTCCCTCCCTCCCTCCTTTCGTCCGTACGTACGTGCGTCCGTCTGCCTTAGGACTCCACCAGGAAGTCCTCCCAAGACCTGTTTGCTTAGGAGGGGGCGCCACTCATTTCAAGTTTGTCCAAGACTTTTTTTTTTATTGCACGAAACGCTTGTCCGGGAAAAAAATCAGGAATACTTTACTATGTTTTTTTTTCTTCCCATTTTTATGTTTTGTTTTGTTTATTTTTGTCACTAATATTTCTTTTGTTTGTACTTGAGGTGCCATGTCAATTTGGTTCCCAGCTGTGTGGTTTTGGTTTTTTTTTTAATTCATTTCCTGTGAACTTGAGTAACCTGCAAACTGTTGCCATGTCTGTCGCCACTTGCCTTGCCCTTGCACTGCATTGGTCCCTCATCCCACCCACCCACTCGCTGTGGTCGTCTACTGTCTCAGGTCCCCATACCCTTCACGTGGAATGGACTCCCTAATAGACATGGGAATATGTGCATGTGTACCGTCTCTCTCTCTCTCTCTCTCTCTCTCTCTCTCTCTCTCTCTCTCTCTCTCTCTCTCTCTCTCTCTCTCTCTCTCACCACTGTCGTTGTTATATTCAGATCTTCATCCCTTCCTTGTGCTGCCCTGTTGCCCTGGTCACTAACTCGTTTCTGTGCCGCTTATTAACGCCTGTGCATTTAAGAGAGAAAAAAAAATGTTTGTTGACTCTGTTTTGTTTATTTGGTAATCGTTTTCCATCACCCAGGGGCCTTTCTAATAGGATATATATATTTTTTTTTGTGGTCTCCACCTTCCTCAGGTTTTGGCAGAGAACAACAGCCACGCTCGGCCAGGAAGGCTTCATTCTGAACTCAAACTCACCACGGGCATAGGTAAGCTGTTCACAGCATGTGGATATAGTGGTAACATCTACCTATATTTATTCTTACTGTTTTGGTAGACACCAAGTAGTACAATATGTATGTATACATTGATGACGTCCTTATGTTACAGCTATGAAAGATCGATCAGTTGATCACATATAATTTCAACAACTCTAGCTTCAAGCAGGTTTTGTTTGGGGATTTTAAAATACTCAGTGGTTAGATCTGTTTTTGTTCAGAACAATGCAGTTTGCAGTGTTTATCCTCTCCTGTAGTCCTCTGCCTGTCATCTTGACTTTACTTCTTGCACCACCATTGATATCTTTGCACACGTTGTTGCTTTCCTGACTGCGATCTTGTGTGGCATCCAATCACTAGCTACTAAGGATATGAATCTTCTTAGCCTGATTTAAAAAAGCACATTGTAGACTCAAGATTTTTGCCACAGGACTAAAAATGGGCTGACTTTTTTTCCATCCAGTATTATCTTTAGCCTTTGAACCAGAGCTGTGTTTTAAATTTTTAAAGCTTCATAGTTGTCAACAGTGAAGCATTTAATGTCTGTCCTTTATTCTAATCAAAGCAAATATATTATATGTGCTAGCATACCTTTGACATGGGTAAACGGAACATCTTTTACATTCGTTTTACAGTTTTCTTTGTTTTGGAGTCATGGATATGGCCTACATCCATGACTAAAAATGATGTTAATATTCAAGAAATGTAAGAAACACGGCTTATTATACCTTTAGATTACTAGCCCTGTTTGAATGGCCATTGCACATGCAAAACAATGTACGCTTTATATGCCATATTTATTTGTTTATATAGTCTCCTCAAGGTTTTTTCGAACATATGCAAAGCAGCATAACTATTACCCTACAGTCAGATATATTGTTACATTTCTTACAGTGAAAGGATCACTGTCACTCTAAAGACCACCTTGTAGCATCCTCTGCAAAAATTGGCCTATGTGTCTTTGTTTGAAGAAGAAGTCTTTTTTTTCCCTATAGCAACAGCTCTAAAAAGAGGAGGATAGTCTGTTCAACCATTGCTAGTGTTGAACTAGTGACGTAGACTCAACTCTTGCATCTATGCTTTGTTGAAATGGCAGGAAACTAGTCACCAGTACCACCCAGTGTTTTGGATGGCTAGCTATTGCTAGTCCTAATATAGAAAAGTGACTATTGTTATGTGATAGTAATACTATGTACGTGGGGAGCACAATTAGCCCTACAGTTGGGTGGTCATCAGTGGCGTAATAATGGACTCTCAGAGGCTGCACTGCCAGCTGTCTTTTTGTGGCAATAATCTACAAATGCATGCTGCATGCATTTAGTGGTATGTTTGTATAGTACGTGTGTGTGTGTGTGTGTGTGTATGTGTGTGAACGTATGTGTGTGTGTGTGTGTGTGTAAGCGTGTTTTGCGTGTGTCTCTGGGAAAACACGCTGTGTTTGCTGTGTGTTTCCTCTCTTCTAACCCCCCCATCAGGGTCGCATTGCGCTGGCCTGTTTAGCACCATGGTGCTCGGGGGTTCCTCCAGCGCTCCTAACCTGCAAGATTATGCGCGCGCACACCGTAAAAAGCTGACCACCTCTGGCTTCTTAGATGGTATGTGCAGACTCGCACACACATCTTGTGATGAGATGAACCCTTACCCCTACTTTTTTTTCTTTTTCTTTTCATTTAAATCTTTATTTTCGTTTTTTTTTTAAATAAAGGAATCCTGGAGTTCCCTTTGGTTTAAGTTCTTGTGGAAAGGGGGAAAAAAAATTGGGTGTCTTTTTGGTGAAGGGCTGTCCTGAGAATTTATCACGATCGTTCTTACTTGGCACAATCAGTTTTTGGTTACTTTGGGTAAGGCCACCACTTAGTGATACACACCTGATTAAATTCTTAAAACTGTGGAAAATCACAAGTGTTTGGTCCTGTTACAACCTGGTTATGACGCACCAGCACGAAATGCAAATGTTTGTCATTTTTTCAGGTTTTTTAATCAGGTGTGTATATCACTCTTAACGGCATAGGACTTCCAAAACCAACACATTTCATGCATGAAACCTATTGTCGCCACCTGTTATTTTCATAATAACTTATTAAAAACTAGATCAACAAAAAATGTGATTTGAGCCATCAAACATGTTCCCTGCTAAAATCACTCTGTCACAATGTCTAGCCATTCACCTTTTTGTTTGTTTTGTGAGAGAGATCATTGTATGAAATGATTGTAAACATCTCATAGCCCAGGTACATCTTAAAAGGCATGTATGTATTCCATAGATAAAACTCGAAGGTTTTGATACAAAATTTACAAAATTTGCCTTGTTGGTTCTGTGCAATCTGCACAATAGCATGATTACGAATAATACATGCTTGGAAAAACATATGTGGATTGGCTATTGGCAGAAGAGTACATTTCGGTTAGCTGTGATACAGCCTTTGCAGATTTTACTGGCCCTTCTATATTGCAAGTTTATACCAAGTTTCATAAAAGTTGATACCAGGTTTCATGCCAGGTTATCAGGGTATATGTAATTGTAATATGCAAGTCAATCAATCAAAATGCTCTTATTTTTTTAATCAAAGTAAAAAAATAAACTAAGGTTTTTGTAAATCAGTTAGCAAAAGAATTCATCATTATAAAATAAAAATACCATTTCATTTCTATACTCTTCAAAACCCGCTGTCTTGAGCTTAGTACAACAGTATATAACTTTTTTGCCATCAACTCAAGGTCCAGGATTCCTTAAAGGTCCACCTCTAAGAATAAAAGGCTTTTTGTTATACAGAGATTGTGAAGTTACCTGTCATGCTAAGGTGCAGGCAGTTTCGTCACAATGAAGGATGGGTGTTGGCATGCGAGTGTCAGCCATTGAATCTTAGAGATGATCTTAGCTTGAGGTTGGATGTGGTTTGGAGGGGACCCTTATTTTGGCAGTGTCCATTTTGAGACTCTCGTGGTAGCCCTTACGAGCGCCCACTGTCCTCTCTTCCGTTTCATTCTCTGACTGGAGATGGAATACATGCTGCATGGTGTCTGAAACCATAGCCATCGGGAAAGGGTTTATCCGCCATCTACGTTGCTCTGGCTGGCCAGACCCCTAACTGCTAACTCACTAAAACAACTCTCCTCTCCTCTCCTCACCCCTCCTTCCTGCATGCTGTTTTCTAAGGCTTAAGTTCTTACTTTCTGCCTTTTTTTTCCTATCTAACTCCCTTCTTTCTTTTAGATGTTGTACATTTTCAGGACCCTGTTTTTCTCTTTCTCAGAGGCCACGCGTGGTTCTGCTGTAAAAAGATTTTCTATCTCATTTGCGCGACACCCAACCAATGGTATGTTTGCTTTCATTTAATTCTGTTGTGGTTTCTCTTCCTCCTCTCTCATTTACTTTTTTTTTTAAAATTCACCTCCGTTTTTTATGGTTTTGAGTAAGCCAGACAAACCCCTTTCAGTTCTTACCCTCTAACTCCCGGCCACCAGTCCAGAGCATTCTGCGATGGTGCCTCAGTTTTTTTTGGTGCTTAACGGCCTCGCTCACTAGCCAGCCTCTCAGGCCCAAGTGCTGTCCGCTCTGACCACTCCTCTCACTCAACTCAGCTCAGCTCAGCCAAGTCTCAACACCATTCATAGATCCCAGGAAGTTAGTTTAGTAGTAGTTTTTTTGTTTTATTTTAAACTGCTTACTGGTCATTTTGTGCCTCTTTGTTTTTGAGTTTATGTAAGAGTGCGCCATCAAAATGTGATGTTTTGGACCGGCCAAGTTAACAACTTTTTTACTCAGTTTGTTTAAATATGGAATTCTGTATTGAAAAAGTAATCAATTACTGGCAAGATTGGCTAAGTAATTCTCTGTTGTTTGTAATATAAATTGTTTTATCATATGCATTTTACCAATACAGGTTTTAGTTTGAAAGGTTTGTAAGAATTTTAAACATGATTTATGTCTTTAGCTCAGCCAATTGTCAAAAATATCTTATTTTTATTGTTTTGCTTTGTTTTTTGCTTTTGTTTTTGTATCTGCTTTTCTAAATGGGTCAGTGTTTCCCAGTATGTTCTGTGGTAAGTGTTAATTATGTTGAATTTCCACATTGATCTCTCGTCTGAATGTTGTTTGGTGTTTTCTTTTCAGCTCAGGCTCCTCTTCTGTTGTGTAGACTTTGGCTTCCTTTATCTCTCACAGTTTTCAGCCCTAGGCCTCACAGTTCCCTTCCTTCCTTCCTCTTTTTGTCCCTGTTTGTGCACCGTAGTTTTGAAGTACCTCAGTTGATTGGCCCTTCCACTCTTAATATACTGGTATATTTCACATCACTTCCCAAGTAGCATTGGAAAGAATGCCTTGATGTCAGGTGCCAAGTACATCACCTTAACTGAAGTAAGCAGGATTAAGCATATACATATGTACAAGTACCCAGTGAAAAAGGAAACGATGTAATAAAATACTGGAAATAGATTTTAACTATTCAAGTTGAGCAAGCAGACATACACACCGATACACACACACACAAACACACACTATTAAAACGTATACTTTGTCCTTTGTCTCTCATATTTGAAAGGCCAAGCATACCAAACTATTCATGAACATTTTGGTAAGATTCACTGTGATGATCTTATGTTGTCTTGGTTAGATTACTTAGATAAATAGTATAAACCCGTCTTCTATATGTGTCCCCCTAAAATTTAGCTCTGTTTAATATAGTAATGGAAAGTAGTGAATAGTAGTCAGTCTTTCTTATTCAGTCTACATTTTTAGTGTTGTCTGCCTTTCCCAATAGCTCTGTTAGCAGCACAGCACATAAAATTTGATTAAACAGGCGATACAAGAAATGAGAAAAGAGGATAAAATATCCCTTTAAAATCTCATGAGTTCAAGGCAACTTAGTGTTGGTTGTAGGTCACTGTGTTTGAAGCAGTGCTTCTTGTAGATCTGTGTTCTCCTAAGGCTTTAAGGGATGCAGCAAGTTAACAAACTTGGAACAAACTTGACTCAACACATCCTTTTTGACAAAGAGTTGAACTATTTATTTCTGAGATTGCCATTGTAAATATTGAGTGCTATTTGCGTCCCTCAAAACTTAACCATCATTATGAGGCGCTGTAACTTAACTGTACCATAGCACGTGCACACGCGTTACCATAGATACCACACTGCATCACACTGTATTGCACTATACATTCAACAGTCACTGCTGTTGGTGAAACACATTGCAGGATTGAGACTTAACTTGGGTTGTTATTCTGTAGTGAAGATAGGTGAAGGTAAATGTTGCTGAACAGTCTGTGAGTAATGACTCACAAGTGTGTTGTTTATTAAGAGGTTCTTTAAATGTGATTGTGGAAATTTAAATGTGGTTTACCTTGACAACAGTTGGCAGCAGTGGTTTTAAGGACATCCTGTGAAGATATATTTTAATTCAGGTTTTTAGGGCTGATTCTGTAATCATTATAAGATAGATTTCACCAAATCCTCAAGAATTGCTTGAGAAATATTGTTTGTTTTTCTTACGATTGAGCAGGTTTGACAGATTTGTGTGGTTAAGGGTTTGGAACTGATTTCTTTGGAAGGGAGTTTCCTAATATAATGCAGGACAATGAGCACACATGATAGTAATTTCTCCACAACCAACTTATTCATATCAACAAAAGATCTTAATTTTTAGCATCAAGAAAAGATCCTCTATGTACCCTTTTGGTGTTGCTCTTTTAATACAAATCCTCAAGTTGACTACACTCTTGATGTAATTTGATGCAATTCCACCATACCGCTTGGACCCTGTTCGTCCAAAAACAATGATACCTTAAAGTAACAGGTCCACTCAGGTAGGTAGAAAATACACTACAGGTAGGTAGAAGTTCTACACCTTCTCGCCCCATGTCACCTTGGCTGAAACAGTTGCAGTAGATAAAGCTTCCAGTGAGGTGTAATTTCTGTGTTAACTCACCCGCCACCATTGTCCCACCTCAAACCCGGGTTTGACGGTGATTAGTTTTCTCTGTCCATCCTCACGGATATCGGAGTTACCATGTTTCTGTGTCGCCAGCTCCATTTGAAACACACTACTCATTTTTTATGGAATAGTAATGCTTGTGTTGTCTGTGGTGCTCGCATGGCCGTGCGTGCCAACCTTGACCCAGGGCTTTTCTCTCCCTGTAGGCTTTGAGCTGTACTCAATGGTTCCCTCCATCTGCCCACTGGAGACCCTTCACAACTCGCTCTCCTTGAAGCAAGTGGACGACTTTCTGGCATCAATCGCACAGTCCCACGATTCCTTTCTGGACGTCTCTGCCTCTTCGCCAGGTACAGGCATAACTTGCTCAAGCCTCTTCTCCATGAGCTTTTAAAAGAGTGGCTATGAAATTAAACTTCAGAATTGTTGTTGTTTTGCTGGGTCTAACCCAAAGATCTATCAACTTTTCCCAAAGTAATTTGTATATTAAGGTCTAGATTTGCTATTTGTCCCTGATGCTGCAAAGTAATTGTTGTTTGATCTTGTCATGCCTCTCACATTAGCTGTTCCAGCGAAGAAGGCCCCACTAAATACTTACACTCCAGCGAAGGTGTTACCCTGTCCATTCACACAGTCACTAGCAAAGCAGGCTTTGGAAAAGGCGACTCCAGGTGCCCCGGGTGTGTAATTCTACAGAATTACACACAATGTTGCATTGTATGTTGTATTGTGCATCATAAGAGTTATTTCACATGTTGGCCTACATACATCATATATTCTCTCTCTCCCGCTTTTTCTTTTTCTCTCTGTGCGTGCATGCATGTCACCACAGTGAGTGAGCACACTTCACATCGACTGGCCACATCAAGTCTACCTAACCCCAGAGGGACAAACAAGGCAGCAAAGGGTAACTCTCCTCTCTGCACCTCAACGCCCAGCAAAACCAAGCCTGCGCAAGCTAGCCAAAACCAGCAAGGCCCTGGTGCCATCCAAGCCCCCACGCAACCTGCCGCCTGTCCAACAGCCGACACCCCTGCAGCACCGCCAAAACAGCAGAAGGACGGAGAACTGAAAGCAGCTAAGCCATGTTTTGAACATGGTGGTGGTGGGACTGTACAAGAGATCTCATGCCGTGAGAGCTCAGGAGACAAGGAGACCAAGACAAAAGTTACGAGTAGCACAATCTCCGATGTGGAGAAACACACTGGGGCAACAGTACCCAGCACCCCAAAAGATCAAGGTCCATCTCAGACTTTAAGCAAGGGTCCATAAAACAAATCAACTATCTTTGGTTTGGAACTTAAAATTACGACTTCAGTTTGTTACACGAACTAAATGTGCCATAATGGTGCGAACACGTCTATGAGGTCTTTCCCTGTAAGAATCCCAATGTAATTTGTAGATAGTGTAGACACTGTTACACATATCACTTGAACTTTTAAACTTAGCACATTTTAAAAGGTTACAGAGACACAGTACACGGATTGCCATACATAGTTTCACAGAACTTAGTTGTGTTGTGTATTGTGGAACAGACACGAAAAAGCCATCATTTTCATGTCACTATCTTTGTGTTGCTTTTGCTCCTATTTGTATATTTGAATGTAAAAGCAGAGTGAAAAAGGGCAGAGGAAGCAAAGTCTGTCATCAGCAATGGTTACTCTCTTGGACAATGTTGCGGCCAATATTTCCTTGAGGAAAATTCCAGAATGGAGCCAAATAAAATGGATGAGGTTCCTCATCCAGATATCAAATTATTGTTTTGGTCCAAAGTGTAAAAGGACTGTTTAAAGAGTCAGTTAATATGTACTCACAAACTGACTCAAACACACGTGTGCACACACACACACACACACGCACATACACATACATCACCAACGTACAGTCACACACCTTTGTTTTTGATATACGTTTTAGCCATACTGATGAACTTGCACTTTGCATATCTGAACCATTGAACTGGAAATGGAAGAAAGTCTGCCTTACAGAATGTGATGATTGTTCTTTAACATAATGCTTTATTCCATTGCAACCAAACATAAATGTTGTGTATATAATGGAAATAAACTTTGGTGGAAGTCCTTTTTCTTGGGTGGTTAGTCAATTGGTTAGTTGCTGTTGATGTGTATCCTTAGTATTTAAAGCTAGGTAACCATGGCACCCTGTGGTTTACTAGAAGACAAGACTGACTGTCTATTTGGGGAAGGAATCAGGAACTCAGCAGTTCAAATGCACCATGCGTCCAGGTTGGGGTCTGCAGCATTTAATTGTTATTATAGGGATTTCCATTTATAATTAGAAACTGGAATGATTACTGTGCTCATCGGAAGTCTGATGCAAAATACTTTACATGTATTTTTAATGTAGATAAAGTAATTTAAAAGTAGCCTGCTGGGAAAGATATACATCAATTGAGGTTATTTAAAGAGACACTAGTCAGAAAAGTTGTGTGGCGTGCCTCTTAGCCTCAGAATGAATTGCTTCAGTAGGGCGGGGTCAGTATTATGTCAGTATGGTTTAAACCTTAAATGAACTCACTATAAAATTAAATTGCAACGGTGTGAGTTAATGGAGATTAATGCGTGTAATGTTTCCTTATCTTGCATCCATACTCACACTACAGCTGAGGTCATGCCCAGATTACTGTATCACGTGACCCCTGTCGGAAGCGTCGGCTGGGTGCTGCTGGTAACTACCATAGCCCCACAACACTGACAGATAATTTGGCTCAGACAAGCAGAGGCGTGAGCGCAGTTTGGCGTAGCCGTCGAACAGGTCTGTTTTCTCTTTTATTAATTCATTGATGCAATGCCTATATGTCCATACTCCATGTAATATGCCATTAAACGGCTCTGTACCCAGTCATTCGAAAGGCTGTTAGACTAACGTTAACCCAGCTAGCTGGAGCATCTAACGATATTCTAGGGATTCGTTGTAATGGTGGGCAAGTGAATATTCCAGACCTTGGGGATGGTTTAATGTGGAAACTCGATTATCAGAGGCAAATGGAACTGACGGATGCTGCTGTCAGAGGTAGTCCAGCATTAATGATTTTGCAAAAGGTATTACGAAAGGCCCGGTCAGTTTACATCGTATTTCACCAGGGTCTACACCACGAAGCCCGCAAGCACCAGGAAAAAAACAGGCTAGAACTGGCTCCTCATCACAATGGAGATGAGATGTTGGCTATCCATTAGCATGCTAACGTTGTCACAGAAATTAGATGTTGTTCCTATCCTAACCCTCCGAGAACCCTCGTCTATACAATGCGATTATAGTATCAATGGAGTCGTATTCCCATTGTAGTATTTCCGTTGGATTAGCGTCAGACTAGCAGCTCAGTGCGCTCTGCCTCTGCTGATGACAGGAGATACGATGACAGGTGTTTTCGGCAGAACGCAGAGCATGGATCGGAAAATTACATGATCATAGATTCCGCTCATTTTAGCGATTTTTTTGGCTGTATCTGTTTTGAGTCTAAAGACAAATAGTTTAGACTACCCGCGGGTTTCTCCAAAATACTCAAAAAGAGGCCTACATGTTATATCAGGACTCCACAGTCTGACGTTGTGAGACATTTAAAATGATTTGATTTTGAATGATGACTGTGTAGGCCTATCACTCATGCATGTAGCATCCACAGATTCCCATCACACGAGAGAGCACGATTAAACGTCCACTGTCTCAGGCGTAAAAGTAAAATAAGAGGTGATGAAAAGCCATATGTCTCACTCCCCTTAGCTTTATAAAAACGATATCACTGACTGAAATTACTCTCACTCAAACGTTACAGCTGGTTAATACCGACCAGGTACGATTCTCCAGTCCAGACACCAGTTACAGTACGCATGCACATGCACTGCCACATGGGGTGGGGATCATCTTAACAGAAGCAGAACATGCTATTTTTGAGTGATACAAACACAAACGCCAAAACCCTGACATGTAGTCTAAAAGGCAATTATTCAGATGGTTTAGATTGAAAACATTGTATCCACTGGAATTTGGTGTAGCCTAGTCATTCTGCATTTCCGAGTGTTAGGATAACATTAGCATCAACCATAGGTATGTGTTTGATTAGAAAGACAAAAAATTCAGACTTTATCACAGTGTAATTTGCCATGTTAAAAATGGCCAGCCAAAATGGAACGTTAATATCAAACCAGTATCTTCAAATATTAAAATAAATATTCATTTGCAATTTGTTGTGTTTGTAAAAGCTTAATGATTCTTTTCATCTTTACTCTTCCATTGTAGAAGGTGGGTTAAATCTGCAGTATCTGACCCATATCTCTCTGGCCCTTCTGGTGTTTTTGCCTTGATCTCATGTGCACATTGCCCCCACTGCTGTTTTTTTCTCTCTCTCTCCAATGTCTTGCTTTTGGCCGTTCCACACACCGACCCACCATATGGCCATGTTATTGTGGAGATGACTGGTGTGGTGCAGGACCAGGGTTTATCTCCAGAGAGATATAGGCAGAGATGAATTCACATAGATATAAGGGATGAGGTTGGAGGCCTTGTCCTCCCCATTAGAAAATGAGCAGTGCGTGTTGGATGTTAATGTGGTCTTAACTCTGTGTGTGTGTGTGTGTGTGTGTGTGTGTGTGTGTGTGTGTGTGTGTGTGGGAGGGGGTGGGGTCTACAGCGAAGAGTTTGCATAAAGCAGGATATAGCAGATATCTGTAGCTAGAGTAGATTTATCTACGCCTTTAATCTTTTGGTTTGCCATGTCAGTCAGTTTGTGACTGATTGAGCGATGCATGTTACTTAGTTGTAGTTACCATTGCAACCATATAAATATAAAATGGCATTTTCCAGTGGTTCTGACTGGAAACCGCTGGAACCGTCTGAGCAAGGAATGGGACGTTGCCATCTAATGTAGACCTTTGCATAGTGTAAGTTAGGCTAGTGCCTAGTAACTAGCATAACGTTTTCTGCTCTTCTCAACTTGCCCAACCTGCCTTGTTTAGTTGGCCGTGCATAATCTTTCACCTAGACTCCTGCTCCTGGTAACATACCCAGTTAAATACCAATGGTTGCTATCCAGCTTAATACCTTATAGAGTATATTGCACTTTCCTCTTTCTCAGCTTTCTCCCCTCCCCTGTCTCTATGTGTTGGTGTTTAATCTTCAACTTCACACGTTTCTGCCAAACTGTTGAAACACTTTGATCTACATCCTTTGCATGAAATGTGCTATACAAGTAAAGATTATTATTATTATTATTATTATTATTATTATTATTGTACTCTGGTCCCTGTCTTTTTCCCCACATCTCCTTCTGCCCTGTCCCTCTCGCCATCTCTCCATTCGTTCAATTTCTCCCTTCTCTCCCTCCTCTCTCTCTGTCTTTCTCTCTCTCTCTCGCTTCACCCTTCTTGAATCTCCCTCTCTCGTGTCTCTCCTCCAGCCCCAGCCAGCCAGGTCATGTCCTTAAAGATGGAGATGGATGTCAGTGGCGCGTCCAGGGCACCCATATCTGTTCTACCTGCTGCTGCGGCCCAGCCGGCGGTGGAGGTGAAGGCCACGCTGAAGCCCGAGGTGGAGCGCCCACGCTGCTCCAGCACCCCTTGCTCGCCCATCAAAAGTACTGTCTCAGGATACCAGATCCTGCACATGAACTCCAACTACCTGGTGGGCTTCACCACGGGCGAGGAGCTACTGAAGCTGGCCCACAAGTGGTCTGGTGGTGGCACGGGTGCTTCTGAGGTGGATGTTTGCTCCGAGAAGGCCACCGCTGGTGCCGGTGCCGGTGCCTCTGCCTCTGCCTCCATGGTCTCGGCCTCCCCGGAGGCCTTCCCGGCGAGCCCCTTGCGGAGGCCCCTGGATGTGGGCCTGCATCGGGCCTCGCGCATCTACAAGGCCAAGAGCCGCTACTACCAGCCCTACGACATCCCCGCCGTCAACGGGCGCCGGCGGAGACGCATGCCCAGCTCAGGGGACAGCTACCTCAGGCCGGCGGGCCTGGCAGGGGCGGGGGTGGGTGCGGGGGCAGGCTTAGGCTCGGGGGAGCCCAGCAAAGCCCTGCACGGGCCCCTGCCTCTGTGTCTGCTGAGGGGCAAGAGGGCGCAGTCCAAGTCGCTGGACTACCTCAACCTGGACAAGATGAACCTGAGGGAGCCGGCGGCGGACACGGAGGTGCTGCAGTACCAGCTCCAGCACCTCACCCTGCGCGGGGAGCGCGTCTTCACCCGCAACAAGACATGAAGGGACGGACGCATGGACGGTCTACCAGACCAGGAGGAGGAGGATGAGGAGGAGGAGCTTTTGGGTGGGGTGGTGTGTGTGTGTGTGTGTGTGTGTGTGTGTGAGGGGTGGTGTTTGGGTGGGGTGGGGTGGGGTGAGCTGAGGTGAGCTGGAGGCCCATGGCACACTGTCCTGAGTCGACGGTTCCTCAAGGGGACTCAAGGCTGCCCTTTCTCAGCTCCTTGTGTCGTTCCTCTCTCGTGCCAGGAAATTTAAGACTCCTTGGTCCCTGCCATTACATTATATGCACTGTCTTTTTCAACTGGATGGGGTCAACCACTGCGGGACTAACTTGACCCACTCTTGTCAGTAACGTCAGTCAGTCTGTGAAACAATTCAAGCAGCAGGAATCTCAGCTGTCTTGATCTTAAACTATTAAAAAAGGGGGGATTCCATTACTTAACAAGATGGATGGGGAAAGCTTAAAAAACACAACAAAAAAGTGGAGGTTAGCAATAAATGGTATGCTTCAAAACTGCTACTGTTGTATGTGTGTGTATGCGTGCTCTAGTCTAATATAGCCAACCTTTCTGTAAGTTGTCATTGGTTTTTTCGTTGCATTAAGCCTCTGTTGCTGAGCTGTGTGTGTGTGAGTGTGAGTGTGTGTGTATGTGTGTGTGCTCTATGTCACATGGCTGGCTAGCACCGCTCTGACTGAAACTGAGAACTCCTCAATCTAGAAAATCATCTTTTAGGGACCCACAAAGCTCACCTGTTCTCTCGAGTGTTAGCCTTTTTTTTCTATTTTTTTGCATTTCTAGCGTGTATTGTCGCCACGGCGACGGCAAGCGTGTGAGCTCACCTCTGCTGTAGTTTTTAGCCAGCACGTTGTGTGGGGGGCGTGGGTCTGTTTGTATGTACTCTATACACATGACTGTTACACAATCGCTAAGGGTTGAGGTTAGGTTATTTACATGTTGTGAAAGGGATTTGCGACGGGGAGATTTTATCTTTAGAAAAAACCCCGAGGTAAGATTAGCTCCCCTCTCGCTCACAGAGAATTAATCTCCCTGGCGGCATTCCTTCAAGGAGTGCTTACGCATCCTTCTGGATGATGTTGGGGATGATTTACTCCAGTGTCTCTATGAGAGTCTGTGATCGTCCTCATCACTTTGCAGTTCGCTTTTGTACACTACAGTCCTCATCTTCAAACCATAGGGTCAATGCAATCCTTTGAGCTCCCAGTGCAGACTTTTTTTCCTCTCTGTTTTTCCTCTCTCTGTCTGACTGTCTCTGTCTCTCTCTCTGTCTCTCTATCTTAGTCTGTTTCTGCCTGTCTCTCTCTCTCCCTCTCTCTGTCTCTCTCCCCCTCTCTCTCTCTTCCTCTCTCTATCTCTCTGTCTCTCTCTCTCAGTACATGGTACATGTTGAGATGCTGTAAATTTGTGCTTTGCCACAGAAACCAAAGGATGAGCTAAGGGTGCCCTGGACAAACTTGATGTAAATTTTGTTGTTTTAATGTTTTATCTGAACTGCTTAGGACACCAGACAATCATTTGCCAGGGTTTTTTAACCCTGCTTTGAAGTATGGAAACGGTTTTCTTGATAGTAGATTAGTTGAAGTAATAATCCAAATTTACTGAGCCAATAAAGAAACATTACTTTTCTCTGAACACCTCTCCTCCATTACCTGCCTTGTATGATTCATTTCCATGTTTAATTTGAAATAACATGTAATTTTACTTTTGTTTAAAAGAAATATGTCTGTAGTGCATAGTGTTTTATTTGTTTAAAAAAATGACACTCCAGCACTGTATTTAACCTTTTAAGAAATGGTTTTGTGGCCGAGATAAGTATTTGGTAAGCTAAGACTTAACACTATTTGATAATCCATCACTGGTTATACAGTGCAGTTAAACCTATTTAAATAAAAAGACACTCATGTGTGAAATAGATGCTGAAAGCACCTTAGCCCCTTTCAGTTGGTTGTTAATGTACATCGTTGTTTGCCCTCTATGGGATCTTTTGGTATCAGTAGTAGCTGAATGTCTACCTTAATGTAACAGTTATGTACTTTTAACTGGAAATGTTCTCTGGGGAAAAAAAACAAGACTGTTGTCATTGGATACTTTTGCAGTACATTAACTTTGCAGGCTACTGGTTAAAAGATTAAGTGTGCATTATAATACAGTGAATTTGTCAATATGATACTACTACTTTGCGTCAGCTGCCCATAGGAATAGTATCATTTTTAAATAGGCCACAGTCATTTTGAATATTGCCACTCAGGACAAAGTCTGGATTGCTGTAAGTTATACCACTTTGTGATTTGATCAATGACCTTCATCAGATGTAAGTTATCGCGCAAATGACCAGTAAGGTTGCCAATAACAGACAAGTACAGTATACAATATTCAGAGTTAGGGGAAGTAGGTACACGAATATATAAGCTTTTCAGTTACTTGTAACAAACGTTAACTTTTAACAGACATGGGTGATGACTTCTGCATGATGAGTTAAAAGGCATTAGAACCTTTTGTCACAGGTTGCAGTGCCTTTCTATGAGGAACTAACTTTTGACCTGTTCTTGATAGGTTAATGTGAGGTTTTCTTGTTTGTTTTTTATGTTTAGTTACCAGGTTGTTATTTATTTAGAGCATAGGTTGTATGGTACACATGAAGACTCATTAATCTCGTGTAGTGTAGTTTGACAGCTTTTTCTAGCCTTTGTTTTTTTTTTCAATCTGTCCATATATGCCCTGCAATGCATTTCTGTCTGAAGTTTTCTGACCTTACACTTACCATCATTAATAAAACACAAAGTCAAACATCTCCTGATTTGTTTTGATTGCGTCTTTTCGTTGTTTTAATCATCAGTAGTATAGCAGGTTAGGTTGCATTTGAATAAAATTGTTACGTTTTTTGTAGAAATTAAATAGCAATATTCAAATTGTGCTCTTAACTAAATGGTTCGGTACCATCTTTTTTCTGTGTGTTTTTATTAGCGCATTCTGTGTGCATGTGTGTGTGTGTTTGTGTGTGTGTGTGCTTTACCACTTGATACGAATGTTGACAGAAATGGAGCACAAACTGGAGCAGTGTGCTGATGCTGCATGTTAAATGTGGGATGCTTCCTGCCATGCAAACTTCTGATTCAAAGAGGTAAGTTGAGGGGAAGAGTTTGCTTTAAAGTCAGGGGCAAGATGTGTTTCTATGCAACAAAACATCTGCTGGTCACTGTCTTATACTTTCAGTAGATGTGACTCATTCATTGGTAGTTATATGTATTAGTACTCTGGAGTGATGTAATGTGTGCACTATTTAAGTTCATTTTACGGCAACACAAGTTAATCAATATTGTAGATCTATGGCAAAAATACATATCCGTATTACTAATTCCTGTGTCAACCTACTGTCCTCGTCTCTGGACCTTGAATTCCTTTGTTATGTCTGCTGCCATCTAGTGGGCACAGGCAGAATAGGACATTGTTGCATGTCACCTCATGTTTGGGTCACAGCACATAGTACAACCGCAAGGAGGCGCCTTAATACAGTTCAGAAGGCTCAGGCCTACCTGCCACAACAAAAGGCTTTGCCACTGAAAGTGAAATACTCCGATTAAGTTTTTGGTTTATTTTCGTAGCCATGTCATGACAGGCATATGGTACTGAACTTGTTAATCACAATCTGTTCAACTCCAATAAAGCAGGATATAAAACAATATCTGAGGATGATGACAGAGCTAATTAACTAATACAACTCTGTTTCATGACATCTGATCTATCCATGCACATTCTTAACCCTAACCCAGTAACAACCTGGAATAGCACTGGCCTACAAAGCCAAAAGGCAGTAACTACATGTTTTGTCAAACGAAGTGTAGACTGGAAATGCTTCTTCCTATTAAGAGTGTACATAAAAGTGTTACTGCTATTACCTACAAGATGTTTGACTGGGCAGTATGACAACTTTGAAGGCATTTTTTCTCAGTTTCAGTGTTCACATAGTTACCATACTTTGCCTTTGTAGGGCAGAGCAATGCTTCAGTTTTACATGTTTTGCTGGAAATAAATAAGTTTACAAAAGAGAAAGTTTTATGATTTCCTGGACGAACACACAGGCTTAAATGTGATTAAGCTTGTGTTGCACATTGCAGTGCTGATTTAGGATTCATTTAAGCATTTAAGCAAACTGCTGTTCCCTAATCCTGCAATGAAGACAGGCATACTGCAGCCCAAATCTATGTTAGGGTGAGAGTACATACAGGTTATTATACAGTAACGTATGATACAAGGGTTATGATATTACTGTGTTTCTTTACAGCATGTTTTACAATATAGTGAGTTTTGATAATCGATTCTGTGAGCACATGTATGTATTGTCCCACTCTGCAGCCATGTTAATGTGGTGAAATTATTCTCAACTCTAATTTCGTGGAGGATGCATGTGGTCTTCAGACACAAAGTTACTGGAGCAGTATTATTAAAAACATAGATAAACACTATTTATGGTGCCGCAATGATGCAGAAAACAATGATTTCTACAGTCTCTTGTTTGTAGGGGTCAAGTAGTGAGTGATTGATTTCAAAACCATGTTCTGTCCAAACGCACCATCACAACTACCTCTTTTGTAGGTTCAAGTTCCTGGTCAGACTTTCCCTAATTTCACAAATTTCACCACATACTCACTATATACTTACACTGTGTATACAGTAGTTCCTAACCACCCACAGAACAGTTTTATTTTGATAGTTTTTTTTAAAGGATTCTGTCATATCCTTCTCGTTATTTAAGGTTTCTATTGTGACCAGAGCCCTTGTCATTTTCACTGTGTTTACTGCACATTTTTGCACTTTGGTTTTATGATTATGTAATGAATAGGTTCGTCTATCCCATTAAAAAGTCACCTATCCCATATTGCTTACAGGATTAAAGCAGACTGTTGCTGAAATCCTTGACCTTGGGCAGTAAATTTCCCTTGTCTAATCCTTAGTATTGGCAGGACGTAAGGCTGTTAAAGGACTTGGTAATACTTGGCAGTATGAAACTAGTCCCTTTCTAAAGCCTTTTTAATCTTTGTTTTCCAGAATGACCATTGCTCATATGGTCAGTTTGTCCTCTCCTTTTTTTTCTGTATGGCTGCAAAAGATTATCAAATCTCATGACTGTGATGACTTCGTCATCGCTTTTTGGCACCGCGCCAATGCTTTAATCTGCCCTTCAGTTCCAATTAAAGTGTCCTTATCACAATATATCACAATATCAGTATCTCAAAATACAAAGTTATCATGTTGATTCTAACTATGGTCAACAGAAGTGAGTAAGCATGATAGGACCAAGCCTTTTATATATAAAGTGTAGTGGTTCCTACGATTTTGTAAAACACTTTTGTAGAGCATCATGCGGGCCCTCGTGTTTCTCTTTGTGGTGACTGTGGCCAATGCAATGGTCTATGACCATTGTGAGCTGGCCAGGATCCTTAAGAATGCAGGAATGGATGGCTACTGGGGAGTCGGCCTGGCTGACTGTAAGTAGGCCGTGTCTACCAACTACTTACAGCAACACTAAGGAGGTTTTTCAACCTTAAAATAATGTTTCCAAAATCGTTTTAGTGGTTCATCAACTTGTTACAGTGCGAATGGCACTGCTGAATTCGCTGTGCGGTGAATGAGACACAAAAAAACCAATTCTGCTTCCAACCTGTACGGCGACCGAAGATGAAAAGTGCTTTAATGTTGCTTAAAGACACTGAGTGGGGTCTAGTTATGAGGAAGATGCTACTCTGCATTGTTATTAAGAGCCCATAGCTCTGATTCAGCATAAATGTTTAACTCTGTCAGGACAAAGGCCTCTGTGAACAGGTGCGATTTGAGGAACTGTGCTTTCTTTTGGGGGGGGGGTTGTTTCACAGAGTCAACAAAGAATGCTCTGACTTGACTTCCTATAAATGTATGCAGTGAGCAGAATGCTATACAAAATGTCTACTTGTTTACTATATAGTGCACTAGGTAGTGGACAAGTGAACATTTCGGAGTCAGCCTAAGTGTCTAGAGCTCTCCTCAGGGGTGTGCCTGGCTAAGTGGGAGTCGGACTACAACACTGATGCCACCCATTACAACACGTATGACGGCTCTACTGACTATGGAATCTTCCAGATCAACAGCCGCTATTGGTGCAACAATGGTTACTCACAAACCTCTAATGCCTGTGGAATCAGCTGCTCAGGTCAGTGACCCCTGCACAGGGCTTCCTCATGCACAGGTCTCAGTCCAGCACATGACAATAGAGCACATCCCTGGACTGAACCTAAGAGTTCATCTGTAGGATCTATATTTCCTGTGATGACTGTTTTTGACTTTCTTTTGATTTTCTCTCGCAAAACCAAGGCAAATGTCCATAAGCATTACTGTGTAACAATAGTATAACAGCGGGAGCTTGTCATTCCTCTGGCACAGTTTCATTCATTCATTCATTCATTCATTCAAACAGAGCTCCTGAGCCCCAATCTGGATGTGGCCATTCAGTGTGCCAAGCGTGTAGTGAGGGACCCCAATGGCATCAGGGCCTGGTAAGACCCAATCCAGTAAAACTAATCAGACTGTCCAAGTATTTACATACTATACACTTGTTGTTTTGCACATGGATGCTGTTAGGGTAGAGAAGAAGGGTCTCTTGTAGCATTGCACTTTCTATCATCCTCTGAAATCAGTGCATTGAGCTCTGATTATTTTGATATAATTTTTTTTCTTCTTATGCAGGGTGGCCTGGCGTCTTCACTGTCAGGGTCAGGACCTGTACTCTTACATTGCTGGCTGTGGGGTTTGAACAGCATCTCCCTGCTTACTGTACATGATCTTCTCATATCCAGTAAAATAAAAGCTTTAAAAACCCCAATAAAAGCTTTGGCATGTTTACTGTGGCACCACATTGGTTTCTGTGGTCTGAAAAGATTTACAATCAAAGTAACATTCACTGAAAGAAGAACTGATATAAAAACATCACTCTGCAAGTTCCTGTTTTAAAATGGTTGGCACTGTAATTAAGACACATGATCATAAGTGGTTTTAGCTAGAATTTCCCTACTTCACTGTTTGCATGTCAAGAACAGAATCTCTTCTGATGCTTGACATGTTGAACAACAAAAACGAATACCTGCACATGAACATCACGTATGATGTAATGCAGTATTGTCCTAAGTTGTCTGAGTAAGCATAAGAGTTTACAGAGAGAAAATGTTTACAGTAATTGTAGCCAATTTTTTTTCTTTAAATTTCACAATTACACCCCCAGACATATGTCCTATTTGCCCACAAATCATATTGTTGATCGAGAACAATGCACAATAACAAAAAAAACAAACAAAATGCATCCAGGTTGACCTAGTTGAAAACAATAAAGCCCAATATCCTCTCTTTTCTGAGGGTTGCCAAAGGTACAAATAGCAGCTTTACCTTGCCGCTCTGGCTCAGTCCACTCTCGGTCACAGCAACCATGCGAGCTCTTGTGTTTCTCCTGCTGCTGGCTGCTGCCAGCGCCAAAGTGTTTGAGAGGTGTGAGCTGGCCACCATTCTCAATGATGCTGGGATGGATGGCTACCGTGGGACCACCTTAGCCGACTGTAAGTAGTGGTATAGCTTATAGCTTATAGCTTATGTATGTATGTACGTATGTATGTATGTATGTATTTATTTATTTATTTCAATTGTTAGGTCTTCATCTGGGTAGTATGATTGCCTGAAAACTGTGTGTGGGTGGGGGGGATAATAATTGTTAGCATTGTTATAATAATAAACTGTAGCCTACTTGTATAGCACAATTCATATAAGATGTACTGTAGCTCAAAGTGGAGCTATGTTGGTGCTATGTTGTTGTTCTATGTAAAAATCCAATTTTCGGGCACTATTGTGAGAGACAGAAAAAGTTTTTGAGTGTTGAATCTTAATTTGCCTTAATTGTCACTTCATATAATCAGTTAGAGTTTTGCTTGAGAAAATTCAGCTTCTAGAACATTCTACCAACATACTGTTTCTCCCTGTGCTCCCAGGGGTCTGTCTGGTCAAGTGGGAATCAAACTACAACACTAAGGTCACCAACCAGAACGTAGATGGTTCCACAGACTACGGCCTGTTCCAGATCAACAGCAGGTGGTGGTGTGACGATGGGAAAACCCCCTTGTCAAGGAATGGCTGCAACCTGAACTGTACAGGTTAGCTGGTGTGCTGAACATCAGCACCTAAAACCTGTGTTTCAGTACACAGACTTCTGTGATCTGCTACTGGTTAATCGAGCATAAACACCTACAACCTGAATCTCAGTTGGCCTACATAGTCTGTGTGATGTGAGATGGATCAATCGATCGATTGGTCGATTGGATTTGTATTGTGTGTGTGAGGGACCCTGTTCGCGGCAGTGTTTGAGAGAGAGCCCACTGATGTTCTACTGTGTCACAGTCTTGGTGCAGAGCATTGTGAGATGTTTTTCTATGTCAGATGTTATTCCATATTTATTTTTATTCCATTCTATTTCTATGTCAGATATTTTTCTATGTCAGATGTTTTTTCTATGTCAGATGTTATTCTATTTTCTATGTTTTTCTATGTTTTAACTGTCAGTGTTCCACAGGGGTGTAGCCAGAAATCATAAAATGGGTGTGCCCAGCAAACAATCAGGTGGGCCTAGCCCAAAACACATAGGCTATAATTATTAATAAAACAGTCAATCATACAAAGGGAGCCTTTTGATTGGATGGCCCTGATTGAGAAGTGGGTGGGCACAGGCCCCCCCCAGCCCACCTGTGGCTACGCTTATTGTGTTGCATAACACTTCTATATTATTTGTTGAGAGATTACAGTGAGTCTGTGGCGTCATGCAGTAGAGCCCTCTCAAATCCACAGCTGTGTTTATGCTTTGTGACCCACGAAAGTCCTGCTCTTTTTTTCAGTCCTGCTGACCGACAACGTGCGGCCAGCCATCACGTGCGCCAAGCGTGTGGTCAGAGACTATACCTGGCTCCGTTCCTGGTAAGAATGAGCAGATTTTAGTGTTAAGTTTGAGCATTAATTCCTCCCTAAGCCGCTGTGAAACCATGCTGTGCTTACCAAAGTAAGAATCTTTCAGGCTCAAGGAACCTTAAGCAAAAAGAAACAGTCAGGCAGATTAGCTTTACAACCTCAATAAATTATTGGCCCAAACTTTTTGATTATTAGGCTGTTATTATAAGGGCCTAAGGCTAGTTTTCCCCTCTATGAATGGTATATCATGCATTCAGAATGATCAGATGTATGTGAATGTAAGCCAAGTGCAGTCTCCCTGGGTAAAGATTTGGATTACAATCTCACAACTTTATTCCCCATTCTTTCTCCTTCCAGGTCTGGCTGGCGTAATCACTGCATGGGCAGAGACCTAAGCTCATACATCGCGGGCTGCAAATTTTGAAGAGTGCAAAGTACACATGCACCTTCACAAATCTTGGAAAATGTTTGGAGCTGTGTATACACGTCTGATTTGATTTGTCTAATATTGTCTATTGTATGGTCAAATTCGCTGAAATAATTCAAGGCCGTTTGACCTTAACTTTTTGTCAAAATGTTTGAAATAAACTGTCCTTCTTTGAGAAAGCGATATTAGAGAGTGAGCGTGTTCTTATGCAGTGTAGAGTGGAGAGAGACAAGTGTCCTGTAACCCAAACCACCAGTAATGTTAGACTGGCTCCTGATAGTAGAAAAGCGGAGATTTGTGATTAGTTTAACAGCCAGGATTGGGATTCAAAATGTAGAAGACTGGCCTAAATAATGCTAAAAGCAACTAGACCGTTGCCCAAGGAAGTACTTCTAACAAAACTTGAACATTAAGTCAATGGAATGATGTAAATAAAAAATGAACATGACAACCAAGTTGAGCAAAATCAGTAAAAACAAAGCTGTAATGACACTTCTGCAGATGCTCAGAGTTAAGGCAAAATAACGCCAAGCCACAAGACAATAACGTTAGCCATGCCAATGGTGTTGTCAAACTCTAATGGGCAACATATCACACACACACACACACACACACACACACACACACACACAAACAAACACACACACACACACACACACACACATACACACACACAAACACACACACACACACACACACACACAAACACACACACACACACATACACGCACACACACACACACACACACACCTACACACACAAACACACACACACACACACACTAACCATCACACCTGGGTGCAGCCATATAGCATATGCTGCAGCAACCTATGAAAGTACTTGTAATAAAGGATTCTGCTTTTTTTTGTGTTTTGATTTTTTTTGTGGCTTGAAAAGATTTACAATAAAACTACCCTTTATAAAGAGGAATAAAATAAAAGAAGAACTGGCTTCATGCATCACCCTCCAAGTTTCTGTTCTTCTTACATAATCATGATCCTCTCTATGGACCATGTTAGTATTCTTAATCGGTCATCTTAAATTATCCAAGACACATGGGCATCATCAGGTTTTTCTTGAATTTCCCAAGTTCGGTGCATTTTGCACAATGGGGCCAGAATCTCTTCCTCAAGTCAGTCAAGACCATTGCATGGCAACACAAAAAAAGAGGAAACACAATATGCAAATCCAAAACAAAACGTCCGACATCCTCTTTTCGCTGGCATTTATAATAGTACAAATAGGGGCCTCAACTTGTGACTCCAGCAAAGAAAGAGCCCTCCCTCTGACTGCACCATGCGAGCTCTTGTGTTTCTCCTGCTCGTGGCTGCTGCCAGCGCCAAGGTGTTTGAGAGATGCGAGCTGGCCAGAGCACTGAAGGATGCTGGGATGGATGGCTACTATGGAGCCACCTTAGCCGACTGTGAGTATAGTCAGTATAGTGAGTATAGTAGACATTGATGAAGTGAGAGCTACATACCTCCCTTGACAGGAATCTGCAGCAGCTTAATCCATAGGGTAACTAACATTGATGCGTAGAATAGACAAAAGCTCCTCTTGCCAATGTGTAATAGATCAGTTACTTCATTTACATAAAACATATTACGTGTTGAATAATGTGAAATGTTGTGCTTACAGTTTTGGTGCTCAAAGTTTGACATAAAGTCAGTCCTTAATCTAAACTGTCACATTTAATCTAAACAGATGATTTTTGTTTAAAAATTAATATGACATTACATTGAACTTCTGGAATATTCTGTAATCCTCCATGTCCACCCAGGGGTCTGTCTGTCCAAGTGGGAGTCGAGCTACAACACTCGGGCGATGAACCACAACACAGACCGCTCCACAGACTACGGCATCTTCCAGATCAACAGCAAGTGGTGGTGCAACGATGGGGAAACCCCCAGGGCAAAGAACGCTTGCAACATCAACTGCGCTGGTCAGCTGCTGGACATCACAATATATAGATTGTATAATATGCAAACCTGTATCTCAATATATAGATTGTATAATATGCAAACCTGTATCTCAATATATAGATTTTATTAATATGCAAACCTGTATCTCAATATATAGATTGTATGATATGCAAACAGGGGCGAGTCTGTCATGGCCCTAAGCAAACAACTCCGTAGCTTCTGTTAAAACTGTATTGTCACTACTGTATTTGAAGGTTTGTCAGTGCCTTGTCAAGTGTAGTAGTAGTAGTAGTAGTAGTAGTAGTAGTAGTAGTAGGTAGTGCGGTGAGGGGGTTGGCTAAGCAGTTGCCTTTGTTGCCTTTTGACAAGCTACAGTATGCACCTGTATGGAACTAACCACAGCACTGTGCATCAGGATGTGTGTTGTCCACATAAGGAACTCTATGATTGACAGTGTTTTAAGTTGAGGGACATTTCACAGTGCAGAATACTGAAAGACTGATATTTCTTAGGATGATGTTAAACCATAACAAAACACACGTGTCTTCATGCAGCAATATTGTCTGAAACCTCTCTAATACTGCTTCTGTTATTTGCCTTTTGTTTCTCAGCCCTGATGATGGATAACATCCAGGCAGCCATTACATGTGCCAAGCGTGTTATCAGGGACCCCAACCGTCTCAGTGCATGGTAAGAATGACTGCCAATACGTGTTAAAGTGCAAACATTAGTTCCCTCCCAAAGTTGCTGTGAAACCAAACTGTGCTGGCAAAACTTGGCAATGATCTGACGGTGACCTCTCATACTTAATGAATTAATGGACAAATAGGGTAGCTAGGCTGAGTTTTAAAACTTATCTGAGTCATATGCCAAATTTGTGATAAATGTATGGTTTATGGCTTGGCAGATATTATATTCCTTCCTCTTTAGTATCACATCATCTGTCCGCACTTTACATGATCATAACTTATATTTCTTCATTCATTTTAGGGTGGGTTGGCGTAATCACTGCAAGGGTAAGGATCTCACTGAATACCTTGCAGGCTGTGGGCTGTAACAGTGGAAAACATGCATGTCACTCACTGCCAATACTCCAACAATTTCTGCCATTGTCTGTGCATGGTCTCTGCACAACCTTTCTCAAAATAATCAATACATTCCTGGAAGTAATTAAAGAGCATTTGAACTCTCAACATTTTGTTGCCTTTTTTTGAAGAAATCCCTCCTTAATAACTTATGTGCCATTCAACATGCGCTGTGCCAAATAAGGGGAACATGTTGTAGCATGTTGGAACTCCAACACCAGCACTGTAATACTGACACCTGCTGGTTGAACAGTGGTGGGACACAGCAAGAGGGGAAACTGGATTGCATTGTCCACCCTCCCTCCAATATAACACATTAATTTGTATATATACATACTGGAAAAGTATTGGCATGGCTCAGTAGAAGGTTTTTTACATGGTTATTGGTTTGTGAATACCATAGGCAGTAAGCCATTTTAACATGTTTTTTTTTTTTGTTAAAAACTAACCACTATAAGAAAAATCAGTTCAACACAAACCATAAAGATACTGTAAACTTATCGTTGGGTTAAGGTTGAAATGGCCACATGATACAGGCATGCATAAGATGGTAAGCATTGTAGTTAAGTTGTGGATATAGTACTATAGTATAGCCTGGCATCACAGTAAAAACAAGCAATAAAAAGATCTTTTATTAGCAGGCTAGGGTGTATTTCTCTGACTGCTTGTCATGAACTGTTGAAAGGCCAGCACTTATGGACTTATGTCCTTAGTTATGAATTGTTTTTTAATTGACTTACTTTTTGTGTTGAAGTATTTAGGCGCAATTGTGTCTGTAATAACACAACTGTTAGATCAGATTCAACTTTAATGTCATTACACATGTATAAATAGTAAAGTAACATTGTAAAAAGTGTGGTAGAATTACCCATGTTCCCAAGTTTTATCATTTTTTTAGTTTCTGAAAACTGAGGTGTTTTGTCTTTATTAGTGAAAGTATTCTGATCAGGGTATGAGCTTCTTCATTGGGTTCCTGCAATTGGACCCTGCATTTTTTGTATCGGCATCACAGCAACAGTATGATAAGCATCTATCCTTTCCTGGTGTTAAGAATCATATTATATTCCCTTTGTCAGTGTTATTTAAAAAGCAAACAATTAGGCATTAAATATCCTCTCAGATTTACAGGCCACAGAATTTTTAAAAGCAAGTTTAAAAATGCGAGTTTACCATAGACCAATCAGGACAGAGAACATGGAAGAAAATGGAGGACAAACAGGAGGATTGCATTTGCAACAAACTAATTTGGTCAGCTTTCTCACACAATTATAACACAAAGCAATATGTATATATTTTTGAACATTTATTACTTAATGTGACACAGTTTAAATCAGCCAGCATGCATGTGCCTTATGTTTGATCTTCAGGTAAAATACTGCACTGTTTAATTATTGTTGACATTTTTCTTCTCAAGATTGTCCGTTCTTCTTTTCAGGTGAGCCTAGCTCTAATAACATAGGTTACTATTATTACCTAAACAATCAATCAAACGATGGCAGCCTTCTGATTGGGTGGGCCTGATTGACAAGTGGGTGGGCACAGGCCACTATGGTCCTATGTAGCTATCAGGATATGAGGCCATCTAAACCACATGGCTGTCTTTACAGCCGACAGCCTTGGATGTAGCTACTTGTGTCACCCTGACAGTGCCGAACCCAGGCAACCCTATAAAGAAAATACATATGCAAGAACTGATGAGCAACATTTAAAGAACGTATGATGAACGTACGTAGAAGTACATTGACATTCTTAATTTCCTTCGTGGTTAATAAAGTATCTCCACTCTACTAATAGTTCATACTACAGAAAACAAAACTAATGAACAAAATGCTTAACTTATTTAATGCCAAAATAACTAGAAAAAAACAACATGACGTTGTACATTTACTTTATTTAACATATATTTAATCTCTTTGGAGTGTGTTTTTGATTGCTTCATTATAAAGACAGTATAAAGAAATTATTTCATACCAGGCATGGATTCCAGTACGGTGCTCATTGACGATGGTTTTGGCACATGAGATGGATGTCTGGAGGTTACTCAAGGCTGAAGAAGAAAAAGATGATTTTGAGAAACAGATCATAAAGCACTTATAGCAAGTACAATATTATCAACTAATGGAACATATCACAAACTAAAACACACAATGAAATGGATTTCACCCAGTCTTTTATGCCTTGAAAGAATTTGTAGCCCAACTCACCCGAACAGGAGATGCCACAGCCATTGCCATCCCCTCTGAATTTGCCATCATTGCACCAGTACCTGTTGTTGATCTGGAAGATGCCATAGTCAGTGGAGCCGTCTCCATTATTGGAATTTTTGGCCTCGGTGTCATACCTAGACTCATGGTATGCCAGGCAAACCCCTAACCACATGTAAGAATTCAAAAATGTTAATTAAAGTAGCACAAATGCATTTGTTTGAAACCAAAACTAGATATACAGTACAGTGATTTTCCACATCAGACTTTCACACCAAAGTCCCTTTTTTATGACTAGTACCACAGTGATGTCAGGGTGACACACACAAAAGAGAACAGACCTCCTTTGGCTTTTCTAAGTGAAAAATTACAAGTACAGTACAAGACCATAGCCACTGGATGTCAACTAAATTAACAAGCTTGCTCATATCTCCTCCAACAAACAAAATGAAAAAGCAAGCAAGTATCTAGATTCTCTGTAGATACCCTAGAAAAGTAGAACTACAGTACTCTAATCTAGAAATCTAGAACTACTCACAGCCGGAGAGGCTAGTGCCTACTCCATGCATCCCAGCAGCCTTTAGTTTCCTGGCCAGGTCACATCTGTCCATCGTATAGGCCGAGGCTGCAGCCAGCAGCAGGAGAAACACAAGAGCTCGCATGATGCAGTCAGAGGAGTTGGTCAGAGCAACCGTTAGTCAGGGCAGCAGGCTGAGATGCCTCTTTATACTCTTGAGCCAGTAAAAAAAATGGGGTAGGGTAACTTTCATTTTGAGTTGGCCATGCTCCTGGTCTACCTTTGTCCTTTCTTATTCTATTTCTGTCAAATGTTTCTGTTTCATTCTGAAACTGAGAGGTCAGTTTTATATAGGCTTTGGATGGATGGGCGGATAGATAAAGTCTTGATTGATCCTCGAGAAAATTTTGTGAACCTAGGAAAATTAATCAAGTAGCATTTTTTCCCAAACCTACAAACACATTTTAATTCTCAGTTGTTATCTTAAACATACTATACAAGATGAAATATGCATTTGCGCATCATTGGGATAGCAGATGTAAAAGAGATTATGGACTCCATTTTTTAATTGTAATTTTATGTAATTGTACTACTTGTTTATTACCTCCGCCAAGAGGTTATGTTTTCGCCGGCGTTGGTTTGTCTGTTTGTCCGTTTGTCTGTTTGTCCATTTGTCTGTTTGTGAACAACATAACTCGACAAGTTATGGATGGATTTTGATGAAATTTTCAGGATAGGTCAGAAGTGGACTAACTTAGAACTGATTTGTTTTTGTTGGATCCAGGATTTTTTTATTCAGTCAAGTTACCAGTGTAGCATGGAATCTACAGTGACTTTTAGGAGGGAATAGGAGGGAATATAGGTTGGTACGGAAATGAGGCTCCTGTTGCGGGTCAAGGAGTTGTTGAGTTTTTGGTTAGAGGGTTCAGTGAAAGACAGAGGAGAGTTAGAGCGGTAGTGGTGAGCAGCCCAGTAATTCATGTTGGCAGTGGAAATTAGATAAAGTCCTTTCCTGCACCGAAGAGCCAACCAAGTTCGTGTGAGCATGAGTGAACGAACCCACTAGTTAACTATTACACCAGTAATAAAATGTTTTAACATGATTAATGTCTTTTAATGTCTTAAGGTGAGAATGACAATAAGGTGGAGACTTAAGCTGCCTTGGCGGAGGTCTGCGCTCTCTGAGTGCTTTTCTAGTATTTTACTGTTTTCAAAGCCTTGTTGCACTGCAATGGAAATGGCCTGTGATAAACTTCCACAGCCCTTTCCTTCATATTAAACTCTTTATGGAAGCACCTTTGCTTTATCTGTTTTTAACCATTTTGTTTATGCCGTTTGCCCCCGTTTCTCTGCAGTGTTCCACAGGCCAATAGTCATTCTGAAACCAAAACTAAAGACCTATATTCTTTTAGTTAATGTAATGCCAACATGCTTTTAGTTAACGTAATGCCAACATGCTTTTAGTTAACATAATGCCAACATGCTTTTAGTTAACATAATGCCAACATGGTTTTAGTTAACATAATGCCAACAGCTACTGCAGCCTTTCTCTTTGTCAGCGGTCAGCTGCTCAACATCAGTAGTCTGCAAATATCATCTTTCACTTTCAGTTTTAGAAGTGTAACAAAGTACAAAAACAATACAGTTGATGTCTGTATTTCTGCAGGTGTAGAGATTGACCTGCAATAGACCTCCCTTAACTGTTTATGGAAGCATTTTTGCTTAATCTATTTTTACTATTTGTTTTTATGCAGTTCATCTCTGTTGTGCATTGCAATGTTCCACTGGCCAGTAGTCATTCTGAAACCAAAACAAAAGATACCATATAAAATGGTTTTAGTTACCATAGTGCAACCTTTGTCTTTTTCAGTGGTCAGCTGTTTAACATCAGCAATCTGCAATTATAATCTTTCTTAGTTTCTTTCTTTAGCTTCAGAAGAAAAGTAAAAGTAAAATGTGTGTGTGTGTGTCCTTTCGCTGACATTTATAATGGTACAAATAGGCTCTTGGGTTTCTCCTGCTCGTGGCTGCTGCCAGCGCCAAGGTGTTTGAGAGATGCGAGCTGGCCAGGCAGTGGCGGTTCTATATTGTTTTACGCCGGGCGAGACCACCTCTCAGCACCCCCCCCGAACCTGCATCTCAATATATAGATTGTATGATATGCAAACAGGGGTGAGTCTGTCATGGCCCCAAGCAAACAACTCCGTAGCTTCTGTTGAAACGGTATTGTCACTACTGTATTTGAAGGTTTGTCAGTGCCTTGTCAAGTGTAGTAGTAGTAGTAGTAGGTAGTGCGGTGAGGGGGTTGGCTAAGCAGTTGCCTTTGTTGCCTTTTGACAAGCTACAGTATGCACCTGTATGGAACTAACCACAGCACTGTGCATCAGGATGTGTGTTGTCCACATAAGGAACTCTATGATTGACAGTGGTTTAAGTTGAGGGACATTTCACAGTGCAGAATACTGAACGACTGATATTTCTTAGGATGATGTTAAACCATAAAAAAACACACCTGTCTTCATGCTGCAATATTGTCTGAAACCTCTCTAATACTGCTTCTGTTATTTGCCTTTTGTTTCTCAGCCCTGATGATGGATAACATCCAGGCAGCCATTACATGTGCCAAGCGTGTTATCAGGGACCCCAACCGTCTCAGTGCATGGTAAGAATGACTGCCAATACGTGTTAAAGTGCAAACATTAGTTCCCTCCCAAAGTTGCTGTAAAACCAGGCTGTGCTGGCAAAACTTGGCAATGATCTGACGGTGACCTCTCATACTCAATGAATTAATGGACAAATAGGGTAGCAAGGCTGCGTTTTAAAACTTATCTGAGTCATATGCCAAATTTGTGATAAATGTATGGTTTATGGCTTGGCAGATATTATATATTCCTTCCTCTTTAGTAGCACATCATCTGTCCGCACTTATGTATTTGGTCTTTTGGTTTACATGATCATAACTTATATTTCTTCATTCATTTTAGGGTGGGTTGGCGTAATCACTGCAAGGGTAAGGATCTCACTGAATACCTTGCAGGCTGTGGGCTGTAACAGTGGAAAACATGCATGTCACTCACTGCCAATACTCCAACAATTTCTGCCATTGTCTGTGCATGGTCTCTGCACAACCTTTCTCAAAATAATCAATACATTCCTGGAAGTAATTAAAGAGCATTTGAACTCTCAACATTTTGTTGCCTTTTTTTGAAGAAATCCCTCCTTAATAACTTGTGTGCCATTCAACATGTGCTGTGCCAAATAAGGGGAACATGTTGTAGCATGTTGGAACTCCAACACCAGCACTGTAATACTGACACCTGCTGGTTGAACAGTGGTGGGACACAGCAAGAGGGGAAACTGGATTGCATTGCCCACCCTCCCTCCAATATAACACATTAATTTGTATATATACATACTGGAAAAGTATTGGCATGGCTCAGTAGAAGGTTTTTTACATGGTTATTGGTTTGTGAATACCATAGGCAGTAAGCCATTTTAACATGTTTTTTTTTTTTGTTAAAAACTAACCACTATAAGAAAAATCAGTTCAACACAAACCATAAAGATACTGTAAACTTATCGTTGGGTTAAGGTTGAAATGGCCACATGATACAGGCATGCATAAGATGGTAAGCATTGTAGTTAAGTTGTGGATATAGTACTATAGTATAGCCTGGCATCACAGTAAAAACAAGCAATAAAAAGATCTTTTATTAGCAGGCTAGGGTGTATTTCTCTGACTGCTTGTCATGAACTGTTGAAAGGCCAGCACTTATGGACGTATGTCCTTAGTTATGAATTGTTTTTTAATTGACTTACTTTTTGTGTTGAAGTATTTAGGCGCAATTGTGTCTGTAATAACACAACTGTTAGATTAGATTCAACTTTAATGTCATTACACATGTATAAATAGTAAAGTAACATTGTAAAAAGTGTGGTAGAATTACCCATGTTCCCAAGTTTTATCATTTTTTTAGTTTCTGAAAACTGAGGTGTTTTGTCTTTATTAGTGAAAGTATTCTGATCAGGGTATGAGCTTCTTCATTGGGTTCCTGCAATTGGACCCTGCAGTTTTTGTATCGGCATCACAGCAACAGTATGATAAGCATCTATCCTTTCCTGGTGTTAAGAATCATATTATATTCCCTTTGTCAGTGTTATTTAAAAAGCAAACAATTAGGCATTAAATATCCTCTCAGATTTACAGGCCACAGAATTTTTAAAAGCAAGTTTAAAAATGCGAGTTTACCATAGACCACACAGGACAGAGAACATGGAAGAAAATGGAGGACAAACAGGAGGATTGCATTTGCAACAAACTAATTTGGTCAGCTTTCTCACACAATTATAACACAAAGCAGTATGTATATATTTTTGAACATTTATTACTTAATGTGACACAGTTTAAATCAGCCAGCATGCATGTGCCTTATGTTTGATCTTCAGGTAAAATACTGCACTGTTTAATTATTGTTGACATTTTTCTTCTCAAGATTGTCCGTTCTTCTTTTCAGGTGAGCCTAGCTCTAATAACATAGGTTACTATTATTACCTAAACAATCAATCAAACGATGGCAGCCTTCTGATTGGGTGGGCCTGATTGACAAGTGGGTGGGCACAGGCCACTATGGTCCTATGTAGCTATCAGGATATGAGGCCATCTAAACCACATGGCTGTCTTTACAGCCCACAGCCTTGGATGTAGCTACTTGTGTCACCCTGACAGTGCCGAACCCAGGCAACCCTATAAAGAAAATACATATGCAAGAACTGATGAGCAACATTTAAAGAACGTATGATGAACGTACGTAGAAGTACATTGACATTCTTAATTTCCTTCGTGGTTAATAAAGTATCTCCACTCTACTAATAGTTCATACTACAGAAAACAAAACTAATGAACAAAATGCTTAACTAATTTAATGCCAAAATAACTAGAAAAAAACAACATGACGTTGTACATTTACTTTATTTAACATATATTTAATCTCTTTGGAGTGTGTTTTTGATTGCTTCATTATAAAGAGAGTATAAAGAAATTATTTCATACCAGGCATGGATTCCAGTACGGTGCTCATTGACGATGGTTTTGGCACATGAGATGGATGTCTGGAGGTTACTCAAGGCTGAAGAAGAAAAAGATGATTTTGAGAAACAGATCATAAAGCACTTGTAGCAAGTACAATATTATCAACTAATGGAACATATCAGAAACTAAAACACACAATGAAATGGATTTCACCCAGTCTTTTATGCCTTGAAAGAATTTGTAGCCCAACTCACCCGAACAGGAGATGCCACAGCCATTGCCATCCCCTCTGAATTTGCCATCATTGCACCAGTACCTGTTGTTGATCTGGAAGATGCCATAGTCAGTGGAGCCGTCTCCATTATTGGAATTTTTGGCCTCGGTGTCATACCTAGACTCATGGTATGCCAGGCAAACCCCTAACCACATGTAAGAATTCAAAAATGTTAATTAAAGTAGCACAAATGCATTTGTTTGAAACCAAAACTAGATATACAGTACAGTGATTTTCCACATCAGACTTTCACACCAAAGTCCCTTTTTTATGACTAGTACCACAGTGATGTCAGGGTGACACACACAAAAGAGAACAGACCTCCTTTGGCTTTTCTAAGTGAAAAATTACAAGTACAGTACAAGACCATAGCCACTGGATGTCAACTAAATTAACAAGCTTGCTCATATCTACTCCAACAAACAAAATGAAAAAGCAAGCAAGTATCTAGATTCTATGTAGATACCCTAGAAAAGTAGAACTACAGTACTCTAATCTAGAAATCTAGAACTACTCACAGCCGGAGAGGCTAGTGCCTACTCCATGCATCCCAGCAGCCTTCAGTTTCCTGGCCAGGTCACATCTGTCCATCTTATAGGCCGAGGCTGCAGCCAGCAGCAGGAGAAACACAAGAGCTCGCATGATGCAGTCAGAGGAGTTGGTCAGAGCAACCGTTAGTCAGGGCAGCAGGCTGAGATGCCTCTTTATACTCTTGATCCAGTAAAAAAATGGGGTAGGGTAACTTTCATTTTGAGTTGGCCATGCTCCTGGTCTACCTTTGTCCTTTCTTATTCTATTTCTGTCAGATGTTTCTGTTTCATTCTGAAACTGATAGGTCAGTTTTATAGAGGCTTTGGATGGATGGGCGGATAGATAAAGTCTTGATTGATCCTCGAGAAAAATTTGTGAACCTAGGAAAATTAATCAAGTAGCATTTTTTTCCAAACCTACAAACACATTTTAATTCTCAGTTGTTATCTTAGACATACAATACAGAAAAATATCATTGCACATCATTGGAATAGCAGATGTATAAGAGATTATGGACTGCTAGGGATATATATAATTTTTATATTGCTTTTCTTTTTTACATCTATTTTTCAATTGCTATTTTATGTAACATTGCTACTCATTTATATTTTACCATTTTTTTCATTACAGCTGGATACCAAAGCCTTGTTGCCCTTTCCAGGTATTGAGGTTATGACACTGCAATGGAAAAAAGCCTGTGATGGACCCTTCCCTTTGTATTAAACTCTTTATGGAAGCTCCTTTGCTTAATCTGTTTTTAACCATTTTTGTTTACGCAGTTCGCCCCTGTTTCTCTGCAGTGTTCCACAGGCCAATAGTCATTCTGAAACCAAAACTAAAGACCTGCATGCTTTTAGTTAACATAATGCCAACATGCTTTTAGTTAACACAATGCCAACATGCTTTTAGTTAACATAATGCCAACATGCTTTTAGTTAACACAATGCCAACATGCTTTTAGTTAACATAATGCCAACAGCTACTGCAGCCTTTGTCTTTGTCAGTGGTCAGCTGCTCAACATCAGTAGTCTGCAAATATTATCTTTCACTTTCAGTTTTAGAAGTGTGAAAAATTACAAAAACAATACAGTTGATGTCTATATTACTACAGGTGTAGTGATTGATGTGTGTGTGTGTGTGTGTCTGTGTGTGTGTGTGTGAACATGAAGCATAGTCTTGAAACTCAGAGGTTGCTTTTTACAAAGGTAGGTGGATAAATAGATACTTTATTGATCCCTGAGGAATAGCTGTTAAGTAGCTGCTTCACAACACATTTTAATTTTCAGTTGTGTAAAAACTACAATACAAAATAATATATACATCGGTGCAGCATTGGGAATGTGTGTGCATATGTGTGTACGCGTTTGTGTGTGTGTGTGCACGTGTGCGTGTTGCTGTGTGTGTGAGTGTGTGCATATGTGTGTGTGTACTGTATAGTTTTAGTGCATTTTATTGTGTTTTACATTACTATTATTTAATTGCCATTTTATGTAATTTTATCGTGTTGACCTTATACTACATTTTACTGTTTTATGATATTGTATTGTTTCTATTCCCTCAAAGCCTTGTTGCACTTTTCAAAAGAAGCTATGACACTGTAATGGAAAAAGACCTGCAATAGCCCTTCCTTTTTTTGTAATAAACTGTTTATGGAAGCATTTTTGCTTAATCTATTTTACTATTTGTTTTTATGCAGTTCATCTCTGTTGTGCGTTGCTATGCAGTGTTCCACAGGCCAGTAGTCATTCTGAAACCAAAACAAAAGATACCGTATAAAATGCTTTCAGTTACCATAGTGCAACCTTTGTTTTTGTCAGTGGTCAGCTGTTTAACATCAGCAGTCTGCAATAATAATCTTTCTTAGTTTCTTTCTTTAGCTTCAGAAGAAAAGTAAAAGTAAAACGTGTGTGTGTGTGTGTGTGTGTGTGTGTGTGTGTGTGTGTGTGTGTGTGTGTGTGTGTGTGTGTGTGTGTGTGTGTGTGTGTGTGTGTGTGTGTGTGTGTGTGCATGTTTCTCTGTAAAAAGATGCATGGTTACATTCTGTAGGGGTCTCTGTCTGTTCTTTAAGTGTGATATAGTTGCCCAGGAACCTCTTTATTCTTATTCTTCTTCTTTATCTGTCTTCTTCTTTATCAGTTCCTAATCTCAAAACAAGTTTTAGGAGTAAATGCTGAACTTTGAATGCAAACACAAAGGGGTCTCGTCGGTAAGGCAAAAGGGCAAAAAAGTAAATGCAAAACCTTGTGTTGTAAAACCTTGACAATAAAGACGTTGTACCCTAAAGGTGTTTGTTGTTTATTGTTAATCAACCATCTTTTAGTTTCCATATGTGTGCTGACCATAAATACAGGAAGAGAAAGAGAAACAGAAACACTGGTTGCCAAAAGTACATGAACTTAAAGAACTGACATGAAAACAGGAAAGTTAAAATATTTTAGTGTTGGTAAGATGTAGGTAGTGTATAGGGAAATGTTTCAGATGTCTGAGGTGAAAATACAAATTCTGAATGCATAGAAAAATTTAAAGCAGTCTTTATTACATAGCAATCACACGCTATGCACAAGAATAATAATGATAAAAAAACACTTAACATGACAGAACATATGGTACTGTATATATGACAAATATAATTATATGACAAATGATAATATGACAAACAGAAAGATAAAACTTAAAAAAAGCAATATGGGTCATTGTAGTAACTCTTAAAAAGAATGCAAATAATATTTTATTATTAGCATTTCAGTAGTAACAGCCTAATAACCTCTGGAACACCAAAACAAATCTTAGCATTTAAAAACTGGTAACATGTTCCCTCCCCATTTTGGGTACTCGCCTAACAGAAAAGGGAGAATGCAAAATGCAATTAACAGAAAATACGGTATGTACAGATTATGTGCAAATTAATAGATCACATTACTACAGATGACACGTGTCTTTGTTAGCCAGCATCTGTATTCCTTTATGAGCTTATGGTTTTTTTATGGTTCATGTAGAGGCTGGTAACAGCAAACACTTCAGCACTGAATGTAATGAGAGAGTTACAGTCTGGAGCAGAGGGGACTGCTAAGAATCTTTGGGCTTCATAATAGAATATAATATTAGGCCACCTAATAATAACATACATGTTGGACATGATTGTGTACTGCATATAGAAAAACTGGACAAAGCCAGAGGGTAAAGTTACTCACTGGATTTGTTAACACACAGAGAGAAACACAAAAATGGATGTTCTGGGTGGCGCCACGGTTGTCATGAACTAGAAAAACACCAGAAGACACCAAAACCATTTTTTTGAACCGGAGAGTAAACATGTTTAATTTCACTATGAAATAGGACTTTTTAACATATCAGCCTACGGCAGTGGGCTCACTTCTGCAGCCAGGCCCAAGTGGACGTCTGAGGTACTGCAGCCTTGGAATGTTCAGTTATGGCTTTATTGTTAAGCCTCAAATGATTCCGCTTGGTCATTATGTTTTGTGAAGGACCTGCACGGACCTTGACATTGTCCAAACTGCCCTTCACCCTAATGCTGTCCCTGCTCTAAAGACTATGGAAAACATGGCCAAGACACTTATGAACAAACAAACAAACAAACAAACAAACAAAAAGAATTCTCTGACTTTTCCTTTTACATGTCCAGTTTTTATCCAAGGGACGTTTAAATACCAATAATTAATACTGTAATCTTGCAGTTCAAACATTTAGCCCATATTTATAACATGGTAGTCTTCAGGGACGTAAAATACAAAAGATACTCCTGAGTCCATTAGAGTTTAAACATTTAGTACAAAAAATCCTCAGTGTTTTTTTTTAACGACAGTACTGGAGTTTGTTTGAGCCCTCAGCGCTCAGTGCTCACATGCGGGTCTCCTCGGGGGGCTTGCTCATGTAGGCCTGTATGGCCTGGTGCAGCGGCACCCATTTGCTGATGGAGGCTCTGATGGCCAGGATCCATCTGAGGAGGAACCACAAGGATCATATATCAGGATAGGCTGTGTGTGTTTGTGTCTTTTTGTGTCTCTTTGTGTGTGTGTGTGTGTGTGCGTGTGTGTATTTGCACATTGTCACAAGTGTGTGTGTCTGTGTGTGTGTGTCTCTCTTTGTGTGTGTGTGTGTGTGTGTGTGTCCATGTGCATGTACTGTACAAGTGTGTTTTTGTGTCTCTTTGTATGTGTATGTTAATGTGTATGTTGTGCATGTGTTCTTGTTTTGTCCGGTTTGCCATGTAAATGTATTCAGAGCATAGGTTAAGGTCAGGATCAAATGAACATGCACAGTGTACTGTCTGTTCACAACTGACACTTGATAGATAATGTCTAGCACTGTCTAGAGGGCCAAAAATAACTCTCTTACAGTTCTCCTCTGACAACAACAAACCATAAATAGACATGGCAAAGTGCAGTATTAGCAGGCAAGAGCCCAATATAATCACTGAAAAAGAAGTAGGGACAAATACAGAGAATATTTCATTTCATCCAGGTAATTTTGGTTATTATATATTTTTAATGTTGTTGTGACAAAAACGGTCTAGGTCAGTAATGAGCAGCCTGGATTCATAAGTTTCAATCAAGTGCCACATATTCCACATCACCTGCTTCTACCTGTGTGCCTTAATACAGCTGATTTCACTGGTTAACCCTTTCACCTGGCTAAAGAATTGTGCTAATGACAAGTCATCTGAACTGAACTGTATAGCCGAATTGCTTCTGAATCAAGGTTACCCATCATTGGCCTAGATTTTACTTCTATGTTGATAATAGGCACTGGCAGAGTAACACATATCAATAGATAAATACATCTACTCCATATGCATCATATTTTGCACAGCACATTTGTGCCTATGTTTTACATATTGGTGCATACTGTGTGTTACTGGTCTCCACAGGCAAAAACAGTCCAATAGGCATACTTTACCGTTTGTTTTCGGCAGGGTTTTCTGCACAGAGGTGGACCGTTTTAAACTCCTCTGAAGGAGGCTTCAGCTCAATGGTGGAGCGCTTTGATCCCATGGGCTGCTCTCTAACACTGTAGCCGTGAAGGTAGAGCCCACCTGTAACATTCACAAAGATGAACACAAAAATTAAAGTTAAGTACAGATTATAAAAGTCAAGGTTCATAAAAGACACAATTACTATGTTTTCATATGTATCATATGTTTTCATATGTTTTAAGTATTGAAAAAACAACAGAATTATCTACATGTACAACAGTACAATGATAAATAGAAAAAAACACTAAGAGATTCATTATAATATCCACATTATAATATTTACATCACATTCATATATGTATAGCACATAGTGGTATATTTAAAACACACACACACACACACACACACACACACACACACACACACACACACACTGTATACTGTAGATTGGATACTGGATATAGACTGGATAAAGACCCAAACAGAAGGTAGTCTCACCTAAGGCATAGGTGGAGCAAATGCTGGCGTATTAGTACCGATATCGATACTACCAGATACTGGATACTGGATATAGACTGAATAAAGACCCCAAACAGAAGGTAGTCTCACCTAAGGCGTAGGTGGAGCGAATGCTGGCGTATAAATAGAGGCAGCCGTCCTTGAGGATGCAGTAGTTCTGCACCCACACGTCCTTGGTCCTGTCCAGCTGGTGCAGGAGGCCCAGGCACTCAGGCGCCTTGACGGCCAGAGGGGGCAGGCTCGCGTTGTGCCGCGTTACGTCCACCCACACGTGGTCCTGCCAACATGAAAGCGGTGCCACACGGTCAGGGTCTGCTACCGCCGTGCCAAGGGAACAGATTTGTTTTTACCTGGGCAGTGCCAGGCTCACAGATTTGGTTTCTACTCTGCCAGCACAAACCAAGCCAAGCCCAAGCCAGCCTTAGGGATTTTTCTTGTAACAACATGTAATATTATGTACTTACATTGTACATACCTAACATATACCCTAAGCCTAACCCCATGGTACAATGTAAGTACTTAATGTTACATACTCTTGCACACTTTGTTACACTGTCCCTAATTGATGTAACAAGGACAGTAGAATAATGTGTAACCACATGCAATGGTACAGTGTAAGTACATAATGTTACGCATTGTTACACACTTTGTTACATTGACCCTAATTGATGTAACAGGGACATTAAAATGAAGTGTAACCACATGCAATTGCTGTATCCTCAGAGGAAAAGGTAAAAAATAAAACCTGCAATACTATAAACCTTACCGGAGGTAAAGGCTGAACTGCTTGAGACATGGCTTCTAACCATCTGCAAAAAAAAAAAAAACAGAAGAGAAAAAAATATGGCATAAAAAACATTAACATAAAGATTAACCATGTCAGCATATCTTAAATATGATATATGCAGTTTATATGTGTTTGTTTGTATATGTACTGTATGTATGTATGTATGTATGTATGTATGTATGTATGTATGTATGTATGTATGTATGTATGCATGTATGCCACCAGGGAGTGCCCAGCCAATTGAAAACCATAGGGTTTTTTTGGGGGGAGGGGGGTTCGATTATTGCATGTTTTTTAGGGGCCCAGCAATGTCTATATGTATACGTATGTATGTATGTATGCATAGATGCATGTCTGTGTATGTACAGTATGTGTGTATAAATGCATGTATGTATTTATGTATGTAAGTATTCATGCATACAAAGCACTTTAAATTGCCAGTGTAAATAAACTGTGTGTAACCAAAGAGATCCATGACAATTGCTACTCCTCTCACATCTCTCATACAGTACCTCTTCATGTCCTGGTTGGATGTGGCACAGAAGTAGTAGACCCGACCTCCTGATGCAGGCGAGCATTTAAACACGAAGGGTTTTCCAAGACTGGTGTCAGCTTCCACCTCTGCACCCTCCATCTTCATTTTGGAGAGCGCTTGGCTTTTACCCTCATCCTGTCCAGTGGAATAAAAGCAATACGAGACAAGGCCTGTCAATACAATTCACACTTTCCACAATGCAAGTTCTCAGTGATATATTAATATAAAACGTTTCTGTTGCAAAAAGTAAAAACCTTATACAGTTTATGAAAAAGTCACATTTAACAGTTACAAAAAAAAACTTTTTGCAAAACAAATCAAGACTACTTCCAAAAAAGACATTAATGTGAATGTATTGTCCTTAATGTGTTGGTGTGGCAACACATTAACCATGAATCACCTTTTTGTATCTGTAGTAGTACAAGCAACAGTCGTGGCGTAGTACGAACCACCTCCTTCTCCAGCCCTTGATCAGGCTGGACTGGGTGCGTTTGTGCAGGTAGCCTCGACAGGCTGGCCGCGGGGTGTTGGGACAGCGGCTGATGTCCGAGCCAATGGTTAACGTCAGCAGGTCTGGGCCTAGAGAGGGAGTATAACAGTGCAGCCAAAGCACACACATCCAGGATTTTAAACTGTGAGCAGGACTAAAGGACAATCAACATATGTGTAAAGGAAATGTTTTTGTTTTATTACTGTGACGTTTCTGGCCAGATGTCTGAGGAAAGGTTGGAAGGCCCGAAATGTTACAATAATAAAACAAAACATTGGGAGTAAAAATTTGGTTGAAGTTGACTTTTTCTTTTACACACTGGAAAGAGAAATGGCCATTCATTCCTGTCAATGATTTGCCTGGATTTTGTTAAACTTTGAAGGTCTGTATTTTATCCTCTGGTTACATGTTATTTGGACAGTTCAATAGATGGCGCTATAGACTATTTACAAATACTAAGACATGTTCAGGGTTGGGTTTGGTTAAGGTGATAAGTTAGCAAATAATAAACAAAATGAAACTGAATTTCAAAACAATCTCTGTGGGTGAACTAGTCAGCTAGTGGGTGTTACCTATTCTTTTTTGTGATGTGATCCTGTGGTGTCTAATGCTAGATGACATTATAAATGTCATCATCACTGCTTTTGTTATAAGGCCAGAGTCAGACATTTGTGAATAAATAAATCCCACACAGAGACCAAGTTTCTAAAAATATCTTTCTCCTTTCCCAGCCCTTGAGGACCGCACAGCATGTCATGAATGGACATTGAGGGACTGAGGGCTATACCTTGGCGAGCCAGGTCTGCTGCCTCTGAATGTGGAGCACTGGTGACATCTGTTCCATTCACCACCAGCACATAATCACCCACCAGGAGATTCGCCTCCTCCGCTGCTCCATCTGCAACCATGTCGATGAGACGAGATAAGATAAGATACAATAAGATTAGATAGATAGATAGATAGATAGATAGATAGATAGATAGATAGATAGATAGATAGATAGATATTGTTTGTGATACTATTTGCAAGTATTTTTTTTAACTGTTGAATTCTACCTATGCCAAACACTTTAACATACTGATTATCTGCTATCTAAAAGGTGGCACATAGAACAGACAAGCATCAGCCTTCAGATGTGTGGTCACCTTAGTTCTTGCTTATGATAATTTTCAATTGTTGGATTTTACACAGCAGGAAAAACACTTTATCATGAAGGCTAAGACACAGTTATCTACCCTTGCAAAAGTTGCAAACAGAGCACATCATACGCCTTCAAATGTGTGGTTGCCTTAGTTCTTGTTTGTGATACTTTCCCACTGTTAAATTATACAATTAGCTGACTAATAAAATGCTGTTTCAAAGCATTTCTCTCAGTATTTTAGTGTATGTGACAATAAAACTCTGAAAATACTGAAGGCAGAGACACTGATTATCTACAATGCCCATGGTGGTACACTAAATTTAACTGTGAGTACAACAACAGCCTTGTGTAGATTTTGTTTTCTTTTGACCTTACACTTAGCTTCAACAAATTACACTACTAAACCTGTTGTCAGTTCTGCCAGTCAATGAGCGACTGACTAATGACACAAATTTACATTAGCAGGGTCTTACGTAAGTAGAGAAACAATGACATACAACAGCTTGACTGCCAGGTGCCAACTGGCTCCCTTTGAGGGCACTGGGACAGGTAAGCTTATTTGGCCCTGCCGTAACACATTAATGACTGCCCTAAATAGGATCGCATGAAAAACGCAGGAACCCACTTGTGTCGACCTCAGTGACGACGATTGGCTTGGAGAACTGGATTCTGAATCCCCATGGGTACTCTCCAAATCCCTTAGTGATCTTTACCGTCCTCTCACGAACTGCAACACAAGAGACAAATTCACCTTGTTGAATGTGCCATGTTTCAAATATTATGAAGTAAGTTAGGTGGGATGGGAGTGGGAGCATAATCTGAGAACTACATAATAAGCAGGAAATGACATCATGAGGAAGGAGGAAATGGGTGCCCTACTGGTGACAGGCCTTGGCCGCTTGCTCAGACAACGTGGGCTCTCAGTAGCACTGACGTCATCACCACGGTAAATCCATGATGCACAGTGAAATGTCTCCGTGTAGAAGCCTCTGTCCTCTATGTGCCTATGTGCCTCCACCTCTCGAATGTCCTCTGAGAACATTGTGTCTTTAAGGGACAACAAAATCGGATGTAATTTTCAGATTATTTCAGCTGGCACATAGTGATACATAATTACTGTCATTTACAGTTACTAATATTAATTCACAAGTGTTCAGACAGGACACCGTCATAGGTGACAGAGAGAGGTGACATACCTGACTCGTCTGTGATATTGCTGGTCATAGAGCTTCCTCCAGCTGAGCTTCTATGTTTGCTCTCCTTAAAGAGCTTACGCCTCCTGGCCCAGTGATCAGGAGCCTCCTCAGGGTCTTTGATATCCGAGGAGACTGCAAAAACATTGAACACGCCGAAGCAAAGCGCCATCGTTACAAATCTGTCACATCGCTCCTTTACTGCACTTTTGCTGCTGAAGCTTCTAAACCCACATCAGTTGCTTTTTATTGGTGATGACAGGTTATAGTGTTTACATTTTATTCCTAGTTTGGTAAGATTCTGTGCTCTTCATTATCTTATATATAATATATATTTTTTGTAATTATGTCTAGTGTTTTCAGTATGAATGAGCTGTGTTGATGAATGGTTGACCTGCATTCAAATCAGATTAGCGTCTGGCCCGCTCTGGGTGACCAGATACTAGGTTTTAATTCTCCACAGTCATATAGGATGCACTTACTTAGGCAGCTGCACAGTGCACTAGTAGTACTTACTTTTTGTGGAGCTGTGCCTTCTTAGTGTTTCCAATGTTTGCATCTTGGGTTTCCGCGGGGCGTGTAGGCTTTGCTTGGCTTTCGATTTCGTCTCACCACGTTTCTCCACCGCTGTCTCTTCCTTTGTTTCGGCTTCCTGAGAGGTGTTGGGAGATGGCAGCGAGAGATTGGAGTCACTCTGCACCAGATCGGTTGCCTCGCAAGGTAGCGGAGAGAGTGACTGGATTGAGATGCTCGATTTCGACACCAGAGGGGCTCTCAGAGGGGTCAGTCGGCCTGTCTCCGTGGTGCCATCTTCCTCAACTGGATCCGTGTCCACGATTGGATGAAGAAAGTGGGGCTCAGGAGTCACTACTGTGTTGTTGTTGACTTCCATGTTGCTTTTTTCTGAATGAGCGTGCTCTGGAGAGTGGCTGTGTAAAATTCTTTGTTCACTTCCCACTATCATGACCGTTGTGACGGACGCTTTTCTAGACTTGGGCTGAACATCACCTGCAGACTCCTTGCGCAGTACCTGAGTTTGTGAAACATCATCGTCACTTGCATGTTGCTCACTATCCTCCTCACTCATCATTGATTGCCCTGTTTTGCTGTAGCAGTTGATGTTGCTCTCTGTGGAGGACCCAGGAGAGGGAGGAATGATGTGAATAAAGTGGTCTTTAAATGACACCGGCCTGGTTAGGGATACACCTTCGCCATTGCTCTCCATGTTGACTACATCCTCATAGAAACCACACTCGGTGATGTCACTCTGTCCCCGTGAACCACCTGCTGCACTGTCTAGGTTGGCCTCCTCAACAGCTGCCACCTCCTGCAGGCCCATTTCTCCAGTCCCAGCATCTCTGTCTGAGTCTAGGAATAAAGTTCCTGTCGGGCTGCAGGCGTAGTACTTTGGGGAGAATATGCTGTGTCTATGTGCGGGGCTTGGAGCCAGAACGCTACTGCACTTGGACGACTTGCGGCTCTCTGAGAAAAGGGGAGAAAACGCGTCGTCATCAAGGTAGAACCTCTCCGATCGTTCTCTTTCACGTGCAAGAGACTGCATGAAGAACGGAGAGAGTGTGTCAGAGGAGAATGACTCCCTGCACGTACTCATGGTTTCCTGGTGGTCACCGGAATCGTCCATCAGCGCCGGGAATGTCTTTCGCCGTTTCTTTGGTATGTTTGTGTAGCCTGCTGGTGGGGTGCTGCACTCCACGATGGCAATGCTGTTGTTCCGCATGCACGCCTTTCTCTTGTGTTTGTGAATAAAGTTCTTGGTGAAACTCGACCGGCTCATCGGGTTATCAGGCCACATGGAAAGATCCTCTTCCTCCAACTCGGACTCGGACACATCATCACTTCTCCCTCCTTCTGTAGACGGGCAGCACATGGACTCCCGTTGCAAGCTTGAGTCTCCATATGTCATCACTGAGGCACTTTCTTCCAAGTCGTTGACCTCATCAGAAGCACCTATGTGGCACATTGCAACATCCTCTGTAAGGTCATTCACACCATCCTGGAACTCCCTGTCAGCAAATTCCACCGGAGGGGGTATGTCCACCGGCGTGTCACTGCTGATGCTGTTGGACATAAACGGCTTCTTCTGTAAAGGCCAAATATCTGATGGCGACGAGAGGCTAGATGAGCCATCCACCAGTGTGAAATCGGTGTCACAGTGACTGAAATGGCCATATCCATAGCAGCGGTCTTGGCAGCAGCTTTTGTAACAGTCCATATCCTCACTGTTACACATAGTCGGCACTGGGTTTGCCTGCATATCCGCACCCTCCTTGCTCATCTCGACCACACTAAACTCATAACTCACATTCTCAAAGGGCTTCTGTGTTTCACTGTCATTCAGACTGACCCTCTGGATCAATGGACGAGAAAAGGTGAAACGCTCGTTGTTTGGGACACTACAGCTATCGTGTTGGTTTTCAGAGGAGGCGCTGGAGTTTTTTGCCTTCTGACTTTGGAGGACAAATGTGGTCTTGTAATCTGAGTCTTCCAGCCGCAGCACCTCGGTAATCTCAATCTTCATGTTGGCGTGAATGCCCTTTAACTTGGTTGTGGTAACGGCAATTGTGTCGTTGCCTGACCCTGCAGTGGCTGACCCATGTGATCTCTGAAGTACAATCTGGGACGTGTTCTCCTCCAAGTTCTCGATGGTCACTGAGGTGGTGATTCTGAGCCCTTGATCTGACCCATGTGGGGTTTGGTCCTCTGACGGGCTGCTCGCCTGGCCGTTGGCATTGCCCTGGAAGCATCCGACAGTACTGCCTTGCCTAAAGATTCCATCACCGCAGGGTGTCTCTTTCTCCTTCTCCTTCTCGTTCTCCTTCTCCTCCTCCTCCTCAGTGTCTGACTTGCACAAAGAGTTCTCCTTATGGAGGGAGTCTGTCTCTCCTTTCTCGGTGTGCTCGTCCATCAGCCTGACATCATCGCGTGGACTTTTGGTGTGCTTATGCAGGTTATACGGGCCGATGCTCTCTGAGGGGAGAACAAGGAAATTATCAATGATCTGCTATTGAAGTAACTCTGTAAACAGTGTCATTTTGTTGTTGTCACTGTTGTTTGTAATTTCTAGATTTCTGTGTTGATATTTCCCCTTAACATTTGTTAATTTTGCAAGTTACTGCTGCCGAAAATGGCTAACACCATTAATGTACATAAATACTTTGCATTTATCAATTTTTGAATCCCTGGCCCCTTACCTAAGTCTATTTACCTCTTAATTCAATTGTCTTCATCAGCTAGTAATGAAAATTTCATATTGGTAAGGATCATCTTAGTACAAAAGGGACTGACGTTTTTCTGTGATTCTGTCCTCTATTCTGAGACACCATAGCCTAGCCCCTTACACAAGGAAAGGCATCTACTGTTACTTCAGATGTGCATAGATGTTAACAAACACAAGTCAAACATTCCTGAGTGCAGAACATATTCTCGTTATTAGTTTGTGTGTTTCTGGGAACGACTCCTCCAAGCAGCTATTGCCTTCTAGCCCTTTTCATTTATTTAGAAGGCGCCTTTTATTCCAAGACAAACCAGTCCTGCAAGACATGGCGCTGCACTGTACGTAAATAGCCCATGGCTGCTCTCTGTGTGCTCTAATCCCTCAGGGCCATGTCAGGATTCGTGCTCTTGACGGCTGTTGAGGAGCGTGGCCAGAGCATGGGACCCAGCAGCCAGTTAGCAGATTAGCTGTATAATGCTTGCTGGGCTCGGGGTGGCACGCGGGCCAGCAGACAGACACTCACGCTTGCTGCCACTGGAGCTCTTCCTCCTGCGGCTGTTTCTCCTGCGACGCCTGCTCATCCTCGCCCTACTCCTGGGCGCACAGCAGCCACGACACTACGGAGGAATGAGACAGTGTTGTTTGGACATCGGCACTCAAGCGCTGGATGTTCCTAATTGCTGTCTTTTGTTAGGGCAATGGTAATAAAATAAAAATGAAGAATAGTTAATAGGTCTGATAAAATGGTACACACAACACAAGGCTGTCTCTTTCTTTCCAGTACTATCTAGGTACAGTATAGTTAAGCAAAGCAGTCCTGGTAAACCTCCCTCCAGTGATTCTTACAAGCTACATAACAACAACATATAACATCTGGAGACCACATAACAAACTCACTGAGACCTGATCTGATATATGATACATGTTCCTGATCGCACTGATTGTCAAATACTCCCTCAGTTTTATGACATAAGATGTTTATCAGTTTACCAATGATTTCATGTGTATGACCTGTTGATGAGCAACAATCCTTTGGAACTTTTAATCCATAACTAATCCAATTTCTACTGTTGTTAAAATCCATTACTCACACATCAATTCAGTGACCTGTGATGGCCTGTTATGGCAAAGAGAGGCGTTGGATTTGTCTGGAATGGTCTTTCCTTAATATTGGATGACAGTTGCATTTTCACTAACATGTTTTCTCACAAACTTTTTACATGTTTTTTATCTTTAAAAACCTCAGCTTTTGTGCAATTTTTTCTGCCATGTATTCCATTAAGAAAGATCACTGAATGTAAATACTTCAATGCATCATTATATAACAGCATTATATCTTTCCAATTCTGTTCAACCAGACATTCATGCTTGGTAGGTCTGCTACCTATGCCAATATGGCTTGTTATGGCTTGTTGGCAAGGGGCAAGTTGCTCGCTTTGACTTATAACGTTCACTCACATGACACTTGTTTAGCACAGCTGTAAGGAAAAATACCATCAGCACAGACATCTCTTTCTGCTACTGTGTATTATGCTCATCCTTGAACCTGTTAGTCTCAGCATGTCTTTAAGTTTCCAGAACCACCTCAAACCCTTATACCGCCAAACCTCTAATGTCCCAAACAAGCAATTAAACCAAAGAACAATATAGCCACTTACCCATTAATGCCCTCCCTTGGTACACAGTTCATCCACTTTTTACACCAGTGCCATTTTGCCTATGCATGCATCAAGTTAGTCAAGTCAAGTTGCACACAACGTGTTTGAAGACCTGCAGTCTGTCCTCCACACTGCTCCACTTCTTACTGTTTCTATTTCTATTTCCTAAAGCTCAGAAGCAGCTTAATGCATCTAATCTTATGAGGCACTTGTGATGCAGCACAGTCCAGCGCAGGTGTCCAGCAGTAGCGGTTTTAGGCACGGGCGAACCGGGCAGCCGCCCGGGGCGCCATTTCGTGGGGGGCGCCACGAGCGCTTGGGGAAAAAAATAAAATAAAAAGCTCCGTTTGTCATATCGCTGCAATCGGCACATTGGCGCCCCCTGTAATGCTGCAATCGGCACAATGGCGAACTGCAGGCGCCCTTGCTTGCTGAGAAGGTGGCATGCACAGAAGCAGCGTGTATGTCTCTCTGTCTCGGGGGGCAGTGCCGTAGCTCCGCACACGCAGAGTGCGTAGGGCACCAAGTGCTTGTGGGGGCACCACCAAACAAATTGGCTCGTGAAAAAAACCATCACAATAGGCTAGGTACGTGCTAGTAAGGATATTTTAAAAATGTGCAAAGCATGTTAATATTTATTTTAAGCAATACAAAAGCAACATAAGTCAATTTGCTCCTCTCCTTCTCCATTCTCCTCCTGGTGCCCCCCTCCCCCACCTTTCAGTGGTCTGGTCGATTATTGCTCAGTCTTAGTTTAAGTTTGGCAGACAAATGTTTGGACAGGGCCTTGAAAATATATCTAAAGTCGGGAGCGGAAAAAAGAATAGAAAGCGAGATGAATCTCACGCTTGCAGATAAGACAGTGTTTTAAATAAATAAATCATAATAATAAAAAGTTCATTTTGTAGCCCTTGCTCCTTACCGTCAACAAACTTTGTAACGTTAGCTCCCAGGCTACTAGCAATGTTCAGACTGTGTTAACAAGTGTTGCAAATGATTGATGCTGGCTAGCTAGTTTAGGTTGTGGATATAAATATGGATATGGATATTTGAAAGCAATTCATCATGGTCAGTCGACTGTTTTCAGTTAACGTTCGGATAAGACTAGCACTTTCTTCCTTAGGTTGCTAGCTAGTTATGCTGCGGTTGCCCTCAGTCACAAGTACATAGTTCTCGTCGGTTTGCAGGTTCATAGGCCAAGGGCAACATCTGCTGGTGAAACTAATATGAAAAGAAACAATCTTACTGTTACGTAGATTTTCCCTCTTCGTATTTCAAACTCTGTACACAATGTTTTTGTTCTCCCATATGAAACCTTCATAAATGTAAAATAGAGTGAATTTTAAATGTACCAGTGATTTACACGTAGGCCTACATAAACCTAATGTATATATGCAGTTTTTTGTACTAAGTTTAAAACTGTATTTCAGTAGAATTCCTATATATTTTGTCTTTTAATTCTGAATGTAGAGCCGTCTGCAATCATTGCACAAATCTTTGTTTAATAATGGTTGTGGTATTTATTTATGAACCATTTTAAATAATGTTTTTTTTTTTACTTTAATGTTTGGTGTATTTGTTTGGGGGGGGGGGGGGGGGGGGGGGTGCTGAGAGGTGGTCTCGCCCGGGGCGTAAAACACTATAGAACCGCCACTGGTGTCCAGTCCAGTGCTCCTGTGGTGGTAGTGTAGAGCACAAGAGGCTAGGCGTTACGGGATGAAAATATACCTGGCAAAAAATTATTTAGTCACAAAATGTATTAATTAATTGATTGATTGGTTAATTAATTAAATAGCTTCTAAATTTGCCTGAGAAACAGACTTGAGGGACAAAGAGACAAAGAGAGAGAGAGAGAGAGAGAGAGAGAGAGAGAGAGAGAGAGAGAGAGAGAGGGAGGGAGGGAGGGAGGGAGAGAAACAGGGAGAATCAGAAGCATTTTATTGCCAAGTCTGTACAACAAATGCAAAATTTGCTTTGGTCCAGGTGCATTGACAATAACATAACAAAGATGACATAAAGATAAGATAAAGACAGAGAGCTGTAATACTGTAAACACTGATAGTTTTTTTGCAGTTTAATGACTATGATAAGGACTATGTATGTAGTTATGGGTCTCTTTCAGGTAAACATAATGAACAGGGGCTTTGGTATGAAGGGGGCTTAATTATGCGGCTGCATTAACAGTTGCTTGATTTAGTCAATTGTAATAGGATTGCTCCTGAAAGGAGGCTGAGTGTGACGTTGATGCTATTACACCCAAACATAGACACACACATGCGTGTGCATGCTTGGCTGACAGACAGGCGCACACAGACACAGACACACAGACACACATGCACACGCACATGTGCACACGCACACACACACACACACACACGCACACAGACACACACACACACACACACACACACACACACACACACACACACACAATAACACACACACACACACACATACAAATACATATATACACACATGCACACACACACATACAAACACAGACATACACACATACAGACCCGCATTTCATAGTGATCAGAAATAGTTTCATGCTATAGAAAATCACCCAAGTTTATCATAGTGCTCTGCTGTCGACTCACATTATGTCCACACATATTATCGTCACACTTCCTGTGACAACAGCGCAGGATACACACTATAGATATATTAGTCGACAAACTCAGACAAAGTGCCTCATTACAGAAACAATATAAATGACCATAAATGGGTATAAATGTGGACTGTAGCCGGTCCAGGTCCGTTTTTAATATGATGCATGTTTACTAAGATGTTATTAAAGCCCATTCACCCATTACTAGACAGCCATCCAGCAACTTGTCAACATAAGGATTATGTCCTACAGCAAAATCCCAGCCTCATCTCTACCCGCACCTTGTGTGACCTGCTTGAATAGCAACGTGCTGCTGGGTCAAACACGTGAGCTGTGGTATTACCTCAAACAGTCCAGCAGGGGGCGAACGAATACCTGAACAAGCTAAGGCCCTACCGGTGTGTACTTTGTTAGAATGGCATTAACTATATTTTTATACGGTGGGGTTACGTTCTGACACATTGATTTATACTGTGGTATGACAGCATTTACATTTCTTATACAAAAACATGTATGTGGTGTGTGCAATATAGGCTTAGTTTTGTAGTAAACTGAACATGTTTCCAAGCTGTGACTGTAGGCTAACTATAATATGTAATAATACAGTTTTTTATGTTTGCTTACACGCTAAAATCTAAAGTTTTCCACAATTAATGAAACCCAATACTCAAATACCAAAACATCGGCTCAGGTAGGCACCACTCTAAGCACATTTTCAGCTTCACACATTTTGCAAAACACTACACACAGCGATTTGCAAAACATTACACACATTTAAATGCCATACACACATGATGCTTTTGTAATGTCACCTTTTTTCCATTTCAAAACACTAGCTACCAAATGACCACACACTTGCAACCAACTGGTTAAACACAATTGTCATGTGCCAAAACACTAAGGGAAAAAATGCAAAACACAGTAATCATACTTAAACACTGTAAAATAGAAAGCAGGGGCATAACTTTGACTTGAATATGAATGTAAAGCTTAGTAAATAAAGTAAAGTAAAGATTAGAGTGAAGAGGTAAATACTATCACTGCAAGGTACAATGGGAGGAGAGCAGACAGAAAAGACAAGGACTAAATTGATCACATTGGAATGACATTGGTTGACTACCTTGAAAACGCTATGTTGAGACTTGCCACCAAATTAGCCAGACATGATACTTAGAGTAACTTTTTGTCTCCAACAACACTGTGTTTTACTATGTTTGCTGTGAATATGGTTCTTTGAAAAAATGGTTTTCAACATGCAACCATGCAACAAGCAAACACTTCAGCATATTGACTGATTTTGGATTACATAAAAGTAAAAAAATATCTATTGAAATATATTTAGTGAACAGCATTTGTCATGTGTGTAGTGGTCTCGGTATATATTTGTAACTTTACCACAGTTTTAGTGAAGGGGAGGAAAAAAAAAGTTACCCCACCAGGGTTTGAACCCAGGTCTCCAGGGTACCAAACATGCACTTTGACCACAACACCAAAGAGCCAGACAGTGTGTTATGGTACTCAGAGCACACCCAAAACCCTAATGATGGTCACTCCTGAACTTATCCTTGCATATTTGGACAGAGTACACAACATTGTAACTGCAGTGAACACGAATGAACGCATGCGTTACATTGTTGTGTGGGACAATGTGTCCTTTCATAGATCTCCTTTGGTACGAAATTGGTTTCTACAGCATCCACAGTTTACAGTCCTTTTTCTTCCACTATACTCATCTTTTCTAAATCCAATAGAAGAGTATTTCTCAGCATGGCGGTGGAAGTTTTACGATCTCGATGAAATTCTGTGGCCAGATGCAGCAAGGAGAAGGGATGCCTATTTTTTTCTTCAACATGGTTAAAGATACTGTTGTGTATTGTTTTGTTCAGTATATACTTTGTTGTCAAACTGCAACTATTGTCTGAGTTGAGTCTAGTTACAGGATAAAAAAATAAACATTTTCATTGGTCTGCAGAATTGCTGTCATGTAGTGTCGAATTTGTGAATTGGTGTCATCGGGTGAATTTACTATATTTTACTTTGTCTGTGTAATTTACAAGAGAGCAAATGTTACAATTATTTTGCATTTATTACCACTGTGTCTAACTTATTCCAATACAATCATATGATGTGACTCATGTGTGTGCAATTTGGTGCCAGAATTGCATTTTTATAAATATGTGTACACTTTTGACAAAAGAATAGCATTTTGCAATAGAGCTGGGGTGTTCTGTTAATTGGGTATATGGTTGCATTAACTGTGTGTAGTGTTTTGTCAACATGGGCCCAGTTTTTAAAATTGAGTTTAAGCAACTGTAAAAAACTGTAATGTATATACATTTTTTTTAACCTTATTAGTGTGCAAATGTTCATCCCACAGCATACAAAAAATTAGCCAGAGGTGTTTTGTATCCCACCACCCATTCTTTGCTATCCAGTAAACTGCAGAGGAAACTGCATAAGTGTAGGAGGTAGGGTGGTGTGGGTGTGTGTGTGTGTGTATATGTGTCTCTATGTCTGGGGAAAGGGGAGGCGTGGTCAGAGATGCAAACGAACTCCCACCCCACCTCTTTTTTTTGTTTATCTGCCCTGTGCAGCAAGGGCAATCCGCTTGTGTGGGTACAGGCAGTATAAATAGCAGCTGGGGCTGTTGGTTTAGCGGACAAACAGGAGCACAAATAATTCATCACCATCCCCATCACCACCCCCATCACCATCCCATGCTCCCAGCAACGCTGCCCCCTTTGTGCCTGCTTGGGTCATGTCTTGTGTGGGATGAAAACCTTCAGAGATGCTTGGCGGCTAATGGAAGTGACCCATATACGTTAAGTGGGCAAAAGCAGATGTGTGGTGTGTGTATGTGGTGTGTGTGTGTGTGTGTGTGTGCGTGTGTGTGGTGTGTGTGTGTGCATGCGTGTGTGTGTGTGTATGTGGTGTGTGTGTGTGTGTGTGTGTGTATGTGTGTGTGTGTGTGTGTGTGTGTGTGTGTGGTGTGCATGTGTGTATGTGGTGTGTTCGTGTGCGTGTGTGTGTGTGTGTATGTGTGTATGTGGTGTGTTTGTGTGTATGTAGTGTGTGTGTGTGTGTGTGTGTGTGTGTGTGTGTGTGTGTGTGTGTGTGTGTGAGGACAGCAGCTGGAGCAGCTGGAGCTGGGACCTGCAGAGTGGTCCTATGTGGATCAGTAGCATATCTGAGTCACCCTGAGCCCTCAGGAGCAAAAAGCCTTCTTCTTCTAGTGGAGGGGCCAGGGGGTGGTGGTGGTGGTCGGGGGGGATGGGGAGGGGGTGTAGTGTCAAGGGCCTGATGGAAGGGGGAAAAAGAAAGATGTAGTAAGTGAGAGAGAGATAGTGACTGAGCGAGAGAGAGTGAATTAGTAGTGAGAGAGAGAGAGATAGAGAGAGAGAGAGAGAGAGAGAGAGAGAGAGAGAGAGAGTGGATAGTTGACAAGAGAGTGAGAGTGGGTGTGTGTGTGTGTGAGAGAGAGAGAGAGAGAGGGTGGATATTTGACAAGGAAAAACAACAGCGAGAGAGCAAGCCTGACACAGAGAGAGAAAGAGAGTTAGAGAGTTAGAGGAGTGGGAGATGAAGTGAATGAGTAAGCAAGAGTGAGAGAGTGAGTGAGCGAAAGTGGCCCAGTGTGAGCTATGGCTGCTGTTGCTGAATACAACATCATTCTTATTTAACGTCACTCTAGCCAGGCCAGTACATGGGCACAGCATGCATATATTCAGTGCCCTGGAGCATGAAGAGACATGGCCATTTGTCATTATACCCAATAGAGTACCCCTCATACTGAATAACACCAGCGCTGTCAGTCTGTGTCTCAGCCAGGAGATGTGCCACGGTGTATGGTAAATGTAAATGACTTGAATTGAAGCGCTTTTTTTGCAAAACAAATGCAAGGACAAGAGCTTTGTGCATCCATGCATAATAAGCTGAGTTAACTCAGTCTATGACCTTCCTGCAGCTGCAAACAAGCTGAGTACGGAAAACCACCAGTGAGTTATGATGTGGCATCATCATCATCATTTCACAGCAGCATAGTCTGAATACACTAACTCTACCCCTCCACCATACTACCCAAACTCGTCCTTTGAATTTTAATGCTAATGAAAGATGCTTTTACCTGAGATGAACTCCATCAGTGGAGATGGGGAAATGGAGGATGAGGGATAAAAACAGCCATTTGTGATAAGGGGGCATAACTGGCGGTGACAGGATTCTCTTTTTTTTTTTCCACTCCAGTGGTGCCCTGCGGAGCGCGGGACTGACAGATGAGCACATGGGGGGGTGTGGGGTGTGGGGGGGGGGGGGGGTGCGGGGGGTGGGGGCGCGGGTACGACTGAGGGAGGGATGTCACGCCATGTTCCTCCCCATCCGCCTCCCTCCATGATCACAACATTTCCCGGACTGGTCCCACATTTACAAAACATTTCCAGCATCGGCCTCAGTAGATCAGGTGTCTTCAACCTTTCATGGGTTTGGGTTCAAAATAATTTGTTTATAATATTTTAGAAATATTGTATTGTATTTGTGTATTGTATTGTATTATTGTTTATTAATATTTGTGTTATAACGTGCCTATATATTTCTATTTGTCTATTTAATGCATAAGTATACTTAGTCAATAAAACTAATTCTGATTCTGATTCTGATTAAAACCCTGCAGTAAAAACATGCTGTTTTTAGAACATCCATTGTGGACACTTCAGAAGCTTCTAGACTGCATTAGAACCCCAATGCAAACAGACCCTTCAGAGGAACAACAACAACAACAGGGAAACACCATGTAGGTAAACACTGGTTGTGAGGCGAGGATGGTACAAACACTTTGTACATGCAAGGCTGAGGCAGAGGAGGGCTCAGCACTCACTGGGCATTTGTAAATGCATGTCCACGGGTTACATAATATGGGAAACAACTCACTATGTGTTAGTGTAACAGCAAAACACAGTTGCGTAACACACCATTCTTTGTCAGAACACATTCATATTTCTCTCACTTTTTTTCAGCCAGCCTTATGTTTAACTCTCATCCATAAACCACTTCCTGAATCATCGATTTTTGCATGGTGCATAGTCAAATACACGAGCCAGCCCAATGAAGCACTCTCCGATGATTAAAAAAGGTCATTTATATTTCAGGCCACTCATTGCATGCCTGACTCATGCCTGAATCAACAGCATTTGCATTTACACACATCCGGGTCCGTTTTACAAGCCCCCAAAGCAGCTACACAAACCATTCTCCTGCAGATTATCTCTCGCAGATTCTATTATGTATTATATGGATTATGTAACATCACACATATGTTTATTAAGCTGTAATGGACTGGTGGCCCTGATGCCTTGCCATCTGCGGCAGTTTGTTTAATTTTTACGCGATTCCATAAAAACAAATGACAGCCTTGGGGGTGAGTGGGGTGTGTGTGTGTGTGTGTGGGTGGGGGGGTTTACACAGTGATAAGGAACATGGCGGCTGTGGATGAAAGAGAGATTGAAAGCCTCGGAGGATTAACTCGGGTCACTTTTGCCTCCCGGCACTGCAGAGAGGGCACCTGGCTGGGCCGATTAATGACTCCAGACCCCCACGCCGGAGGAGCCATTTTGTTTCCATATTTTAACCGGCATGCAAAACAACAGGTGTTGCAGAGACGTAGAATTAGCCAATTAACATTTGAAACCATCTGCAGAATTTGGATGTTATGTAATGCTCCGGTGTGCCAGAGCTGTACCTTAAATGCCCATTGGTTGTGTGTTATTAGGCCCTCGAAAAGGTTTCAGGACAGAACCCAAGCTGGGGCCAGTTGCTTGGTAAGGATGAAAGTTAACTGAGAAATAAAAGAAGATTGATGTTTCCACACTCTATTTTTGCCCTTCAAGAAACACTAAATATAATATTGATAGAGCCCAAGTTTGGGCCAGTTGCTTGGTAAGAGTGAAAGTTAACTTAGAAAAAAAAGATTCATATTTCCACACTCAATTTTTGCCTTCCAAGAAGCACTTTATTTGCTTTTATTAACTTTTGAACACTTCACATAGTAAGATATATCTTTAACGACTGGGGGGACTTTGGGCATTCCAAGGTGACAGCATTGCATGGCATGGCATTGACTAAAGGGGCTTTGAGGACAATATTAATATTATTGTTGTTGGAGGGATGGCCCAGAACTGTATTGCAGAAAACGGTATGGCCCAATATCTAGCAGTGAGTCTGTTTTTGAAATTGAATTCAAAAAGTTTCATTTTTTAGCTATTTATTTGTTTTGTGGTTCATGCTACGACAGCAATACACTAGCCTGAGCCTCCTTAGAGCTGAATAAAATCAGCTGAGGTCAAAGACATGTCATGAAACTAAAACTGACCTCTGCCTCCCACACACATTATCACTGATCTAACATTGGCACAGCTTGTAAAATGCATATGGGTAACTGGTTTACAGGGTGAGAGGATAGGGCCATATGTTATTAAAACTTTACTGCATAGAAAAAGGCGGGATGCAAAGAGCACTGGCTGGCCTTGCTGACCTGTGAAACACAGTGATGAATTATGCCCATATGGACCATGTCACATAACTGTAATATATAGAGTTTAATAAAGAATATGGTACTCAATGAGTGTGTAAATGAGGAAGAAATACAAAGTCTGCCACAGTATGTATTAATGCATTTATGCTTTAGTTATGCAATGAGTCTAAACCTCATGGTGACTGATACAGATTATATAGGGAGGATTTTAATTAAACACCTAAAGAGAGATGAGTTCCCCCCTACTGTGCAATAGTGACCTTCTCGCTTTTTTAACATTTTGACAGCGTTCATCCTCTCCTTCAACTCACATTCTTTGGCGTTTTTTCTTCCGCATTAATGCCCATTAGCGTCACTCTCCTCTCCTCAGATCGGCACACGGTTGGGAGTTGACTCGGAGACATTTGTCTCTAAGCGATGCCATTAGCCGCGGCTTCTAGATTAGATGTGCTAACTCTCCCTGACGGAATTTGGAGGCGGAGGCGTAGCCAGGCAGGGGGTCACTGGAGACTCGGCGAGCGCGTGGGCTACCGGTACAGCTCATTTCAGCAGTCTTATTGGAAAATGGCGCTTGGGATAATAACCTTATTTCACTCGCTTTCTTGAGGAAAGAAAAAAAATTATGGTTGGTATTGTTTTTTGGTGAGGTGAAATCCATTACTCTTTTTCTTTTCTTTTTTATGTTATTTACAAGCGCCATCCACCACTGTGCTGCTGCTCCTAGCAATTACTTTTTGGTATTGACAGTCTCACAAATCTAAACACAGATGTTGGCAGCCTATTTCTTGTAAAAAAAAAAAAAGAATCTGTGGCTGCTCAGGGTGTTCCTAACTCGGAGCTGAATGTAGAGACCTTTAACTTCTTCGGCCAGCGTCCTTCCTTCCATGTCGTTTGAACTGCAGTCCATGCATTACTGGCTTGTGGTAGAGATCGATAGCTGTCACAGCAGGCTATTGGAGGGAGGGAAAACAACGGGAGTGGACAGTAGATGGCATCTATCTGCCTCAGAAAGGCCAGAGGGAACACCGTGTTCCCTAAGAGCTCACTTCTGTTCACACACGTTTGCGTAAGAGCAGCTTTTATGCACAATAACTCATGAATGGGTTTTCTGTAAAGTAGGCCTAACAAAGACACATATGGCACAAACAGGCTATACAGCGCGCATGGACACATTCACTGCGCTTCATGTGCAGGTAAAAATAACTCACTGTTCAAACAAGGCTGTGGTCGTGATAGACTTCCAACCATGAAGTGCTTGTGGACCAAAATACCCTACAATATAGCCTTCACAAAGGAGTAATGTTTTTCACTTCAAAGGCAGCTTGTAAAAAATATGAAATTTATGAAGTCTGACTGCATGTTAAATGTTTTTTTCTTTCTGTGAAAACATGACACATATTTACCCAGGATTTGTGGAAGGTTCAAGCCTGTGACATAAATAGCTAACAAACAGCACAGAGCACAGAAAAAGGACTTGACAAGATGATGACATTTTCTGACAGCCTTTCCCACAAGGCAAAGAGCAAGATCTGGGGCTTCCCCACAGTTGCTGGGGCAACAACCGAGTGTGTTGTGCCACTATGGTAAGGGGCACACTATGGTATTTAGACATGCTCAGTGAGGGGCATAAATGGTGGGGGGTGGGGGAGTGTGGGGGGGGGTATTTATGGTCAAGGTCAAGGTATCTTTAATGTCCACATGGGGCAATTTGTTATGCAACCAGCAAAGAAATACACACACCAACAATAAATGGGTGGACACTGCTGCTTATAATTTTATAATTTTGGGCTGCACTTGATTTCAGTATAAGGTCACACACTTGATGTGAATGACCCTATAGATGGTCCTGTGGACAGTCTACAGATGGCGATGATTAATAGCCCGTCAGTGGTGACCGTGACTTGTAAAGGTCAGAGATTAGGTTTTAATTAAGGTGATAAGTTAGAGAACAATTAACACCATGAAACTGGATTTCAACAAACCATCTGTGATGCGTCTGTGTGCGGATATATCCAATTAAAGTGTTACTGAACATAATAATGGTCACCAGAGTAATAAAGCAATGCTTGTCATTACAATTTCTATAAGGGCTCTCTACCACTTTTCTGTCTTATGGCTCCTTTGATCAAGGCATTTTACATTTTCGCTTCAGGGATGTGCTATTGGAATGTTAGCTTCAGGGATGTAGTATTTTTGATATCAGTAAAAAATAAACATTTAAAACATGTATTTCAAAGACAAAATATTAATGTAACATTGTAGTATTATATTGTAATACATGGTAAGGCTACTGTGTTTTGAAGTGGATATTTGGTGCAATAATTTTCTGTATTTTGCCCATCCTGGTTAGCATCAATCCAGAACTGTGTGAGCTGGCAATTATTCATCTCGTACTGGTGTACAGGTTTATATCATGGCGTCATTCACTGCACAGAGGGAGCTAGTGTGTGTGTGTGTGTGTGTGTGTGTGTGTGTGTGTGTGTGTGTGTGTGTGTGTGTGTGTGTGTGTGTGTGTTTTATGCGTGTGTGCTTGTGATTGTGATGTCCCCCTTATTCGACATTGCTGATCTCCACATGCCTATTTTTGGGTGCAGTGCTGTAGTTTCAGGGCCCAATCTGCAGTCATATTTCAGGACCCACAACAGCAGTTACAGCAGCTGAGTGGTGCTGTGTGGAGATGCTGTGAAGCATTATGTTCCCCATTAAAATATACAATGCTGGAAGAGTAATGGTAATTACTCTTTGCCAAACTGTTCAAGAACACAAGAACACATCCTTTGTATAAAATGTGCTGTACAAGTACAACATTATTATTATTATTATTATTATTATTATTATTATTGTTGTTGTTGTTGTTGTTGTTGTTGTTGTTGTTGTTTTTGTTGCTGTTGTTATTATTATTATTACTATTATTATTGTTTATTATTATGTGTGGGATGGTACCTTCGGTGGGGAATGAGGTTCACCTGATCATTTGAAAGCCATCAGCAAAAGGTTATAGTAGAGTTTATTGCCAGCATCCATAATCAATACTCTGGGAAGTCCAAGGTCTGCAGGGTTGTGTTCTATGCCCTTGGTGTAGGACTTGAAGTACACCCTTTTCCAGTGTGTGTGTGTGTGTGTGTGTGTGTGTGTGTGTGTGTGTGTGTGTGTGTGTGTGGAGGCTAGGTGGGGGTCATCATCATTTGTTTGTGAAAATGAGTCTCCCACACAACAGGCACACACACACACACACACACACACACAAAAGACACACACATACACATATATACACAAACACCCAGTCCCCACTAAGAGCTACGGTTATTTGGTTCCACCATTCTACCTCCTACGAACCCCTTGGAGTCCCCGGAAGAATGATGTGTGTAATTTACTGACTGTGAGCAGAGCAGAAAGCACACAAGCTCTTAAAGTTTCCTCAAACCTGAACTCTGTGGGAGGCATCGTTATGAAACGTCAATTGCGGATAATATTACCAACATGATCATTCACCCTCACCAAAACAGGAAGTTCAACCAACCATGGCCTATGCCACACTGCAACACCTGCAAACATATGTGTGTGTGTTTCTTCCCCCGCTCCCTTATTCTATCTTGACTTATATCTATGCCTTTGTTGCCTCCTTCTCAGACACATGGCTTCTTTTGGCAAGAGAACAACCCGTGAACAGGTGGCCCAGCACCTGCTCCGTTCCCCTCGCTTGCTAAAATTACAAGGCAGATAGATGATATTTAAAGGTGAAAAGCGCCAACGCACAGCACAACACAACACAGCACAACACACAACACAACACAACACAACACTTTCCCCAAGGAAGGAAAGGCATACAAAATGGTGGTGGGGGGAACTGTGACTGCCACCATCATCACTCTTTCCCAGTGCAGCACACGTGCGCGGGCGACCGAGATAGTTTCGCACTGATGATCATAATAATGCGCCACAAAGCAAGCAAAGCAAAGCAAGCGAGCAAGCTCCTGAGCTCCTTCATGCGAACGAGCTTCCGTGTCCAATTATAGCCTTGCTCCAGAGGCCCCTGAGACCTGCAAAAAGAGAGGGGGAAGAAGAGAGAAAAAAAGGAAAGAGAAGGGAAAAAAAATCACACGCAAGCTGTGTGGAACATACTGACGCACTGCTGCCATGGCGGAGGAAGCCTCGGCTGGGTGTGAGGCGGGCTGCGGGGGGCAAAGGACGTAGGCCAGAATGACCCACGCCTGACCAGCAAGACTCTCTGCAGGAGGTAGGTCCCACCTTCCCCATCACCATAGTCTCTCCCTCTCGCTTTCCATCTCTCTCTCTCTCTCTCTCTCTTTCTCTGTCTCTCTCTCTCTCTCTATCTATCCATCTATCTATCTTCCTGTGTCTCTCTGTCTTTCTCTCTCTCTCTCTCTCTCTCTCTATCTATCTATCTCTCGCTCTCTGTATCTATCTATCTATCTATCTATCTATCTATCTATCTATCTATCTATCTATCTATCTATCTATCTATCTCTCTCTCTCTCTCCCTCTCTTTCTCTCTCTCTATCTCTCTCTCTCTATCTCAGGGGGTAGTAGGTGCCCACTGCTGTGCAGCTGAAGGTTGTATCGCAGCGGAGAACTAAATGGCCTCGTCAGTGACGAAAGCAGGCCGGCGCCGTAGCTGTGGGGGATCTTGTGTGGGTGTCCTCTCCTCCACACAGATAGGTCAAATCCATTTACCCAAAATTGTGGCCTTCTGACTCTTTTATGCTCTTTTAAATAGTTTTGGGTGCTTGTAGTCTCTGCGTGCGACCACTTTGTATGGAGATGTGGCTGTGTCCTTGCATGTAGGTTAGGAGAGCTGGTGCATGCACAGCAGCAGTGGTGCCTTGGGTAAGAGATGGTTCATGGTGTGTGTGTGTGAGAGAGAGAGCGAAAGAGAAAGAGAAAGAGAAGTGTGTTTGAGAGAGAAAGAGAAAGTGTGTGTGCGTGTGTGTGTGTGTGTGTGTGAAAGAGAGACAGAGAGGAGTGTGTGTGAGAGAGAAAAAGAGAGAGAGAGAAGAGAGAGAGAAAGAGAATGCGTGTGTGCACATGTGTGTGTGCGTGTGTGTGTGTGTATGTGTGTGTGTGCGTGTGTGTGTGTGTGTGTGTGTGTGTGTGTGTGTGTGTGCGCATGTGTGTGTGTGTGAGCAGGGAGGGAACACTGCTGGGTGTAGCGCAGGACTATGCACACGTCTCTCTGGCCTGTGGCGTGGCACTGCTGTGTGTTCACTTAGCCCTCCTGGGGCAGAAGAGGGGAGAGGAGAGAGGAGAGGGGGAGAGAGTGGAGAGGGGAGAGGAGAGAGTGGAGTAGGACAGGATAGGAAAGGGGAGAGAGGAGGAGAGGAGAAGTGAGGAGGAGAGGAGGAGGGGAGAGGGTAAGAGGAGAGGAGAAGAGGAGAGGAGAGAAACACCATGCCTCCCTCATCTGACATTTGTGTTCACGCTTCGGTATGAAAAAGTCTATCAGCCATCCACCCCCCACAAAGCAGCTTTTGCTCTCTCTCTCTCTCTGTTCATCTTTCTCTTTCTCTCTCTGTTAATCTCTCCCTCTCTGTTGATCTCTCTCTTTCTCTCTGTTCATCTCTCTCTGTTCATCTCTGTCTCTCTCTGTTCATCTCTCTTTCTCTCTCTGCTTCTCTTGTTAACTCTCTGTCTTTCTCTGTATGTCAATCTGTACACCACTCTCACCGACTGCTCTCATCTCTTTCTCATCTCCTGTGTCTGCCTCCACTTCAATTTTCGGACTGTCTTTCCTAGTTTCTGTCTTCGTAGCACTGATGGACAAGCTGTCTCTCTACTGTTCTCTCTCTCTTTCTCTCTCTCTCTCTCTCTCTCTCTCATGTTCATGTCATTCTCCCCTAGCTACTCATGTTCATATCATTCTCCCCTAACTACTTTTTGTCTTTTTTTTCTCTATCTTTTTTATCCACTTTCTGTCACTCATCCCCCTCTCCCTCTACCTCTCTGGGCACTCTGTCAGCAGGAGGGGATTATCAGTCTCTCCATGGGATTCTGTGTCACTGGAAGGGGTGTGTGTGTGTGTGTGTGTGTGTGTGTGTGTGTGTGTGTTAGTGTGTCTGTGTCTATGTGTGAGTGTGTGTGTGTGTGTCCGTGTGTGTGTGTATCTCTATGTATGTGTGTGTGTGTGTGTGTGTGTGTGTGTGTGTGTGTGTGTGTGTGTGCGTCTGTGTCTATGTATATGTGTCTGTGTGTGTATATCTCTCTGTATGTATGTATGTATGTATGTATGTATGTATGTATGTATGTATGTATGTGTGTGTGTGTGTGTGTGTGTGTGTGTGTGTGTGTGTGTGTCCATGTGTGTGTGTATGTATGTATGTATGTGTGTGTGTGTGTATGTGTGTGTATGTGTGTGTGTGTGCGTGTGTGTGTGTGTGTCAGTGTGTGTGTCTATGTGTGTGTGTGTATGTCCATGTGGGTGTGTGTGTATCTCTCTGTATGCATGTGTGTGTGTGTGAGTGTGTGTGTGTGTGTGTGTGTGTGTGTGTGTGTGTGTGTGCGGTGTCTGCAGATGTGATAGCAGAACACTGGCGGGGGTGTCTTCACTTCCTGTCTGTGGGCCTGCTTTCACTTCGGCTGTGAAACAGGAGCCTGTGCTAACGACACACACACACACACCCACACACACACACACACACACACACACACACACACACACACACGCCTTTGCTAACGTCGGCCACTCTTCTAACCCAGACCAGGCTCTAGCTGGCCTCATCTCTTGATCACTTGAGATGTTTAAAACTGCACTGTTACTCAGCCATTGGTGTTCCTCAAGGATGCAAGCTCCACAATTGTTTGAACTGTTGATCTGTTTGTTATGTATCAGTCTTTACATCAACGTTTTTATGGTACAACTTGTTTGTGGAAGAACTGCAGAAAGAGAAGTGGTGAGCTACTGACTGAGACATGCTCAAATGGATGTTTTGTTTATTACCATTAAGCATACCGTACCAGGCTCTTGTAGTTGTGCTGTTGCTGAGAAGTAATAATTGTGTCAGTATGAGGTTTTCCAGAGTAATGATGACAGTTTGTCATTTGTCACAGAGAGTCTTCAGAATTACAGCAATGCTAGTAAAGAGGCAAAAAGCTATTAGCTGTGCAGCTTGAGAAAGAAGAATCAATTTAATAATGTAGCCCGAGAATCAGAATCCATTTCACTTGCCGAGAATGTCAGCACAAGCACTTCCAGACAGCTGGTTTAGATCTCTTGTTTTAGAGTGAGTATTGTGTTATTGATAATGCACGGGGATGCTATCTACTGTACAAACTTGAATCACATAGCATTGCAATAGCACTGCTGTCCTGTGTTTCATTAGCTAGACTGGACTAATTAATGGGATTGATTGAGAGGGTTTAGTGTCCCGCCAACCCCTTTTAAGGTCTTTTAATGGCTCTTTCATTACTGTAGTACCTCACAGAGAGGTAATCTCACAAACATGCAGTCAAATGCATTCCATAATTCTGTCTACAGACTGTTTATATGAAATGAAATTGGTTTTTAATTTCGCAATCTTCTACAGATTTAGCATCTTCTGCAGATTTTGGCTGAAGTCTTTAGTGAATGTCATCCCAAAATGTACCTTTCAGCATGCATCACCTCATCCATTGCTCATCCATTGTATGACCACAGCAGAGTAGTGCTTGTTTGAAGGCTGTTGGTTAACATCTTGCCACCTGTGTTTCTATGGGAAATATCAGTCAGGGAAGAAGTGGTATGGCATACATGTGGAGCTGACGCGGTGCATGAACCAGCAGAGGCCCCCTTTGCCAGCCATCTCCTGTCTGCCTCCCTGCCTGCCTTTCTGTCTGCCTGCCTGCCTGCCTGCCTGCCTGCCTGCCTGCCTGCCTGCCTGCCGGCGCTCCTGGTCACGAAGACTCGTTTGGAGGCCCATCAGCTCCTCCTCCCACCACTGCCATTCTGGGTGCAGCAGACCATGAAGTTGCCTGCGAACAAGGCAACTGTGACAGCTCACCCCCCTAAACACACACACCAATACAGACCCACACATGCACACACACACACACACACATGGTTTCAAGAGCATATAGAGGAAAGCTACATACATTACATCATGGCAAAAACACATGTGTGCTTATGTGCATACTGTGGGAATGCGTGAATGCATGCATAGTCTGATGCATACATGCAGTCATACACAGTAAGAGAGGGGTAGGAGGAGGGGAGGGTAGGGAGGGAAAGTAAAACATTTTTTAAGTAAACCTGTTTATTCAAAACTGGAAAAACTCTTGAAAACATCATTAAAGCGGAAGGCTCATTAAAAACAGGAATACGGACAAAACTTGGTCATCTCTTACCATACAAAAAAAAAAAACAGCTCAAAAGCTGAGCTGAAAAGGGGGACAGGATTGTTGTCCTAATTTTCCCTCCATTATGCCATATTAATTTAAAGTATTTCTCTTTTTTTTGCTATTGTTATAACTATGTGTGCAAATTCCTGAGCCAGTGAATATAAACTCTAGTAGTAAGAAGCATGACAAAAAGAAGTACACTGACAACACATTATACTCATACCTGCTGCCTGCCTCATGAAATATACATTGGAGACCACAGCGTCGTCTATATATAGGAAATATACTGATCGCCCCGGGTCACACAAACACACTCTTCTCTATCGAGGCTGGAAGTATAAGGTGTCGGATATTGATCGTTCGTGCGGAGAATGAAACATGTGGGTTGATGGGGTGCTGTGGATGCATCAGAGATGGGGAAATGAAACAGCCCCAAAGCTGACCTGAAAAGGGGGACAGGATAATTGTTGTCCTAAATTTCCCAACTCTAAGTATTTTTTTTGGTTTGCTATTACTATAACTATGCATGCTGGGAATAAAAACATGTCTGTTGATGGTGTTGGTGCATCAGAGATGGGAAGTGGGTGGAGCTGGTCCAGAATCCCACTGGAGTGGGACAGTCACTGGTTTCCAGCAGTGTAGGAGTGGAGGCTGGGTGGAGCATTATTACCTTTAATATGTCCGCATCGCAATGTGCGGCAGACTCGCTGCCAGCTGAGAAATGCTGTTGTCATCAATTTCAGGTTATTACTGTAATGGCTTTGGCAGGGTGAGGGAAGAAGAGATTTTTCCCTTCCCACCCTTCTTCTTCTTCTACTTCTTCTTCTTCTTCTTCTTCTTTTTCTTCCTCTTCTTCATTTTCATCTTTGCTCAGCCATCTAATAAAAGTGTCTCTCTGCGGCACAGCTCAGTCAGAGCAGCAGAGGAATGAGCTGTGGCTCAAAAGGATGTCTGTGTGAATCAGCTCGGGGGTGTGTGAGGATGTGGCTTGTGCTCAGCATGACGGCTCGCAATGGCCATACCCCCCCCCTCTTTAAAGACGGCATGTGTTCGCTATACAAACTACACACAAAGAAACAGAAGGATATGAGAAACCAATCTGCTTTTTACTGGAATCAACATTAGTTTCTTATGTAACTTACAAGAAATGGATGTCAGTAGGATCTAATAGACACTGAGACAGGAAGTAGGGGGAGGGGTCGTGGGGCTTGGAAGTAAAGGCGGTGGTGTGAGTTGATGTGCAGCTGCATGCACTGAATTGTCACGGTCACATTGCCATTCTGAATCAACGCCAACAACATGACTTGGTTGTCATTAGGGGTTTTGCAGAATTGAAAGTCCCCCCCCCCCCCCCCCACCGTGAAGGGAAAGAAATGGATACAGCTGCATATTTTGCGGTGATCGTGCAGAATTTACTCAAATACAACACCCTCACCCCACCCCACCCCCATCCACCATCCATAAACCACTTCCTCGTATGACCTGCACTTCATAACTAAACACAGACAGAGAAAAAAAAGGCCATCAGACCGAGGGGAGGAGGGGGGTGGGGATCCACATTGCTCCCGCTCACCTCACGTCCCAGGCCAGGGTTGCAAATGAGAAATTAAAAGGCAGCTCGTGGGCGAGACTAGACCCATGAATCACCCTCTCGAACATTAATGCTAAAAATGAATAGCGGGGGCGACACGGAGACCCCATCGAGAGGTTATGCAGGGTGACCTGCCGCAGCCCCCAGACGGGAACACGGCTACAGTAAATCCCTGTGCAGAGACACAGAGAGAGAGAGGGAGAGAGAGGGGAGAGAGAGAGGGAGGAGAGAGAGAGAATAAAGATGGAGAGAGTGAGAGGGACAGAGAGAGAGGGAGAGGAAGAGATGCAGTGAAAAGAACGGAAGAGAGGGAGATAGAGAAGAGAGGGGGAGAGAGAAGAGAAAGAGAGGAACACAGAGAGAGAGAGAGAGGGAGAGAGAGACTCTCATGCATAGTGGCCATTGAGCTGTCAGAGCTATTAATAACACCTCCTCCCCCACCCCCGTGCCTTGCTGCCTTGCTGCCTTGCTGCCGTGCTCCAGTCTTTGTGTCACTGCACTTCAGCTCTTTCTGCCCCCGGGGGGTCCTCGGTCCAAGGCAACCACTCCGCAAGCCCCCGCACACACACACACACCACCGCCTGTATTTCACCCGCCGGAGGGCCCCGAGAAGCAGCCGCGGCGGCTGTAGCTTTTCCCAGAGTGCCGTTCATGTCACAGCCACGCAGCCTCCAGAGCCCCATCAAGCCGTCCGCAGGAGTGCGATTTATAGGCAGGCGCCCTCCGAGTCGCACCTATACCTCGGGCTTAATTAAATCGGGGTAATGGTCCTGGTTTACTGGACCCTGGCCCAGGAAGTACTGCTCTCTCTCTCTCTCTCTCTCTCTCTCTCCCTCTCTCTTTTGCTCTTTCTCTCTCTCTCTCTCTCTTTGTCTTTCTAGCCCTCTGCTGCTGCCCTGTGCCCATTCTTCTCTGGCTGCCAAAAAAACTGATGAAGTAAACCATCACTGACTGGCTCTGGGCTTATGGATCCAAGTTCCAACAGTCCTATCCAGCAGCACTATGGAGCGCATACTGCAGAGTATGCGCTTGGACTATGCAGCAAATTCTATCTATCAAACAATAGCATTTAGAGCACATACTTAAGAATTAAGAATTAAGAAATAAACCAAATAATGGCGGATCAATAAAATAATTCATCATGTTTAGTAATCCGTCCACACTAAGTAATGTTTAGTGTCTGTCCAAACTATTCAAATCAAGTCCGTAAAACTAGACTGTCCCAGTTTGTCTGGCTTGGGCTACGTCTGAAAAATTACTGCCTGAAGACAAGACAATCTGAATCTGCTGTGTCTTGTGTACTGGCGCCTAAAGAAAACCCATTACGCCAAAACTGAAAAGAGACGGAAAAGAGAAAAAAAGTGCAAACATTTCCTGTGTGAATAACTAATGGCTGGACAAATACAAAAAGGCTCTATCAGGGCTAATTGCAGAGTGGTTTCAAGTTACATAAAACACTTTTTTTTTTCGCTGATGCCGTGATGTCAGCAAGCAAGTAGAAGTGAGTAGATGCAAAGTGCTCCACCACCAGTTCTGCCAACAAACACATACACACACACACACATGCACATAGATACAAACACATGCACACACACACACACACACACACACACACACATTGTCCAATAATTATTCCCACCATCCAGTGTGAACAGGACAGTTCCAGCGTCTGTTGTGCATATTAAAGATGGGCATTTGTGGACTGATTCTGTTCTGTGAGCTCCTGTGAAGGGGAGCCAGATTGGCATCCTCTAGTCCAGTCAGAGAGAAAACAAATATGTTGACCATGTCCCCCTCAGAGGGAACCATACAGACGTTTTTACAGGGAGCCAAGTCCAGCCGACCCCTTAGTGCAGTCAGTAATTGTTGTTAGTCACATTCGTTGGAATTCATTTGTGATTTTTAATGAGATGCTTCTTTGGAAGGCATTGTTGGATGTTGGGTGATACACACACACATGGCCACACAAACACACATACACACCCAGACACATACACAGCTATTTATTTGCCATGACGCATTAGGCCATTATGTCACTCCCCCCCCACACACACACATACACATACACATACACACACACACACACACACACACACACACACACACACACACACACACACACACACACACACATGCACACACACACACACACACACACACATACACACACACACACACACTTGTTTGCTATGACTCGTCGCATCTCTTGGCAATCATGTGCTTTGTGTGCGTGGTCATATGCATTGCGTGAGATGTGGTTTTCGCCTGGTGGAGCTGTATCTGCGTCATCTAGATTGATTTTTTTTTTGCTGTGAGACTTTCTTTCCTCTCTTTCTCTTTCTCTTCCCTCCGCTTCCTGTCCTTTAAATGGGCGGTTCGGTTGGCCCTGACAGCAAGTGCCTCCTGCTGCTAGCTCTGTGGCTCACACATCACTGGCCTATCATCATCATGAACTGGTGGTGCATACGGTAAAGCATGTCCATTGGGTGCATGCAGAGTTCAAATTACGTAGGGGTACTGGAAGGTACAGTAACCCTCGATCAAGACCAAGTATCCCCTAAAGACACCAGAATAACAGGATTGGGGGGTACCAACATATTAATGTACTTCATGCTTTACGGTTCATGCTTTACAGTTCCCCCCCTGTAAAAGGTAGTATCCCCCAATAATGAAGGACTAATTCACACTCTATCAGGGTAGACAGGGGACAGCTTGTTCACAGAGCAAAAAAGTCGTATAGCCAGAAAACGTAAAGAGAACAAATAAGAATTTGTGCAAAATTTGAATCGAAAAAGTTTTATAATAATAATAATAATAATAATAATAATAATAATAATAACAATAAACTGTATTTGTATAGCACAATTCATACAAGATGTAACTGAAAGTGCTTCAACTGTTTGACAAAAAGCATTTCTTGCAGCTTAGTAGCACCAAAAAAGAGGAAGTTAATTGGGGTGCTGAAAGTTCCTGCTGGTGTTCCCAGGGGGCGACAGGGGTGAGGAAAAACTCCCTGTTTGTGTTAGTTTGTTTACGTCTAGGAAACCCCAGGCAAAACCGCAGCACCTAAGGGAGCCCATCTGCCGGGGCTGGTAGAGAGAAAGTCTCTGATTGTCCAAGAGGTCTGGGAGGGTCTTTGAATAGAGCTGTAAAGAATAGGCGAGGCTGAACAGGTAGGTCTTCAGTTGCCGTTTAATGGTGTCAGTGGATTCGGCTTCTCTGATGTGTTGCAGTAGGGCATTTCATCTCTATGGGGCATAGTATGAGAAGGCTGCGCTCCAGATGCTTTTAGCTGGTGCCTCTGGAACCCTCAGCAGGCCGGCTTCAGCAGATCAAAGGGCTCGTGCGTGCAAGACTGTAAAAGGACAATGTGTCAGTTATATAGCATGTGGCAGGACCAATTACAGCTTTAAATACTAGTAAGAGTATTTTAAAATCAATTCTGTAGGATACAGGTAGCTAGTGTAGTTTGGCTAGTACAGGAGTGATATGCTCCCTCCTTCTACTTTTTGTTAAAAGACTTGTGGCCGAGTTTTGAATAAGCTGTAGTTGTTCGAATGACTTTTTTTTTGGGAGGCCTGCAAATAGGGCATTGCAGTAGTCTAATCTACTTGAGATGAAAGCATGAACAAGTTTTTCAGTGTCCTGCTGGGCCAGGAAAAGGCAAACATTTGCAATGTTTCTAAGATGGAAGTACACCGTTGTTTTCATTTTATTGATGTTAGGTTCAAGGCTTAAGTCAGAGTCAAAGATCACACCTAGGCTTAGAGCAAAAAAAGAAAAAAAATCACTAGGTGGTTACACAAGGCTGTTAGTGCAGCACAGTAAAACAGAACCAATTAGTAATTAAAGGGATTGTCTTTGATCCTCGATTTAACCACAGTCGGTTAAATTACACACTCCTTGCTTCTGTACTCCTAAACCAGTGTGTTGACTGGCTGGAATAGTTGTTTCTTTTACACTTTATTTTACTGCCCCTGTTATATCAACTAGGTAAGGAGCAAGAAAGTGGGTAACAATACGCAACATTATTCACATTGTAAGTGCATAATAGTACATGGTGTTACATGTAGATACACTAAAAAAGAAACCGTAAAATTTTAAAAGGATTTTAAAAGGATTTTAATCATACTGTATATGACCCCTGGTATCGAAGGACATTTAAATTCTTTTGAATTTCATGGCTGCAGTCATTGACTCTTTTTTTCAAACTTAAATTATTTGCTCCAAGTCCCCAGCTTTCCCATTACTGTAATAATATGAGAAGCACTGAAAAAATCCGTACAGATTACCATCTTGGGCTGCTATGATGGCCTGCAGTTCTCTCAGCCTCAGTTTCATGCTCCGTTCTAAAAAAAGTCATCTGAATTTACACATCACTCGACACCCCACAGGCAGGAGCTGGCTCGCTAACCGAGCTTCATTTGCACCTCGAAGGGTGAAGGCTTTATAAAGACGATCTCTAAATTAGCCTCGACTGCGAGACAGGCGGCGAGGTGTCGCTACACTGTGCGTCATTATCAACATGCTGCTTAACCCCACCGCTGGAGTCAAAGTGATTTAATGAGCAGAAAGTTATTTACATGTGAAATGGACAGAGCTGGGGGTAAAAAAAACATGTGTATCACTTGGTGTGTGCGTGTGTGTGTGTGTGTGTGTGTGTGTGTGTGGGGATTGTTGAAATGGCAGATGTTTGGCTTGTGCTTCTGTCTTCGCTGGCAGAGTTTGTCTTTTAATCTGCATGCTGACACCTCTGAGATGCATTCTGATAACACGCCGGCTCAGCAAAGGGCAGATCTCCTCACGCGGGGGATTGTGATTCACGGTTGGCATTTATGGGCCCACTGAGGGAAGGGGCCATATACTGTGTGTGTGTGTGTGTGTGTGTGTGTGTGTGTGTGTGTGTGTGTGTGTGTGTGTGTGTGTGTGTGTGTGTTTATATACATACAATTCATAAACATCCTCCTCCAATTGTTGGAGGCTCTGTTTATATAAAAGCATCTGCTTAACGCAATGCAATGCAATGCAATGCAGTGTAGTACAAACATGTGGCCCACTGACAGCCTGAATCTGATGCTGTCTGACAACTTTCTTTATGTGGCACATACTGTACAAGGTTACTTGCCACATGCAGAGAGGCTGACAAACCGGCGTGAGAAAGCCCAAGTCCTGCCATGTATCCCTTCTGCCTATCTGTGGTCTTAACACAGGTGATTTCACTAAATAGCTCACATACTGTACCTAGCTAAAGAGTAGCACTAATTAGCATCAGCTAGTTCGGTGAATTGGCTGGTACAAATATGTAGCAGGATTTTCACGGTCTGAGCCCGGGATGTCCGCCTCTGCACATACATACAACAAAGGCCATTATCATCATCACCAGTGCTCTGTTAGTGTCCAAGAAAAGATGACCATCCATAAAGCCACTGTTGACTGGACTACTACAAAAAAAAAACATTCTGAAATGTCAGTGTTTGCTTTCATTTAGCTTGCAAGTATGATTCTTCCTAAAATGTAAGTAGCAGCAAACCGCAGACAGTGATGGACAAGAGAAATCACACTGTGCTGGAGTTCTGACCCACTGACTAAAGTAGTCAGGAGCAGCAGTGCCTCAGGGCAGGATGCCAGGTGCAAGCAGCAAGCTGCAGCTGACCAGTGCAGTGCTGTTAATCGAGATTGTCATGTGTGAAGCATGTACTGATCTTTCTTGATATTGTTCAAGGCTGCCAAGATGCTTTTATTTTTATTCCTCCCACTAGTGTTTTCTTTTAGAAAGAAATTACAGTGAAAATTGGGAATTGGTTTAATCACAACTGCGCTCATGAATCCATCATTTATGTATGTCTTGTTATAAAGAGATTAATTTAAATAAATTTAAAGAATAATCTTAAGAAAACTCTCTCTTTTGCACACACACACAGACACACACACACACACACACACACACACACACACACACACACACACACACACACACACACACATACAACTGACAAAGCTGAACTGAAGTGATTGCGAGCTGATTTCTTGACATGGTTACATGGTGATAAGCTTCTCAGAATGTCAGTCAAGCTTGTAGAGTAGGAGTAGGCATGAAGCGAAGGGTGGTAGTCAGATATAAAGACATGCTGCCGTGTGTGTCAAAAGTGTGTGCTCATCAGACAGGTTGCAGCAACATACCATCGGCTGAGTTTCTTCAGTCTAACAGTATCATTCTAAACTACGAGATAATGAGCTCACTGCACATAGTTGTGTGTGTGTATGTGTATGTGTGTGTGTGTGGTGTATGACTGCATGTGTGTATGAAGTGTGTGTTTGTGTGTGTGTGTGTATGTGTGCTCATGTGTGCATGTAGGTACATATTTGTACATGTACATGTGTCTGTGTGTGTGTGTATGTTTGTAACTGTGTGTGTATGTTTGTAACTGTGTGTGTGTGCTTGTTTGTGTGTGTGTATGTTTGTAACTGTGTGTGTGTGTGTGTGTGCGTGTGTGTGTGCATGTGTGTGTGGGTGGGTCTATGGTGCAGAATGCAAGGTAAGCAGTAAATACCTTTGGCCCAGTGCTTCACCCACGCCCACAAATATGCCCCACGCTCCAGTGGGCAGGCCACCGTGGACGGGAATGTGTCACCTGCGAGGAGGAGCGATGACACTGCAGGGGCTGAGGCAGACTGCAGAGCATCTGTCAGTGTCACCAGGGTCCCAGACAGTCCTCTGCTAAGTGCCACCCCCCCCCCCCCCCCCCCCCAACCACCACCACCTACCCCTACCCCCACCCCCACCCTGCACCCACTCTCTCTCAGGAAGCAGACGGGTCGGGGTCAAACGGAATGCACCCGCAGGAGTTACTGGTTAAGTGAAGCGCGTCCAAGCACTTCAGACCCCGGCAGTGGGGAAGGAAAGAGAAACAGCCGCCTGTGTCTGTGTCTGTGTCTGTGTCTGTGTGTGCAGCTCTCTCTCTGCAAGAACTCAGAGGCAGCACATTTTGTCTGTGTGGAAGACAGAAGCCGTTTCTGAATAAGGAGTGGGGAGAGAGAGGTGGCATAAATGTTATGACTTCATAATGAGTTCTTGGAAACTGAGTGATTGCTCGAGATGATTGCTTCGATGAGGGGGCCTGAGAAATGGATCATCGGCCCAGGTGTCTGGCTAGCTGGTGGAATACACTTAAAAGCTGATTGCAGATAAGAGAGAGAGAGAAAGACATAGAGAGAGAGAAAGAGAGAGGGAGAGAGAGGTGGAGGTGGTGGTTATGAGTTTTTCTTCCCTCCCAGGGCATTTTGCATTTTTCGCCAATACAGCGATGCTGAATTACACCAGCAGCAGCAGCAGATCATAATGTTAGGGCTGCCATGGCCACAGTAATAGCCGCTATGCCCGCTGTATTGCTGTGAGGTCAGGAAATAACTCAGGCCTGGAAATAGGTGTTCCAGCAATTTCAACATGAAAAGCGGCCACAAGCTGTGAGAGCTTGTGATTCCATTCGACAGTGGACCATTATGAAGAACATGTAGTTTTTCCCCACACGGTGCCCTGTACAGTGGAGACATATGGTGTCTTTGTTCATTTCCTGTATTGGCAGGAAGGTCTCTTGTGATAAACGTGTCCATGTAACCCCTATTGCACCAGGTCTCTTTCCCCTACACTTGTTTTGCAACTCGCCACCCACATTATTAGAATTCAAACCATCAACTTACACAGAATCATTTTGTAGACCTCCATGTACTCTGCTTTTTATGTGTGTGTGGACCATAAAAATTCAGAGATTGCATAACGGCCCCCGACAAACCGAACGAACGAACGAACGAACGAACTGAGTTCTGGTGCGAAAACACTAAATGGCATCGCCACATTTTCAGTCCTCATTATGTCGAGTGCAAAAACAAAATCAGCAGAGTCATTAAGCCATTAGGAAGCCTCGGCATTGGGGGGGGAACAGCCCCTGCAGCTGTGACCACAAATGAGTTCTGCCTTCGCCTCGCCGCCATACTGCAGTGCAGTGCCATCCATTATACATGAAAAATTGAGTAGCAAAGGGTGGGATATGAGAGCAGGACGTGGTGACAAATAGGTAGTTTTTTTTTTTTTTTAAATGAACGTGCTAAACAGTTTGGATAAAATGAACTGGGAACATTTGCTGCCAGCAGTATTAGAGTTTTTTTTTTTTTACAGCAAATTGGGAACAAACAATGTAATTTTAACAGATTACCTGTCACAAGAGGCCTGTTTCGTTATGAACACATAATGAGAGCTTGTGGTGCTGTTAAAACCAAACAAACATTTGATTTAACTATACTTTGCAGAGACAGTGTCGTAACTTGACACTTCTTGGGTTTAAGTCTTCATTGGTGCAGAGCTGTCTTGATTCGTCGCTTGTTTTCTGTCTTCAACTTGCCAAAGCTCTGTCCTGCGTGCTGATAACTGAGCCATTGTGCTCTGGCCTTTATGAAGGCATCCCTGTGCACCCCTGATAAACACATCCCCCCCTGTGGGTCTATTGTTCACCGGATTGGCACAATCTGTCGTTTCCTGCACCCTGTACACTAAAGGAACTAATGTTTTAATTCAGCTCCAAATTGATACTGCATCACCGAAAGGATGTTGTGGAAGCTTTTTTTTTGTTGTTGTTGCTGCTGTTGTTTTCTTCTGGACTGGAGCCATGTTGGGGGGTAGCGGTGCATGAAACACCAGCAGCAGGCTAATGACACCTGAAAGCCTTCTGCTGCCCTTGCCCGACCTGAGCCTGCAGGATCTTTCGCTGCTTTTAATAAAAGAGTGCGGCGCAGTATCGAGGCATCTGTCCCAGCCAGCAGACTGTGTTTCCCCAGCGGCCCCATTTAGATAGCAGTACCAGTGCAGTACATCCTGTACCCAGACAAAAGAAGAAAGATGAGAAACAGAGAGAGAGAGACAAGGAGAGAGAGAGAGAGAGGGAAAAAGACAGAGAGAGAGAGAGAGAAAGAGAGGGGAGAGAGAGAGGGAGAGAGAGAGAGAGGGAAAAAGACAGAGAGAGAGAGAGAGAGAGAGAGGGAAAAAGACAGAGAGAGAGAGAGGGGGAGAGAGAGAGAGGGAGAGAGAGAGAGAGAGAGAGAGAGAGAGAGATCAATTTTTGCTGAAATAGTGCAATACAATGTTGTCCATGGGGGTCAGAGTAGCTTTATGTTCCTGGCTGATTGACCTAACGAGCGGTGTGGTTTTGGTTTGGGTTTGTGTGCGTATCAGGCTCCGTAGGCAAGTAGCTTAAAATGGATGCCAGACCCCTCCCCAACCCCTCTTTGCCTCCCTGCCAGAGATGCCATCACAGGAAAATAATGACTAGATTGTTGAGAGCAGATTGATTACCTGCCACATGCAGGTCTGTGTCTTCAGTGCAGCTAAATAATAGTCTGTGTTGATGCGTGGAAAAGCACAAGATGCATTATAGTCGTAACAGCAGTGTGGGTGCAAACACTTACTACACACACAGACACAGACAAACACACAAGCAAGCATATACTCACATACAAATGAAGACATACGCATACTCATACGCACACATGCAGCACAAACATGGATATCTTTATTGTGTGAGCACACATACAAATGTCACTATTAATACTGAAACACACACACACAGACACACAGACACACAGACACACACACACACACACACACACACACACACACACACACTAACACCTGACTAGGGCCATATGGCATGTTTCCAAAGCAAGCGTCCAGTGCCATCTGTGCTTGCTTTGCTGTCGAACCAGACCTCTAAATGAGGCTCCTCTTTTTAAGAATATCATTAAATCCTTCTGCAAAAGGTTTAAAGAATTTTTATTAAACCCATCCTGTGCACAGCAGAAGCTTTGAAGCATTTTATTACGTAAATGCTTCCTTAAGTTTGTGCTGGATCCAAATAATTTCCTGTTCCGCTTTTCCCTACAGTGTTTAAAGTTGCATTACTGGGCAGATCCTGGCCTAGTAAAAGTCTTCGTCCTAAATGTGAAGTAGCAAAGCACATGTTGAAGCAGCACACTGTATATTTAATACTGACACTGTTCAACTGTGAAGTGGAGTATGACATGTACATAAAAGTGCGAGCCTCCATCTAATATCACTGCAATGGTTAATTCAATCACATTACCCCTAGTCAGCTTTCACTAACAACAATGTCAGCTCTTTCTTCACCATGTTTTAAGTTCCTTTCTCAGTTTAGTTCATGCATACAGCTAAGTCGATGTGGGGTTACCTGAAAAGTGCGAGCTGTTACTAAATGAAAGCTCAATCCCCTAAACACCACCACACGCACTTACATCTCTAGCTGTTGATCTGTATGCACCACTTGTCTCTATACACCAACATTTGTTTGTCTTTCAAGATGGCTTCCACATTTGTTGTTGGTGTTCTACCCTCTGCATTCCAACAATGATATGCCCTTGAGTTTTTTTTCCCTTCTTTCTCAGTAATTGATTGTCAGTGCTTACATCAGTAATCCAAATTTATCCTCCCTGCGTGTTTAGATAGCTGAAGGTCAGCTCAGGGTTAACTCCCCAACTCCGTGCTGAGAACACAATGTGTTCCACATCACTTACGCCCTGCAAAGGAGCAACTGACGTTCATACGCTTGGGAGCTCTTTGCCGTGCAGCCAATTAAATCTGACTTTACTGAAGAAGATGCTTGCCTCAGTGCCCGAGCTGCCTGGTTGACAAGGGTGTTCTCGAGGCAGATGTCCCCTCATTTTCAGTGATAAATGCGTCATGGTTTCCTCTCCTCGCGCACATGGCAAACACCTCTTTCTAATAAAGGCAGGGCATTAGTCATGAACCAAACGCCAACTCTTCCACTCATCTCACAGCAGAGACGAAGAAACGAATTCCTCACAAAAAGTTGTACACACTGATTTAGGTAACTAAAAGTTTGGTATTGTGGTGGACTTCACTGAATTAGTGTGTGTTGTGAAGACATAAATACATTATTTATAGGCAAAATACACAACACTTCCTCTCACAATACACTTCCTCTTTGAGTTGCATTGATTAGGATGCTAAATGTTAATTTATCATCTCATGCTTCTTGTAATATCCTGGGGTAATATAAAAAGTACAGTGCATCTACTACTAACCAAACAAACACACTGCACTATACAGAGCTCCCCAGTGACCAAATCGTTGAGCTATTTTAGACACACTCTTGACGATTCACCTAAAACACAAAACACCTACGTGTACTCTCCTGTGCACAGACAACTACAATTAGCCTCGTAAAGAGCCCATGCTGAGCTGAAAATAGTCTGGAGACACTCAGTCGATAAGTGCTTAGACGGCTAGATTTTTCCGCAGGCCCATCACTGTGATATGGGGAATGAATTAGCTGATGATAAAAGGTAGAAAAAGTCACACAGGGCTCTCTTGAGGGAAGATGCCATGGCCTTTTCCTTCTAATTTAGATAGACTGACTAATTGGCTGTGTGTATCCTGGCGGCTAGTTTAAATTGTCTTATTGTAAGTTGTTTTTTTTTGCTATGTGATGCCTGTTGTAACTGATGCTAATTTAGCATTAGCTAATACCTGTTAGCATCTCTATTTATGTCCAGTTGATGGACAGAGTGTTTGAAGAACACTTAATCCAGATCACATGGCTGGAAAAAGCTTATTGTCAAAGAAAAGGATGATTATTTGGCTCATGCTAATTTAAGCACCAACCATGTTATGGATGTAGAAGGCGGACAGTGATAGAAGATGATTTAGTTACTTACTAAAGCATAATATTCATTAGCCATTAGACACATTAACATGAAACAGATATATTAGCATATAATAATACTAACATCAGCAATTCCTCAGTGCCCAACAACAATGGGCCACTGATGTAAAACTGTTTGCATGGATAGAGTCACTTGTGATAATGAGGCAGTATCCATACTGAGTGCCTGCTGCATGTTGATGAGGCATGGCCCGCTCTGCTCGGCATCAGTTCCACGTGAGTGCCTGCGAAGGACAGTTGGCTACATGTGAGAGGGGCTTCTGAAGACAAACACTGCCGCTGTCTTATCTTACTGCGACACTGGGGGGGGGGGGGTGCTGGACTGTCTTCAGCAATCACCCAGAGGCACAACGTGTGGGCTAACAACACATATATAACACTATACACACACACACATACACACACACACACACACAGAAACACACGCACACACACACACGCACAGCTCCCACATGCTAAGACAGAGATCAATCCCAGAGATCAAGCACGCCGCTGGAGCGAATGTCTGGGAGGGAGAGAGTGAGTGAGTGTCTCCCACTGTTCGCTCTGATGCTAATCCCAGCAGTGGGACGCTTGACATTTGGAGACTAGAGGGACTTTAGTCTTCAGGCTGTGCTTACCTCCAGGCTTTCTGGTTGTGCGCAGCTGTCACCCTTGGGAATATGCCTAGCAATCGTGTCTCTCTAGATGCCTGCCACCCTCTCACATATACTCCTAAAGTGCAGAGCTACTTTGCCAAAAAAAAAAAGTATGTTTTATTTAGAATCAAAATCAGTTTTATTGGCCAAGTATACTTACATATAGGCCTACAGGGAATTTGACTCCGGTAGATGTTAGCTCTCTATACATACATATAGACTTTTTCATATATAGATATAGACATAGATTTTTGCTTGATCCAAGATGGCGCCACAGATGGCAGCGTTGATGCATTGTCTCTAATGGTATTCCTACACAAATAGTACAAACAGTCAAAAGTGACAAATTTGTGGTATGCAGTGTGTATGTAACCTGACTACTGTCGTGTTTATTAGTGTTACAGAGTTTTAGATGGGTTGGTTGCTGTCACTATGAGAGCAAAATTAACTGTGGCCGTGTGGTGGTTAAGCACGATTGCTGTCTCGAGGCACTTGTGAGGAGCTGGCATCTGCCTGACAGATTTCTCCGTGACTAATTAGCATGCTAGCGCAGCTGCTCTGTGCCTGGCTGCGGCTGCTTGCCTTTCTCGTTAATTTAGCAAAACATCTGAAAAACTAAAATCTTGCCGGGCTCAGGCGACCTCAGCAGGACCTCCTATGACAGAGAGGCTCTGTCACATCTCTCTTATCCTCCCCTAGTTAGCACACACTCCAGGGGCAGGTGACCTACCGCACTTTCAAACACACACACACACACACACACACACACACACACACCTAACCACCAGTTGAGAAAAGACGATGTGACAGAAGATAAAAGAGACCGAGGGGAGCAGGGGTCAACTGTTTCATCGGCTCGTTTGTTGGCGTCTCATTTTCTCCTTTGAGCCCCGTTCTTCTCATGTCATTCAAACAGGCGGAATAGGCAGTAATTACCCACAGGTTCGTGGATAGTGGAGATAACACTCTAATGAGGTAAGAAAAAAACACTACTATTGTATTTCAGTTATTGTGAACTCAGCAGGTCCAGGACTTCTTGTCCTTCCAATTATGAAAACAGTCATGACACTTTCCCTTTCTTCACCATGTCTGCAGTGTACTGCATTTCACAGTATGTGTGTGTGTCTCATTATAGGCCCAAAATGTCACTGTTATATATATATATATATATATATATATATATATATATATATATATATATATATATATATATATATATATATATATATATATATATACCCCATATGAATGTGTCTGTAATGGGACTATCTATGTGACACATGAAACAGTATTGCAACTTTTAACATTTTCTGGATCTCAGTAACCTGTACTGATACTTTATAGCAGTTAACAGAATATAGAATGTTTTTCACTTCATAGAATTTTGTGCTCAGTTTCAGAGGATCATAGTTTCTCAATGAGCAAAGTGCAACTGTAACTGTGTTATTTTTTAACATGCTGTTGGCAAAATAAGTCAATAAGTCAGTATTTTGTAATGCTCTAGTAAAAAAAAAGGTAATAGAAAAGCACCCCGTGTGCTCAGGCACATTCGGGAGTGGCATTTGCATTTGTGAAGTGAGAGCTGAAGGGTAAGGGCAGACGCTGACTCAGACAACAGCACAAATGTCAGCGTTAGAGTGTACAGGGACCCATGCATCACCAAACAGGTCGCAGATATACTCTACTTACTTACCAGCGCTCAGCCGTCTAATAGTCTCTCTCTCTCTCTCTCTCTCTTTCTCTCTCTCTCTCTCTCTCTGTCTCTCTCTCTCTCTCTGTCTCTCTCACTCTTATGTGTGTGTGTGTGTGTGTTTGCTATAGTATTGTTACACTATTAATCTCATCAGTCCTTTGAAAAACGTCATTGCTAAAGCAGAGGGATCTACTGGTAAAAGTTCCATTACTGCAGACACCTTATATAAATAAAATAAATTAGTGTCAAGTCAGGAATGTGTATAATTAACTAGACTCAGATGATCTACTGTAGGACCTGCGTGACTACATTAGGAACTTGTGTCTCAGTGACAAGCCTCATACATATGATGGCCATGACTTTCTGTTTGTTTATGCATTATTCATGAGATAAATTGCTTAAATTGCCTCTCTTTGTCTTTCATCATTCAGAGTAAGGGTTGACTTTGAGGAATGGCAGCCTGGTAAGTAATCCAGAGGCAGTTTAGTCAAAGGCCAAATGTGTGACATTACTATTCAACATCCCCTGGTAAACACACGCACACACACTGATGGAAACACACATACACACAAACATCCATGCACACACACACACACACACACACACACACACACACACACACACACACACACACACACACACACACACAACCACACGCATGCTCACATACAAAACTACTTACACAGACATAGACACACTGAAACATATACAGACAGTCAACATACACGCCCACTTATACATATATACCTACAAATTACTTTAAGCACACACACACACACACACACACACACACACACACACACACACACACACACACACACACACACACACACACACAAAGACCCTTGTCCGCGTAGGAGAGGCAAGCAAACATAATGAGTCATGGTTGCGTCTCCAGCCCCCAGCTCACATGTGCAGACGCACACACACACACACACACACACACACACACACACACACACACACAGCACATGGCTCGGCCTCCCAGCTCTGCCAGCATCACCATGACAACCAGCTCCCTCCGTGAGGAGCACTGGGATGCATCATCATCATCATTGCACTCACTTGGGAGGGGAGGGGAAAGAGAGAGAGAGAGGGACGGTGGGAGGGAGGAAGGGAGAGAGATTCATTAGTGGGAGGAAGTGAAGAAGAGAAGAGATAGGGTTGGTGTGAGTGTGGGGGGGGGGGACATACCACCGCAAATTTAACACATTTATTTACAATGCCCATATCTGTATTGTGCATTATTATCCTGTATTCAGAGATCTGAATGCTAACGGAAACAAATACAGTCAAAGAGAACCCTGGCAGACTTTTTATTTATTGTAACATATTTGACACAACTTTTTTTTTTTATGAATGAATAAAGAAGGCAATCTACGTACATAGAGAGCAATGGGACAAAAAAGAACCAATGTCACAAAAGTCTAGTCAGAAAAAGTGGTTATACTCCAAACACAGTACTCTCAACACTCGAGCCTTATCTACCTCTTTGTTCACAGACTGTAATAGCACTTGAAAAAGAGAGGCTGCGTTTTGACAGCAGGCTGCTGTCATAAATACTCAACTCACCCAGCTACTTCACTTTCCCCTCACAGCTAAATAGGCAGATAATTACAGTATGTGCCTAAAAATATCCTCACCTTGATGTCGAATGAAAGGCATTGATTTTCCAAATCAACAGGATCCAATTCTTCCTTCCCACCTTGACTTCTGCTGAGGCAATTATACATGTTTTGAGATTTAGTCATGTCATTTAGTCTGTCTTACTGCCGTGCAGTAACACACAATTAACATATAAGACACGTTTGTGAATACACACACACACACACACACACACACACACACAGGCACGCACACAGACACACATGCACACACACACACACACACACACACAATCAAACACACACAAACACATACACAATCAAACACACACAAAGCTACACAGACACCAATACACCCACACACACACACTCACACACACACATTTTCGCAGGCTGTTTGCTCACGCTCTCTCTCATCTCACCCACAGGCACACACGTCAACACATCCAAACACACACTCACACAACAACACACATTCGCCTGCACACACACACTCACACACACACACACACTCACACGCAATCACACTCACGCCGGGGGATAAAAATACCAGCTGCCGTCAATGTTGCTGTGGAAATGGGAGTGATGCAGTCAAGTTGGCGCGTGGAGATGTCAAGGCTCCGACAGGCCCTCATTGTGTGCCCCTCCAGCACCCTGACCCTCTTTATCTCCCCCCCAGCAGGACACCCAGAACCCAGTGGGCACACACACACACACACACACACACACACACATGCACGCACACACACACACATACGCACACACACACACATGCACACACAAACACATACGCACACACACACACATGCACACACACATGCGCACGCATGCACACACACACACACACACATGCACACACACACACATGAACACACACACACACACACACACACACACACACACACACACACACACACACATACAGACACAAACACACAGGCAGACACACACGCACATGCATATGTGTGTGCGCGCACACACACTCACACACACACACACACACACACACCTATCTATAACATTTATGGTCATGGGAGTAAGAAGAGAGGAAGTCTGTGTGTGTGTGTGTGTGTGTGTGTGTGTGTGTGTGTGTGTGGTGGTAGAGGTGGGTGGGGGGGTGTATTTGCGCAGGTGCTCTTAGTCAAAGTCAACAGCATTTTTTTATACTGTGGACTCTGACATTGTTGAAAGTTGTTGGCTGTAAAGTAGGTCTGGCAAACAACACAGTGCGTCATTCATACAGTAGAAGCATATGAAGATTCAGTTTCATTCTGAAAATGCTAATATGCTTTTACAGTTTGTAGTTTGTAGTGTTTGAAACTAAAAGGAACAATCAGAACCATCTACATCATCTATCTATCTATGTATCTATGCTTCTTATATTTACCTAAAAAAAACATGTTTGTATAGACCTACACTGGAAATAACATGATCAGGAACTCATTTTTTTATTTTTATGCAAAAACACTTGATAGGAAAGTGAGTATTCAACAGCCTTCCCTCAGCTGAGTAATTTGACTCCATCAGGAAACCTCAAGGCAGTAATAAGAAGGTCATTCCCAGTGCAGCAGCACAATCTAAGCCATGGAAAATCCTGCCTTTTCTGCTGCCACTCTCTAATGACCCAGGAGAGAAAGAAAGGACCATTCAACACCCTGCTGATTTGTTAAAGGAAGCCACACTTGATTTTTTAAATTGTGCTCCGCAGAGCCTGGCATAGAGAAGTCAGGGTTATTTTGAGTGCAGCCAAAGCTCAGCATACTTACTTCGCGTCGTAGGTCAACAGCAGAGAACAAGCACCGTGTTCCCATTTATTAAGCATGACAGGCAAAAACAGTAGTACGGACACGGTGAAGTCTTATCGACCTAAAGCTTCAGCTGCATGGACCTTGGGAGAGAATTGGGATTGGTCTATGTCCTCACATAGAGTACTTGGGTCACAGGGACAGATAAGGCTCCTGCTGTTCAGTTACTTTAAAAAGCCATTTGGATTTGCAGTGTTGGAAATTAAACTAAAAGTAATTGATATGTTCAAAAATGGCTTGTCGTTTTTATTCATGTCATTCTGCAATTTATGTCTTGGCAAGGCCATTTGATATAAAGCATAACACTGCCTGTTGTAAGGCATTTAGGAACAAGTCTAAAGATAATAATATTTTACCCTAATTTAATTTTACCCTAATTTAATTTTAAAGTAATTAATGATCACGACCTAATTTTCTGTCAACATTCTACAATCATGTGAAACCTTTGTTGGATATGTCACACTTCCTGGCATTCTATGTTGACCATGTTGCCATAGAGTGTTTGTGCTGCTACTGTTCTCCTGCACTCAAACTGCACACTCCGAACACAGGAGTGTATATTCTATGGAGAGTGGCATCTATGAAGACGTTAACTTACTGTAAAGCCATTCCCATTTCATATGGTAAGCTCTTCAGGCCTTCATATCCTTCCTGGCACTGGCACATTCGAAGCACAACGTGTGTGAATGACACTTGTGCAGCCGAATGTGCAAAATGTACCGTCAAGAGAAGAGAATGAGGAAAAGCGTCCTCTTTTTCTCGTTCCTGTCACTCAACACTGTAAGATTCAAAGGCTGAGGAAGGGAAAAAAATACACTGACAGTAAATTGTGCAACATGTAGTGGTAAGGCATACCACACACACACATGCACACACACACACACACACACACACACAATGTACAAAGTCTTTGTTTATGTGGTGAAGGACATGGTGAAGAGATGAGTGATGAATGAGAGAAGAAAAAAAACCTGAAAGCAAAAAGAATAAACAACTGAAACTGGTAACAGTATCTCCTTTGTGCAAAATCTGATTAGTTTCTCAGGTCCTACTTCTTTAAATTGAGAAGAATATCTATTTGGTTTTAATTCTAAACCTTTTAAAAGATTGGACATTTTGACTGGTACACACATTCACTGCTGTATTTATTTAAGAACAATTCTGTTCTCTCTGCTTCTAAAGTATGAAAATAAACCCCTGTACTGTGGCAACACATTTTGATTTGTTTTATTTGTTTTTTTCCTCACAACACTGCTCAATATTACCAATGACAGGATTAGGATCAGCCCAGAGAAATCCCATCAAAGGCAGCTGTAGTACAACTAAGGCAGGCAGGCGAAAGCAGCTGTGTATCAAAGCAGCTGCAGCTTCTGTGAGTGATGACGGGATTTGACTGCCTCTAATCTGTGTGTGTGTGTGTGTGTGTGTGTGTGTGTGTGTGTGTGTGTGTGTGTGTGTGTGTGTGTGTGTGTGTGTGTGCGTGTGTGTGTGCGTTGTCTGTTGTGCTGCCTGAGTCATAGTCGACTCCACTGACATTACACAATACCTGCCTATAACACGGCCATCCCCCCTCCACCGTCACCCACCACTTCCGGTATTCACACCCCACCCCCCCATACCCAACCCACCCTCCACCTTCTCCCTGCCCCAACCCCCTACCTACCCCAGCCTCCACACTATTCCCCCCCCCCCCCCCGCCTCATCCGCCATACCTACCCCGGCCCCCCCCACTATCCCCCCACCTTCTCCCTGCCCCACAACCCACCCCCCATACCCACCCCCACCTTCCTCCCACCCCTGCTGCTGCCAGAGACATGGCTGCCACTGTCGCCATGGTAATCTGTAATCTCCATCTGGGTTTGGCTTGTATGTGGCGCTTGTGCAGCTTTCCTCTCCCAGTCCCATCCCGTTTTGTCTGTCTTCCTCTATTTCTCTTGCTTGCTGGCTCTCTCCTTTTCTCTCTGTCTCCTTCTCTCTGTTTTCCTCTCTCTTTTCTTATCTTTCTCTCTCTCTCTCTGTCCCTTGGTCTTCCTCTTTCCACTGTCCCATTTTCCATCTGTCCTTCTCCCTCTGTCTCCTCTCTTTTTTCTTTCTCTCTACATCCCTTTCTCTTTTTTTACCCTCCTCATCCTTCCTTTTCTCCTGCCTCTCTTTTCTCCTCTCTCTCTATCTGTCTTCTTCTTTCCACTCTCATTTTTTCCATCTGTCTTTCTCCCTCTGTCTCTTTTCTCTTTGTTCTTTCTTTCTCTCTCTCTACATCCCTTTCTCCTTTTCTCCCTCCCCATCCTTCCCTCTCTCTTGCCTTTCACTTCCTCTCCACACACAGGACAGAATGAGTTGTAAAACGGCCTTATCAGTAGCTTGCCTGTGTGCAAGAGACAGCAGAAGCTTTGCAGCCTCCTGAGGTGATGATGGGTCTTAGGCATGCTGTACTGTGCTGTTTGTGCTTAGATATACAATAACTCTTGTGAGTGAACGTAGAATGACTTTCTTTAATTTTTTCTCACTTTTGGCTTTATGTTCAAGATTTGATAGGCATCAGATATGGCATGCATGCATTGTGAGTGAACGTAGACTCTGTTTAATTTTTTCTTACTTTTGGCTTTGTGTTGAATATTTGATAGGTATTAGATGTGGCATGCATGCATAATTTATCTTGTTCGCTAAGGCCGACACTGAACGGTCTGTGAGCAATATTTCTTGGTCTGTGTGTGCATGACAGGCTGTGGAACTGCGATTACAACTCACATTATTAGCCGCCATCTCATGCCACTGACATTTCTAATTCTCTTACCCTGCTCCATCCAACATCGTTTCGGAAATGCCAGCAGAATCTGCCGCATCTGCCGCAAGGTGTCATGGAATAACCGCAGTGGACATTTCCAAAACAAAAGATAGCAGAGGGAGCTGTTTTTTCTTTCTTTTTTGTTCTTTCTATTTTCAGTCATTCCCGTGAACAAGAAAATTGTTCCCAGCGTACATCTCACCTTCACGGCTAATGGCTTGTGGGCAACTCTGTGAGAAAGGCAACCACAGGTCCTGGCACAGCCCTCTGCCACTTACACCACCACCCCCAGCAAAAAAAAAGTAAATGAACAAACAAGCAAACAAACGAATGAATGAATCATGAATAAATAAATGAATGAATGAATGAATTGGTCTCGACACAGTCAGCCCTTGTGTTATTATTCTAACCAATTGCAATAGAGAGTGACGGCTGGCCAAAACGTTGGGAGAGACTACTGCCTTGTTATGACACAGCGTCAATTAGTCAGCCTTTCACACAGTCACTTGGCAATTTAGCCCATTCAGCTGTTCACATTCTACACTGCTAGTTTTGACAAGGCAACACACTGGGAGGTCATTTCACAGGCAAAAGAGGATTGTTCTTGGACTCAGTTCTTGTGAATAAAGGATGCTGAGTGTAAATGAGGGATATGTTTCTTATGTGAATCATAGGCGTAGCCACCGTTGGCCTGGGGTGGGATCTGTGCTCACCCACTTGTCAATCAGGCCCACCCAATCAGAAGGCTTTTTTTGTTTGATTGACTGTTTATGTAATAATAGTAACCTATGTGTTTTTGGGTAAGCTTGCATTCATAACTTGCAAGTGCATCACACAGTATAACTCACTGTGTCATATAAGTCACAATATGGTAACCTTCAAACAGCTTTGGCATAGTCAAACATTATTTTATTTGATGTTCTTTTAAACCACGAGTTATTTTAATGCACGGAAAAAGATAATCGTTTCACTTAAACGTGCCTTATCGTTCTCTCTTTCTATCACACTCTATTATCTCTTCCCCCTCTCTTATTCTTTCTTTTGTTCCTCCCCTTGCTAATCAGTGTAATGACTCTGGTTGCATGGTGTGTGGTAATTGTGTGTGTGTTTTGGGGGGGTGAGGGTGGGGGTGTGGGCAGTGTGTACAGCGTGCATAGTATACAGTACAGTTCTGGGTAGATACACAGAAAGATCCGTGATCAGCCTCTTACAATACTGTTACAACACACACGCATACACACAAACACATCCATACGATCAAACACACACATGTATGCATGTATGCAAGCATGCACACACACACACACACACACACATACACACTCACACACACATGCACACACACACACACACATACACACACACAAATGCACACACACACACACACACACACACACACACACACACACACACCCACACACACACACTCATCCTCTCCATCATAAAAGGACTCATTGTGCTTTGGCAGACACGGCCTTGCTGCTCTGCAAAGCTGGCAGGTGCTCCATTATGTTCTCTCAGCCACTTCAGCCCCAGCTAATGATCCTCCAGCCCCTGATTACCCAGTCATATTTAACACCGCAGACATGCCCAGAACCACCCCTCTGCCCTCTCCTCCCTCTCCTCCCTCTCTCTCTCGCCCCCCCGCCCCCCTTCATTCACCCTCTTCCCTCTCTGTCTTCCATCCTCACTCTAACTCATACTCTCCGTCCTGTCTCTCTCTCTCTCGTCTTCACCCCTTCTTATCTTTTGCTCCCTTTCTCTTTCTTCCATCCTCTTTCTAACTCATATTCTCCATCCTGTCTCTCTCTCTCTCTCTCTCTCTCTTTCTTCTTCACCCCTCCTTATCTTTTGTTCCCTCTTTCTTTTTTTCCATCCTCCCTCATTCTTTCTCTCTCACTCTCTTGAACTCATCCTCTCCCCCTATCCTTACTCTCTATCTACAGTAACTCATCCTCCCCTCCCCTCCCCTCCCTCTCTTTGTTCCTCTCTTCCCATCCCACAGGTCAGATGATTAATTTTGTGTTTAAACTGGGGAGTGGAGCAAGCACATCCGGTTTCTGTGGCTATTAGGCACGTTGCGTTGTTTGATCTTGTATTAGAGGCCAGAGGAGGCCGCAGGGGAAGTGGCCTCGAGGACATAAGAGGGCCTTTTTTTTCTTTTCTTTTTTTTGAAGCCTTTTTTTTGAAAGGTCACCTGAACTTGACTGCTCCTGAACTGAATAAAAGCAGAGTTTTTTTTTTTTACTTTTTTATTCCCTCCCCCTTCCCTTTCTGGTCACAGACTCACAGTCACAATGCAATTTCTCTCCTCGTCATGGTCCAGTTATATCAAGCGATTGGACAGATGATACCAGTGTTTGGTGGGAGACAACAAGATATTGGATCATTTCAGCCATACTCCTTTGTGCTACGATAACATCTTTTCTAGATTCTTCTATAAAAAAAAAGGGGTTGAGCTTTACAGTGTATGTGGTTTCAGAGACTTTGTTAGTTACGTAAGAGGAGAATTACAATTATAATGATCATTGCATGAAAATCAGCTTCTAAAGCAAGTTAAAGCAAAATGGCAAAGATGATATCCTTTTACTTGTGTGGCTTTCAGTTTTTCAGTGATATTTCTGTCATTTTGCATCCATGCCATAATGCCATCCATGCCATTCACATCAACAATTTGCATGATCATGTAATTTATGTGCTCAACAAACAGCAACAGGAAATTCATTTAAATGCATTATTTTCTTTATTTCTTGTGATTCAGTATATATATATCTATATATTTATACAAGAAAATCCAGTATAAACTTGTAGGCACACATGATGTCTATACAGGCATTTTAATCAAAACATAGACTGAGTAACAGTCTTTTATCAAACAAAAACAGGCTTTTTTGGGATTCTGTACTGATCCTTCCATAAATGTTGCACATGTACTGTTCTGTAACTCAATGGTACATCTGTCCAGTTTAACTGTTCTGTACATTTACTCGTAGATATAATCAGGCTGCTGATTCTCTACACGATATACTTTACTTCCTCAACTTGTTAGTTGATGCTGTGGTTTTAATGTTACGGTTAATATATTTTAGCTGTGGACATTTCTATGTCTCTACATTAGGTTAGCCAATACAAGATAGTTGTAGAATCTACTGTTGCATTAAGAAGTCATCATTCTAAAATAGACACATACGCTATTTCCTCAAATAAACACCAGCTTTGTTAACACTTATGTATATGTGAAACACAGACGGTTACACAATGAATACCGATTTGTTAAATAAAACGAAAACGAAATCTTCAACATTTTTACAAAAATAAAGAAATTAACTAAATTGTACAATGCACATACATGACAGAGGTCTGTTTGGAATGCATATGAGAAACTGAAGATGTTTGTCTGAGGAACACAGGATATTAGTGCGTATATGTGGAAGCATTCCTATATAAATATTTGTATTCACATTATGTATATAGTTTTTTTGCTATGACAAAGTTTTGAGAATATTGGATTGACTGTGCTTGGTTTCGGACATCAAAGTATGATCTTTGAGGCGTTTCGTAACAGTATACAGTATATCAGTTTAACATATTTAATTTGTTTTGGTCGAAAGAGCCAACTAAAGATACAAATGCTCCCTCAAGAGCAAAGTCGAATTTTACAACAGGCAGAATTACTGCTAATCAACAAGACTGGCAGCTTTAGCTTATGCAGATACATAGCAGATCCTATTCATTTCCAAATGCCCAATACATAGCCAAATGATTGGTAAATATACAGATGTTACTTCAGTACGTGCAATGAGAGGTTCACAGGACAGTCAAGCTTGCACGTCAAGCATATATCTTTCACACATTCCCCAAAGAAATTTTAAAAGTGTAAAAATGAATAAAGATATATATAGAATAGAGAAACACTGCACCATAATTACTGGGAGTTCCCACAGTCAGAAGACTTAGTCTATCTTTGTGGAAAACTCTCGCTCTCAAATGCTCATTCCTTGTCAGTTTAATAAGGGAATGTATCGCCAAAAAGAACTGACAACATTACAAAGAAGAGAACTAACTGACTGCAAGGCAGTCTGTCAGTTTAATAATGGTTCAAATGGTTAGGTCATTTAGCGTGAAAGATTTAGGTTAGGTTAGAAGAACACAATTGCCTAACCAGTCTTTCTGGCACAGTCGGGTTGCTATTGCCACTTCTGTATCATTTTTTGTTTTATTTTTTCTTTGACATTGACACAGCATAAGGGGGAAGGCCTGTTGTATTTTTGGTGGAAAAAGCTAACACCACTTAAAAGTAAAAACCATCTCAGGTTGATTTAGTCATCATCATTTTTTTGTTTACATAATATATATATTTCTGAATGTAGATCAAATATAGCCTTTTGCACAAGGCAAATAAATATAAAAATAAATACAAAATAATCACAAAAATATAAACAACACACACAGCATTTAGGTATCATTTTGGGAAATCTAAAATAGCTCATGTACTTAAAGTCTTTGCTGACAGGTCAATTCCCTGGACATTCACAAGTATTGCTTTGTGTAACACTGCTGTGCATGGGGGATTTGTGGATGTAGCACTCTGCAACAATTTATACATCAGTCTAAAGTGATGTAGCACTCTGAAACAATTTATAGATCAGTCTAAAGCCAGAATAAACATGTCAAACTGTGTCTAACGATTCTGGGGGATATCCCAGAAAAGGGGTTTAGTCACTTAACTGGGGTTTGAAAACTCGGAGCGTGTGGTAAGACTCCATATAAGCTCCTCATATGACTCATTTGGCTGCTGTATTTTGCTGTAGGAGAAAGAAGAAGCCATGAGGCTCTTCTTTTAGGAGGTTTACCACTTACTCTGAGTTGGACTTGGATGCGGGCAAGTCTAGTCATTAAACCGTCTACTGGGCTACCTCTACGGGCCGGACATTTGTGTCATGCACCTTATTACCTGCTTCGGTCCAATTCTGTGACACGTCAAGTTGCAAATAGATAAGATAGGCAAGCAGTAGATAAGGTAGGTGCTGAGACCTTGCACATGTACAAATTGCAACGTCAGTGGAATCAAACTCCTCTCCTACACAGTCTAAGGAAGGGTGATTAGGTTGTTTAACGCGTCTTGTCGTCTTGTGAGTGGTTCAGTGCGCTAATGGGGAACTGGGGAGTAACGGGGGGACATGTCTAGTCTTCCACTGCGCAGTCATCTAGCTTCATTACTCCGATGCCAAAAGCAGGTCTTGACAGAACCATGGGAATGTCTCGGCGCCTTCCAGAAGAATCTATTGTGTGGTTGTTTGTGGGATGTCCTCCTACAGGGCCCTCCTGGTGTAAACTTTAAGCATTAACAGATAGATTATTATGTGTGTGTGTGTGTGTGTGTGTGTGCGTCTGTGTATGTGTCTGTGTGTCCTCTGTTGCCACAGACAGTAAGAGTTCTTGTCTTATGTCCTCACGGGAGTGGGATGTTCCAGAGTGGGTGTCAGACTTTGGGGCTGTCTGCCCCTACCTCCCCACCCCCCAACCCCTCAACCCCCCACTTCCAACCCCCACCCCTGTCCACTGGCAGCTTTACATAACCACACACTTCCCCTTCAGCTTTTCAGCTCGCTTCTGCTGCTTGTTCTTCTTGCCGTCGATCTGCAGGCTGACAGTCCGCCGCTTCTCCAGGTTGAGCAGCTCCTGGAAGAGCTCCTTGACGTTGTGGTTGGTCTTGGCCGACGTCTCCATGAAGGCGCACTTCCACTTCTTGGACACGGCCTCGCCCGAGGGCGTCTCCACCTCGCGGCCCGACGTCTCGTCGCACTTGTTGCCCACGAGCATGATGGGTATGTTCTCCACGTCGCCCTTGATCTGGACGATCTGCTCGTAGATCGGCTTGAGCTCCTCCAGCGACTGCTTGCTGGTGATGGAGTAGACCAGGATGAAGGCGTGGCCCTTGGAGATGGACAGGCGCTGCATGGCGGGGAACTGGTGGCTGCCCGTGGTGTCTGTGATCTGCAGCGTGCAGATGCTTTTGTCGCAGCTGATCACCTGCCGGTACGTGTCCTCGATGGTGGGGATGTAGCTCTCACGGAACGTCCCCTTGACGAAGCGCAGCACCAGGGAGCTCTTGCCCACCCCCCCTGCGCCGAACACCACCACTCGATAGTCATTGCTCTGCTCCGGCATAGCTCTTCACAGTACCTACACAGTACAGTCAAGACAAAAGAAGTCCTCTGAGTCTCTTGCAAAGTAACTGTATCAGCACATGAGTTACTACAAAGCCTATTTATGTATGCATGTAATATGGCCACAATAAATTTCCACTGACTATACAATATGATGGAACATCACTGCTAGAGGTTTCTAAATGGTCGGCGGCACAGCATATGTTCTATACATTATGGAGCAGCTACCAGGTCGTCCACCGTGCATGAACGTGATGTAGACTAGCACGTGCCAGTTGGATTGCTGCGTCTGGTCGGCTGCCTGCGCGACACCTATAGGCTAGGAGTCCGGCATCCCCACCAAACTAATATTCACGGCTTGATTATCCCGCAACTGCTAAACGTCATATGCTAAGTCAGCACTCTTATAGAATGTAAGGGAGGGCAAAACAACGGGTGACAACGAGATTTAGAGGAAAAAATCGTCCCGCTCGTCTCGCGCTGGTTCGTGGGATTTTATCACTTTCTGCCGTCGCCCACTAGACATCCGATCGGTGTAATAATAACTAAATTCGAAATCCAAGTATAGATGATACAGATGAGAAGGTCACGAACACATCATGACATCCTGGCACAAGATTATCGCTCATTCAAGCACATAAGGTGAGTGATAGCCTAATGTTTTAATATATGATTAACTTTAACTGTAACAAAGTCGTCTGCTCTGCATTTATCATCTATTTTCAAATAGAAGACTGCATGGTCTGAACAGAGAATTATTAACACTGGTCGGAACTCCTCGTTTGAATCAGTGATGTTCGATATTCAGATATAGGCAGGATGCAGGCACGGTGGAATCAGACAAAAACACAATCTAAATGGCTCATATAAAAATTAAGTAAATCTTTGTGCGTTTGGTTGTTTGCATGTTGCATTATTTAAATTTGAGTGGAAATATAGAATGAATTATTCATAATTACAACGACCAACATTACCAAAGGGGAATTTTAGTTTACATAAAAATAAAACATCACTGAAATGGCTATAAATAAAATGTCCTACTTACGAAAATAAAAAGGCTTTCGACGAAATGACACTTCAGATCCTTGATGTCATATTGTGCCAAGTGATACCAGGATTCGCTAGCACCTGTCTCTCCCCCTGCCCCGAAGTCTGCAATGCCTCTAAAAACCCATTGGAGCTCTGACTCCAATATTTAAAGGCGCAGCCCTCGGAAGAGGCGATGTGTGCATCCCTTCGAGGCTCCGCGCTTGATGACGTAAGGCTGGAATCTCATGGCTTTGCAACGCCCTCGTAGCTCCGACTCACTAACAACATCAACAAAGCCTGCCAACGCCAGACTAGTCAGAAAAACCCCTATCTGCGTACGCCCGGGAGCGAGAAATGTCACCCGTCCATAATGCATTTGCAGCTTGCTCTTTATATCAGTCAAATTCTTCCCGCAGAGGCCGTTTTTCCTGTCCAGTGAAAATAGACATCAATGCGTGACATCAGTGTTGACATTTAGGAGGAGTTCTATCTCTCCTTTGTTTTGAAACACCTGGCTGTGATAAGCCTGGTATGTTCCCAAACTGTAGCCTATCCATTATCAAGCGGCATTGTCATATGTTACACAAGTTAATAAGATGAATGAAATGCCTTAGCCTATGTCCTTTTAAGATCCTTTAGGAATATGTTTAGGTCAGGGTATTTTTATACAACCACTGAAATATGCATGATTGAATGTGTTCAGGCTGTAGTTGTGTTTGCTATCTTAATCTTTGTTAGGCTACTGCAAATACCATAAATCTTGGCCGGTTCTCGACAATTCGAACCCTGAGCAATTTTGAAGGTGCCAAGGTAACAAGATGGCAGTATTTATTATGTGTATAGCAGCCATAGCTTGACAGGTTGTTTGTCTTGTGGACTTCATAATGTCTGCAAATATTACACTTGGAGCAGTGTAACTTGTGTTCATTTGTCATATCACCACACCATGCCACAGTTTCATGTTTAATTAATCTTTTGTTGTACTTCCTTGTCTTTGCCAGGAAATTGTGCTGTGTGTGTGTGTGCAGAGGTTGTCTAGTTTACAAGAAGTATGTGTGTGTGTGTGTGTGTGTGTGTGTGTGTGTGTGTGTGTGTGTGTGTGTGAGAGAGAGAGAGAGAGATAGAGATAGAGAGACTCTCTCTCTCTCTCTCTCTCTCTTTCTCTCTCTCTCTCTCTGTTTGTGTGTGTGTGTGTGTGTGTGGGTCTGTGCACACCATTGTGAATGTGCCATCCGTGTTTCCAAAAGCTAAGATGAGGAGATGAAGAGTATGATGTGTCACATGGCTGACTGTGGTTTGGTGACTGTGCTTGTCCTCATGCTTGGGTACTACCTGTTCCCGATCTGTCTTCTGGGACCTGGCACTATTGCAAAAGATTTTCAAGGTGGTTTTTGCGTAGGTTATGAGCCTATGTCTGTAACACTGGTCCCAAGTAGATAGAAATCAGCAGATGAATGAAGCATTTTTAGCAATCACAAAATACGAGCAATCACATTACTTTTTCTGGGGGGTATACTACAAAGATGGTGATAAACCTGGTTTATGTAACCCAAAGCTTTACCAACAGGTAAACTAGTTAGGAGAACAGCCCAGGGATTCATTCTCTTAACTAAACAAAATGACACGGGCTCCTCTTTTGCAGGTTTCTGAGTTTTAGGCATCTAAAACATTTTTTTCACTTAACCTTTGTAGTATATCCCCAGGTGTAAATTAAACCTTTAGTCGTATGTGTAAACGTTGTTGACTTTGTTTCTGTTGTTTTTACTTTGCTTTTTGGTCCAGCACCCAGCGACTTGGGGCGGAGGTACATCATTCAGGCCAACGCCGCTGAAATATGAATATTCTCATTAATGAGCTCATCCACTGTTTTAGCCAGTGGCGTGCAAGCCATTGTGTTTGTGGTTTTTAATTCCAGTTTCAAATGATAGAACTTCAACAAGCACAGGAATTTCCCACTTGGTGTCTCTCTCCAAAAATAGCTTTTTTGGTGAAGCAGGGCTGGTGCTGACAGGCATTTTGCTGAGGCTTTTCAAGGAAAGAAAAGATCACATGCATGTGGTATTTAGCCACTAACACAGCAATTTCTAATGTCCATGCGTCTCACAAGCATATGCCACCCAGGAACTTTGTTTTATGAGATGATGATAGTTTACTTTGACCCCTCTATATTTCATGGATGTACTACGGAATTATGGAACAAGTTGAACGCAGTTTTCAGGAGGCAGCCTGCTGGATGTTGCTGTTGTTACCTGCACCACTCTGCCCTCTACTTGTCGTTAGTGGTATTGCCGTGTTTGGCTTCTGTCGGGTACAGTTTGTAGTGTCACCGCTTGAGTGTGTGCACTTGGCGACTGGCTTGCCTTCCTGTCTCACCTACCTCAAAGACAGGGACCCACGATGTCTTAAGATAGTGACATGACAGCAGTTGTAAAAGGCTCTTTTTTACAGAATATGTATTTTGAGGCATCAAAGAAAATCTTGTTGTGCCGGTTTTGACCAAAGAGTTTCCATGTACAGTATAGCCTCTATCCACAGCACACATGCACTCACGTTTGACCTAAATGTCAAATTGTAAGCTTTGAAAGTTGCGTAACTTTGTCAAACATGTAGCAGCGTAACTCGACTGAGGCCACGAACTGTCATTTTCAGAGGTAGTACAGAGGAATCTAAAATTGATATATTTTTGGTATTATATTTTAAGTACTATTGTGATAGTTTTTATTCCTCTTAGTTGATTTTATGCCGTACAAAACATTTTTTGGGGTGTCGGATGCTTGATGTTAACTCCTCATGGGCAACCTAATAGACAAGATTGCATTTATTCAGTCAGAGACATCTTCATCACTCGAAATCATCTAGCAATGTGGTTACACAAACAAGTTGTTATGAATCTGCATGTAAACCCCGGGCATCTGTATGTGCGTGCTCTCTGATCCTTAGAATTGTTTTGGTTTTGTAGTCATTTTACAGTCACAGGATCGGCCTACATCACAGAAATATATACCACTGTGTTTTTTTTTTAGTTCCCTGGCAACACACACACAGCGTAGGGACGCTGTTTATTGTGGATAGGCTATAGAGTTTCACTGTAGTTCAGTCGGGTGTTAATTGTGAGATGACATGAAATGGAAGATAATACCCCAGTGTTATCCGAAACTTTTACAGTAAGAGGCATTATTTGTGGATAGTTCTGCAACTGCTGCAATTCATCTTTTATTCTACAAAGAAGGGTTAAGTGATAAACTTGGTTTATTTAAATCAGAGGGAGACGTAAATCTGTTTTGTTTTGTAACGAGGACGGAGCGCTGGGCTCTTCTCCTAACAAACTATCTCTGGTTTAATCCAGATTCGTACCTTTGGAGCACGGTACACTCTAAAAAATAATGGGGCCAGTACCGGTTCTTCGATGCCATAGAAGAACCTTTATTCTGCATTGAACCATCCAGAGATGCTTAAAGAACCATTTAAGCAACTTTATTTTTTAGCATGTATGTGAAAGGTACTTGGAAATGGTTATTCAGGGCCTCAGATCATAATGGGCTATGTTATGTCATATCAATGTCAAATGGTTCTTGAAAAAGGTTTTTCTATGACATTGCTCGGAAGAACCATTATTTTTTAGCGTGGTTTGCAGGGAAGTTTGCTGTCTGGGCTACAGAGAAGATGGTGGTCATTGGTTACAAAACCAACAACAGTCTACATTCTATCAAGGCTCATTTACCGACAACCTGAGGCATATTTATATGTAAAGGGGAAGAGATGTTCGATAAGAAGAGTTACAGGGTCTGAAATCCTCGGGGGTCATTTGAATGAAGTTGCTTTTCTGAGCAGAGGAAGGTGGGGGAGCCCAAGGAGGGGGTTACAGTCCAACACCCACTCACATACACACACACGCGCATACACACACACGCACACACACACACACACACACACACAGTGTGTCCAACCCTCTCATAACCTCCTTCACCGCTAGAGACCCCCACCCTCCTCACCCCCACCGCCACCATGTCTGTTTCCTGAGCTGTGTGCTCTGTGAGTGTTATGACAGTAGCAGCCAGTCACACTAGAGTGCTTACAGCCAGAAAAAAGTGTAATTTCAGTCAGCTTTTTTGCATATATTTACACACTCAGTATGTCCACACCCATACCCATGCAAGATTGAGAGGGTGTGTTTACATGTGTGTGCATGTGTGCATGCATGCGTGTGTGTGTGTGTGTGTGTGTGTGTGTGTGTGTGTGTGTGTGTGTGTGTGTGTGTCAAGTCAAGTCAAGTCAAGTTTATTTGTATAGCGCATTTCATACACAAAGGCAGTTCAATGTGCTTAACAAAAATAAAAGCAAAGAACAATATAAAAGCAAAAAAAAAGATAAAAGATAAAATGTGTGTGTGTATGTGTGTGTGTGTGTACATGTCCGGTGCACATGCGCATGAGGGTGTGTGCATATTGTAGTTAATTTCTCTAAGGTCTGTCTCTCTCTTTCTCCCTCTCTCTGCCAAACATTTCATTTAGTATCGTACAGCTGTTGGGCCTGCAAAGAAACCTGATCACTGATCATTGATTAATATGATTATAATGGACCTAGTACACATATGTGTTCTTCCTATGTCTGTAGCTTTTGTGCATGTAGATGCCATGCGGATGGAAACCCACATGTTTGAGGGAATAGCTGTACTCCACAAAAACCAGAGCACTCTCCCAAAACGACCCTGTTAGATTTTGGGCTACTTTTATTTCATTTTTCAGCTGGTACAAAGTGCACCATCATTCTGTACTGCAGTTGTATACACCGAGGGGAAAAACATCCTGTGAAAGAAATGTAAAAAAAAAGATTTAGCATGCCCATTTTCAGTGTATTGAACCTTTAACTGTGTTCTCAAATAATAATAATAATAATTCAATTAATGCTTTCATGACTTATCCCAATAGATTGATGAAGCTAACCAATGACAAAAACTACTGTCATGAACAATAAAAATCATCATCCAAGGTTCCCTTTAAACTCTTGTGATCCCCCTAACAATGACTGATATCTATGAATGATTGCCATCATGAGTCATCATTACACATCATCAGACAGGTAAGACAGGGAAACATTACACCACAAATGGAAAAATTCATGTACTTAAACTTTTAAATTAACTTTAATTAAAATATATAGTTAATGTACTCAAAACTATGGACGTAATCAGTTACATCAAAGGTTTTGAGTTGTATTAACTTATCCGGGTTTACAGTGCAGGTAAGACAGGGAAACATTACACAACAAATGGAAATGGAGATGGACATTTTTTACAGCTGAAGACAATAAATTAGGACATTAAATAAGACATTTAATATTGACACATTTCCCCTGCCTTATACCGTACTTGGTTCTGATCACACAGATTGGTAATGAGGTTGTTGAGTGTGCAGTGCAAAACCAGGCATTGGCATGTTAAAGGACAGTAGGCTTCTGTTCATCTGTGGGATGTCCAGACTTTTGAAGACCATGACCCTAAGCATTAGTGTGGGCCAGTTTCTGTTAATAATGACCTAGGTAAAAAAAAGGGGAAGGTTTTTTTTTGTTTGAGGAAGTGACTGAAAATGAGATGAAATGAGGAAGCTGGCCAACACTTCCACGTAGCACCCTAAGTGTTCGCTTTAAAACTAAGGACAGATGTACACAGCTTACACAGAGATCCAAAAACTGTGAATTAATTCGTCCTTGCACGAGATATCTTTTTTAAATCGTTATTCTTTTTTTTTTTTGGTCACTGTTACGCTGTTAGACTCACCTTAAGAAAGTCAGCACATCGTTTTTTTTTTTGTCGTAACGTTTGAAATATCCAGAGACTTGACCACATCATTTCCTGTTGAGCTAGCAGTTGAAGATGGTAGCTTCTGAGCGCAGCCCTAGGGTGAAGTAGCACTGCAGCAGCTCTTGGTAAGACTAAAGACATGTTTCTTTTTGTCATTATTTCATTATAGTTCTAGCAAATAATTATACTTAATTGTCTGCACACTCAATATTCCATCTAAAAATTCATTATTAAAAGTTTTAAAGTTTTTATTTCTATTTTTAAAGATATGACTTTGCATACATGGGTGGTGTGGAAAGAAGGGTTTTTGACAGCATGTAATTCAAAACTATACCAATGTTTGGAGTGTTTTGTATTTATGAGCAACTCATGTACAATGTATTTAGAGCTGAGGATTTTTTTTTAATTAATAGTCGTGCTTAACGTGAAAGTTGATGTGTAGTGGACACGTTAAGGTGTTTGGGTTTGCAAAGCCTCAATGCAGCGGCCTCCTGAGTCAGGAGTTATATAACTAACTATCATCAAAGAGTGTTTATATCGCTGTTAAATTAGGTCTTTCTTTGTAATACGACATATACAATGGCAAAAAAGGCACAAATTAAATAATTGCAAAGAAAAATAAATAAAACTAGATTATGGGCAAAATAGGTGTTGCTATTAATTTGCACAGGTTACTATGGTGTAGGGCCAGTTTCTCTAACAGTGTGCATTTCAGATGGTCAATACTTATAATAGTATACAGTATAATACAATAGATGGATTCATTGTTCAAAAAGGTTTCATTTAAATATATTTTTAAATGCATTATCATTAGCTGCCATCAGGCATGTAACTGCTATAGGGCTACTGATCACAGTAAATTCCTTCACCAATAATAATAATATTATTATAATGATATTATCACATTATTATTATTATTATTATTATTATTCCGGCCATGCTTTCTGTTTTGTCCTGTGTTATGATAAATGTTAGGTCTTTGAAGTCTCAGAGCACATTGTACTTTTAGCAAACTACAGTTGTCACATACACAAGATGTGTTATGAAATGGCTTTTCATCAGTATTTCTGTCTGTTCAGTGCTTTTCTCTCTGTTCCATAGTACATGAGAGCAATTAACATAGAAATTGCACGTCATTACAATTATGTAAAAATGTAAGCTTTAATTTTTTTTTTCTGTGGGTTCATTCTCTCTGTCTGACCAAGATTCAGCTACACATTTGAAAAAAAAACTTCAAGGGCTTCAGGTAAAGTCTATCCCATGTTTCGGCAGCACATGTAGCCTTCGTTGCCATAACAATGACCTTTCTTAAGAGAATGTCTGGCCTCCTTTTGTGTCAACTACTGTGGTTTTCTCTCAATGTCGTTCACCATATGTATATTTAGATCAATGTTCGTTCCGCTCTTGCGATTGCCTTTTGAAGTAAGACTTTGTGAGAGGCCAGCAGTCCTGTGTTGGGCTGCGCATACAGTGTGCACAAGTTTAGGACAACAGGATGCGTGTCGTGCTTTTTCTTCCTTTTTTTTCTTTTCGCTGCATAAAACACAGAGCTGTGTCTTTTTATGATGTTGCTGTCAGGGGCAGCATTCTTGCATATGTCTGGTGTGTTTCCAAAAACAATCAAACAAACAAACAAACAAACAAGCAAACACAAAAACGCATCTCTTCAGAAACGGTCTCTCTCTCTTCTACTGCACAAAATTATATTTAACATACAGCCACGAGTATAGGATTTATGACATGAACCATCGTTACACTAGATTAGCATCATGGACATTTGTAATTTTGTTTTTTTGACATTTTGAACATTTCATCATTGCATCATGCGTTTCAGATACAATTTCTATGTCTTTACTATGTTGTTGTCACAGTCCTAATAAGGATGTAGAATTTGGTGGGTTGCAAGAGAGATCACATGTCCATCCGCCCGCCGCCCTTCCCCCCCGCCCTTTTTTCAATTGCCATTTCATGTCGTCATTGTCGCCACAGAATATCGCACATTTTTCTCTATTTTTACACACAAATAACATCCTCAAGGAGATAATTTGGAGAACTATGTTCGTTTCACTACCTTGCCCCCCCCCCCCCCCCCCCCAAATGGAAAAACTGTGTCAGTTGGTTAAGGGACAACCAAATCTGCTGTCCTCTGCATTTAACCCCACCACTAACAAGTAACAAGAAACTGATTCATTTCTGCCCGTGACAGCCCAATACGTGACAGCTGTTTGTCAGTTTGTCCGTCATCCATTGACCTGACAGAGTGACATTTGGAGGAGAGGGTGAAATAAGTGTAGAATGTCCAGCATTGTAATTAGGAGGTAAAAGTAAATACCCGCACACAATAAAGCTGCCATTGGTTTACTTTTATTGTAGTAATGTTTCGAGCCCTTTCGGTTTTTAATGGGAAGTTTACCATGTGTGGACCTGTACTTTTACCTCCTGAACGTTCATATGGCTTCTCCTTCTGTACCTGAAGTAAAAAATGGGATGTGTGTAATGTTAGTTTATGTTTAATAGTTAACAATTATTTAGCCACCAAATGGCTCTCCTCTGTATTCTAAGTAGAGGTTGGTACTGTTATTGTTTTACTGTAAATCTACATTTTTGATCTTAAATATTCTGTTTTTGAAGTATGTTTTTGCCTTTATTCAGATAGGACAGTAAAGAGAGACAAGGACGCAAGCGGTATAGACAAAGCTGGGGTGGGATCAGGAAATGACCAGAGGTCACACTCAGGCCTGGGCCCTCGGCTTAAGCTATATGGTCCTCAGGGGGTTAGGATGATTCCAAGGGACCAGCATTGACAGCGGGGCCTTTGAGGACAGTAGTAACTACAAAAGCACTCGGAGAGCGCAGACCTTCGCCAAGCAGTTCAACCCCCCCCCCCCCCTTTTTTGTCAATAGGGTTTCCTATGTTAATTGTCAGAATTCTTTTTGAACTGATTTTCACCAAAAAATAAAAATCACCTCGGAGACAGTGACAATACGGCATACTGTCAAAATTTTACAACGATATGTTAATGACTTTTTGAGTTATTTTGCTAACAAACAAACAGACAGACAAACAGACAGACAAACAAACATAACAACACAATAGGGGGCCCCAAAATTGCCCCAATGCGTCTTAGTTGTTTATTTCATGGGGCTTGAAATTTCTAGCAGGGTCCCCAGCGACACTGTAGCTACCAGTGAAGTCAGAGATTCTAGTCCGTTTTAACCATGCATGTATGTCTTTTGCATTAACCATTAAGGATTGGTACATTTTAAATAAGTCAGCAAAAAGTCAGCTTTTTTCAAAAGTTACCTTTCTAGCAGTGTGTGAAACGATGCAGAGATCGGTGAGCTACAGTGTTGTTGCACCTTCTCCATTTGGTCATGTATAGCTGGCCTAGAAATAGCACGCAGACATGTGAAAGCAAAACCACATTCTGATGACTGCTGTGCGCAACATTTTCACCTTCTTTTATTTTTCTGCAGTTTCTTTACTGAAGGTCATCACAGTTAGAAAGGGATTTCATCTGTTATGACATCATAAAATGGTTGTGGTCATTGGTTGGTGTGCTGTTAAACTAAAAGGACCTAATGTCTGCACACAGTACTACTCTGCTGGTTATACTGTGCAACCATAACACAAGCTTAAACACACAGGGCCAGATGTACAATGCCATTATCACCCACTTTTGGCTTAATTATCTCACAAGGAGTATCTAAAACATGGCGTGGTATCATGTGGTGTCAGCAGAGAAGCACAATTGTTGAATTGTCGAGGTCCTTGTACATGATGATTACCACACAAACAGCCACTTAATTGTGCTTTTTGCAGAACGGAAAACGACACTAGAAGGCCAGTGTAAAGTGTGAATTGCATGCAAGCATGAGATATACCATGCAAAATTAAGGCCAATAACGTGCAGTGTCTGAGGAGGGTGCAAAATATGTTGCGTTCGCAAATGTACGTACATCTGAGTGTTTAGACAGACACTTCAACCTGGCCCAGTTATTCTGCCTCATTGCCTCTTTTCATAGATAAAGAAGACTGACAGTAAGGCAATCCAATCAGCAGCTTCTGTTTGGTTATATAGACTCATGTGGCCTCCAAATAAAGCAGAGTCTTTTCCCAAGAGTCTTGTTCTCAGTTCTAATTCTTGTTCTAGTCTTGTTCTAGTTAGCAAGTGTTGCAGTGGGGATGCAGCATGTGGCGTTCTACTATAAGGCTCTCTCTTTTTTTTAAGCAGGACAGTTCAACTTCCTGTCTTGTGAAGTTACCAAAAGCACAGTTTCCCACTTGTTTTGAACGGTGTGTGTGTGTGTCTGTGTGTGTGTGTGTTTGTGTGTATTTTGTGTGTGTGTGTGTGTGTGTGTGTGTGTCGTTTTCTTCACCTCAGGGGGCCGGTGAATGATTCAGTGCGTGGGAGCTTGAGACAGCGAAAGGGGAGTGCGTCGCACGCGACAATGGCGGACAAGGTGAAGAAGTTGCCCTACTTCTACGGCAACATCACGCGCGAGGAGGCCGAGAACTACCTGAAGCAGGGCGGCATGGGCGACGGCCTGTACCTGATGCGCCAGAGCCGAAACTACCTGGGTGGCTTCGCGCTGTCGGTGGCCTTCGCTCGGCAGGTGTACCACTACACCATCGAGAGGGAGCTGAACGACACGTACGCCATCGCCGGGGGCAAGTCTCACCGCAACCCGGTGGACGTGATCGACTACCACGCCCAGGAGGCCGACGGCCTCATCTGCCTGCTCAGGAAGCCCATGAACAGGCCCAAGGGCATGGAGCCCAAGGTGGGGGCCTTCGAGGACCTCAAGGAGGAGCTCATCAAGCAGTACGTCAAGCAGACGTGGAACCTGACGGTAAGCACCACGCACAGTACGTTGAAATGACGCAGAAACAAATCATATGACTAGCTCAGCCCCCCTCCCTACCTGAGAGTGTCAGATTTGACCCTCATTCTATGCACTGTATGTATGTATGTGTGTGTTTGTGTCTGTGTGTGTGTGTGTGTGTTTGTGTGTGTGTGTGAGTGTTTGGGGGTGTTCAAAGTTTTAAAATCTCCTGTCACGTATAAATAAAATACATCTTACCTGAATGCTTTTGCACTAGTTTTACATTTTTAAACACATATTACATATATTTGTGTATTTGATGTACAAGATCAAAGTATCATAACCACAGTTGCAATGAAAGCATAGATTTCATTCCTACCAACGGTTCTTTAAAACTCCCCTTCAATCTTCTCTTTCACTGTACACTGTAGTTTTCCTAGCTTAGCTTCGGGTGTGGTCATCCTGGACTAGATGGAAAGCTGCTAGTCTGGAATGTATTGATAATGCATGTTGGTGGAGTTAGGCTCTGAGCTTCAGTTTATGTGGTGCAGGTTTGTGTAGGCAGATGCTCTCTAAAATGTGGTGTGTTTTGTCTATGCTGTTGACATCAGCACACGTCTTTGATTTGCCTGTGAGAGTCTTTGTGGCAGCGCGTCTCACGGCCGAAACACAGCCCATTCTAGTAAACACCATGACCATAACAGTAGCAAAAGCAGCAATGTGTCTGATTTACACCTACGCTTAACACGCAATACTTCACACCTACACACTAGCAGGCTGCAGAGTGGCTTTGAGAGAGTGGTAGGGATCTATGTAGGGATCTGAGAGCAAAAATCATCCTTCTCTAAGGAACAGCTCTTAGAGAGAAGTATGTTGGCTGGTGTTAGTTAATAATACATATGCACCTCATTCAAAATGTTGCAATGAAAAAAAAAACCCAATACATTTCACTGTGTTGATGCTCAGGGTTCCCTCGCTGGGCAGAAGCATCCGGTTGTGTTGGGTTACTGATTTCAGATATCTTGAGGTGTTTTTTGACTAGGTTGAAATGTAGGCTTTTTTTAAATATGTGACAGGGTGAGTGTGCTCCTGATGACAGGTGGAAGTGCATAAAGTATAAAGCTTCTAGTTTTGTAAAATAAAAACACTTGTTGAGTCACAACAGTGATGAAATATAAAAGCGTATGATGCAAACATAAATTGGAAATGAAACAACTCTAGGTAGGGACAAGCAAACAAGGAATGCACTGGAAATAGGACAAACACAAACTTGTGTTTTTGTTGTGCATGTGTGTGCCATTCCAGCAATAATAGAATTTTTGATTGTTCTTCTTATGCCTATTGAAACCAGCAAATTCATTCAAATTCATTTATGGTGTGACTATAAGAATACTGTCGTATTGAGCATGTTAGTTTATTCATACAGAAGCCAGCTCTTGCCTTAAGTCTAATGGTGATCAAATACTTTTTTCTTCACTATTGGGATGTAAAAAACGTTTTTTTTTTTTTTTTTTGTGGACCCAAGACATCAACATTTGTTAGAGGTTTAAACGGTTTAAAAGCATACCGCTGGTGAGGTAGCCACTTCAGGTGTGCCCTGGCGTTGCTGTGTGGCTTTGTGACATGCACCGCAATCAGTGGAAAATGTAATGCTTTGAAAGAGCCTGCAATAGTATAAGAGTGATGGCAAACACAGAAAATGCAGCAGACCTGAATGTTGATGTCGCACAGTGTGTGTGTGTGTGTGTGTGTGTGTGTGTGTGTGTGTGTGTGTGTGTGTGTGTGTGTGTGTGTTTATGTGTGTGTGTGTGTAATTGCGTGTGTGTATGTGTGTATTGAACATATAGGGGCATTACTTTTACTAAGACAATTTTCATTAAGGACCAGCACTGCTTTTTAATGTAACTATTATTGGATCTTTGCCCATCAATGACAATACCATCATGCACTCTGTGTGTGCATGTGTGTGTGTGTGTGTGTGTGTGTATGTGCGCGTATGAATGTGTGTGTGTATGTGTGTGCACGTATGTGTGCGCATATCTGCGTGTATGTGTTGTGTATGTGTATGTAAGTGTGTGTGTGTGTATTTATATGTAAATGTGTGTGTGTGTGTGGTTTGTAGGGACATGCATTAGAGCAGGCCATCATCAGTCAGAGGCCCCAGCTGGAGAAGCTCATTGCCACCACGGCCCATGAGAAGATGCCCTGGTTCCACGGCAACATCGCGCGCGAGGAGTCGGAGCCACGCCTCCTGAAGGGCCCGCGCACCAATGGCAAGTTCCTGTAAGTTTCACAGCGACACACAATTTCTCACCTCACTCTTCAAAATAGCATTCTGTGACACTTGCTGTGTAGGTGGTTTTTTTTTTTTGGGGGGGGGGGGGACATTTTTGAGTGTCCTCATTCAGAGCATCATATGTATAAAGGATTTAGTAGCACAGAGTACAGCAGTTATTTTTGGTTGTATGGTTTTAGTTGAAAAGGGAACCCATTTATGAAGTGACAAGTACAAGTTTAGGCATAAGTAATTGCAGAAGAAGTTTACTCTGTAGGGCCTTTAAGTATGACAAAAAATACTCATAATTGTAGGGCAAACTAAAAGACACGAGCATTAATAAATGACGTAAATTATTTTAAATAAAGGGTGGACATATGGTGCATAGGTTTTAACGACAGGAAAGAGATGGAGCAGGGAGTAGTGGCAGGCTGTTCACACAGGAAGTTTACCATGTAAGCTCTTGACTCTAAGGTATGACTCTAAAAATACTCCTAATTGTAGGGCAAATTAAAAGACACGCGCATTAATAAATCAAGTAAACAATTTTAAATAAGAGAAGGATGTATAGTGCAGTGGTTTTAATGACATGAAAGAGATAGAGCAGGTAGTGCAGGCATGTAGTCTGTTCACCAAACTCTGCACGATATGTGGAATGACTAAGCATAGGCTGTAGAGGACCCCCTTAATGGAGAGAACCGCTGTGGTCAGTGCTGGTGAATCAGCTGATGAGCTAGGCAGCAGCTTGACTACTAACTAACTAACTAATTAACTAACTAATGAACTTGATATACAAATACATAATATGATGTGTAACAGCATAGAATGATATACACCGTGAAGAATTTTGGGGTATTTTATAAACCATCAGTCAAATCATTAGAGGTAAAAAAAATGGGTGACCATAGCTAAAATCTTTTTTTTTTTTTTTTAGATTTTACTATTGTAAAATTTAACAAGCTGTGAATTATTGTAATTTAGTTGGATACAATGTTTTAGATGTTACGGATGTTTTACAGGTTTAGCAAATATCCTCAATACCCTGAAGAGGCCAACTAGCCCTGTGTGCACGCTGTTTGCAAAGCCCTACAGTGAACTGTGCTAACCTGGTATATGTGCAGCTAGCATGATGAAGCTATCTTGGAGATAGGTATAAGGACTTACTCTGTACCTTAGACCATGTGTGGACCAGGGTGTCTACCAGCAGTACACGTCCCAATTCTAGTTATTCAGCATAGGTGATGGGAGTTCATTGTAAGGTAGTTGTTTAGATAAATGCAGGAATTAAGGGAGTATTTAAACTCTTTATATGGATTACAATTTGGATGGATAGTTCTGGTAATTAACTGAAAATTACTACATTTAATAATTTTGTACTTCTGTTACCCATAGCATGGTAGTTTGCTGTTTTACTGAGGAACCAGAGATGGGCAAAAACAGAATGTAACGGTTCACATAAAGAAACGAAGAGAGAAAGAGGGAGAAAGTGAAAAAGGGAGATAGATAGAGAGAGAGAGAGAGAGAAAGAGAGAGAGAGAGAGAGTCAGAGAGTGAGACAGAGATGAGTTTGGGGCTTTTAGACACCACAGTGCTGCAGGCTGAGCTTCAGTCACGCTGTGGTTTCCGTGTAGTACATGTGCACAGCTCTGCCTGTAGTGACCTGAGGGAGGGCTGGGGAGATGGGGGGGGGGGGGATTATGGTTTATGGGGACAGTGTGACTGTTTTACTTGTCAAAACCTGCCAGAAAACAGTATTTCACTGTGTGTGTGTGTGTGTGTGTGTGTGTGTGTGTGTGCGTGTGCGTGGGTGGTAGGTGGTTGGGTATAAGGGTGGTTTAAGAGCTTTCTCTCATGTTTGGTGTGTGAAAGTTGTGCTTACCCACTACCTTAAACTCTTTGTCAAGTTTTTTTAAAGGTGCGCAACATGTTACTATAACGTCCTCATTATTTGTTGAAGAAAGTTTAAAAAGTATTTTTGTACTTCTTCTCTGTAAACTTTTTTTCTCTCTTGATGAAAATAAAATGAATGTTAAAAAAATAACCCCCACAGTAAATTAACACTCTTTGGTAACACTTTAGAATGATGACTCCCTATAAATCATGTATAAATGTATCTGTTAACTCTTAATTAACAGTTCATCATTTGTTAAGCTTTGTTTTCATATTATTTCTCATCAATAAATCATTTATAAACATATTTATATTCTGCCTGCTTGCCTGTTGGCTGGCTGTCTCTATAAAAGAAGAAAAGAGGTGCCCACATAAACAAATATAATCACAATCTTCTGTCTTTTACTAGATGTATTTACTAAGCATTACACAGTATACTCAACATGGCTACCTACTTTTGGTGCACAGCACTGCAACATCAATCCAGTTGAGATAATTCCACATTCCATTTACTGTATATCCAAATGCCTCTACCTAATGACTCTTCTCCTCTCCATCTCTGTTCTCCACTTCCCTCCTCTCCTCTCCGCTCCTCTTCTCTCAAATTCTCTCCTCTCCTCTTCACCCCACTGCTCTTCTGTCCACTCCTCTCCACCCCATTCCCCTCCTCACCTCCCCTTTCCTCTCCCCTCCTCTCCCCTTTATTCCTCTCCTCTCAACTCTCCAATTCTCTCCTCACCTCACCTCTCTTCTCCTCTCCACTCCACTCGACTACCCTCCTTTTCTCTCCACTCCACTCCTCTCCACCCCACTCCTCTCATCACATTTCCTTTCCTCTTCCCTCCACTTAACTCCTCTCCTCTCTTCTCCACTCCTCTCTTTTATTCTCCACTCCTGTCCTGTCCACTCTTCCCTTCCCCCAGAATCAGACAGCGAGACTCTAATGGCTCTTTTGCCCTCTGCCTCCTCCATGACGGGATGGTCATGCACTACCGCATCGACAAGGACAAGTCTGGGAAACTCTCCATACCCGACGGCAAGAAGTTTGACACACTGTGGCAGGTAACAGGTTGCACCACTCCCCTCTCCCTTACGTGCTTACTGTAAGTGAATGGGTGTTTTTTGTTCTTCTGTTAGATAAATAGCATAAGCAAGTCTGTTATTGACTGGGTTCTGAGAAATATTTGTATGCAAAATAAATGAAAAATAAACGTGATACGTTCATTTACTCAGACCAAAGGTTTACAGGAGCCGAATTTGTCCATTTTCACAACAATAACTTCTTTTTTACCGGGTAAAGCCTCAATTTAAGTGGAACAGCAATAGAAATGGCTGATAATAAATACTATGCTGATAATATGATCACTTCTGCTATATTACAGAAACAGTTTAGAAATTATGGCATTAGCATAGTTTCTTTTATTACATGCATAAAAGCATTTCCGGTTGACTGTTTATACAAACAGGATATTACTGTAAATTCATTCAGTTCGTCATGGCACAGCAAGTACATTCAATCCTTGTTGTCAGTGAAAATATACTTTTCTCAGTATGGCCTAGTGTGATTTTGAGGAAACCTGTGGTTTGGTCTCAGACCATGACAAACTGATATGGTCACACATATAAGCACCATGTTGCCATCATATACACTACAGGGAGTTAATGTTGCAAATTACAGTTACAGTTATAGTATTCAGCAGACACCTTGTTCAATACATGTGTATTTAAATATTTATAAATTATAAAAACTATATTTATCTATTTATGAATGAATGAATAAATGAATGAATACACCTTTATTGCCCTGAAGGGAATCTGTCTTGTATCCAGGAAGACACAACACAACATCGAACATTCAAACACACACAGCAATACAAATATATTTATAAGTAACAAAGTTTATCTACTTTGTGTGCAAGTTTATCTTATTATCTTATTATTTCTCTGGAAGAAGAGAAGATGTGTCTGAATAGGACATTCCTGGCAAAATAAAGGATAAGACAGATAGATAAATAGATAGATCGATAGATAGATTGACGGACAGATGGATGGATGGATGGAAGGACGGACTTTATTGATCCCAAGTTGGGAAACTAAAATGTACTGTAGCAGCGACATGACATACAGGGACACGCAGAAACAGTACCAATACGATGACGGAAAAGAGCACAACATAGAGACAATAAAGCAATGCACAATATAAAATGCAATAAATAAATAAAATGAATGAAGTGTACAGCGTGTCACAAAAGTGAGTACACCCCTAACATTTTTGTGCTTTTTTATTTTATCTTTCCATGGGAGAAGTCTAAAGATATAACACTTTTACAATGTAAAGTAGGCAGTCTACAGCTTACACCTACTTTACACACACTTTATCAAAGTGTGCTATCTTCAGACTTCTCACATGGAAAGATATAATAAAAAATGTACAAAAATGTGGGGGGGGGGGGGGGGGGGGGGGTACTCACTTTTGTGACATACTGTATGTTTGTGTGTGTTGTCTTGTCCCCTCTCCGCTGCAGCTGGTGGAGCACTACTCCTACAAGCCAGATGGGCTCCTGAGAGTGCTGACCGAGCCCTGCTGTCGACCGTCCAACGGTACAGTAGCGTTTCTTCAGGGTAGTCTGGAGTAGAGTACAGTAGAGTAGAGTAGAGATACTTTATTTGTTCCTTAGGAAATTAAGGAAATTCGTCTGGGGAGAGAGGTAGTGGAACAGCTGGGATGGATGAAAAGATGGATAGATGGATGGATGGATGGATGGATGGATGGAAGGATAGAAGGATGGATGGATGGATGAATGGATCTTCTTTAGCTATAACTAACCTGGCCAATAGCTATGCTTAGGTCTCAATAACTCAATAACTGTGCCACAGGTACCTCAGTTAAAAAAGAAAATTGTAAAAACAAAAAGACTGTAAAGGAGCATTTACAAGCCCAAATTCACTAGGGAAGACTGAATGAAAGTTGTATAATTGCATAATTGTATAATTGTATAATTGTTTGTGATTGTGAAATATGAAGGATGTATGGATGAATGCATAGATGGATGGATGGATGGATGGATGGATGGGTGGATGGATGAATATGTAGGTGGATGAACAACAGAGAAATCATGAGCCTAAACCTAATCCTGAACTTAGCCCCAGATGCTGCAAACAGCATATGACATATGTGTGAGTCTGACACATTCACTACGGCCAAAGATTTCCAGGTAGACACATTGGCGTATTGTAGTCAAACATTAATGAGCATGTTTGTCATTGCTATGCAGATATAGGCCTACCAGCTCTCCCAGGCAATCATCCGGAGGTAAGTGACATTTCATTTACAGACTGTGTAGAGTAAAGATATTAAGAGTTGTGAAAAAGATAAATGAACACTGCCATCCATTCTATCCTATTTGAAACGCACTGCTGGAAATCATTGATGCTAATTGCTAATTGAATGTACTAAAATGACTCAGTCTCAGTATGCACTTACACAACAAATCTTGATAATATCACAAGAGATCTTGATAATATCACATCTGCAGCTAAAATCAGTCACACTTTGTCGTGCACAGGTTTAAAGTCATGATAAAAAACAGGCTTAGGCACCTGTTAGCAAGCCAAGGCTAGTCACAGACCCAAGAAAAACGGTTCGCTTTTAAGGGGATTCCCAAGGAGTAAGCAGCAATGGCTGGGAAAGATTTCTCACCTGGCACCTGATTTGACCAGTGCTGACGAAAATCCCCTTAAAATGAGGGCACTGTCTTCAGCCTAGGCAGCTAGCACCTGTTATTTTTTCAGCAGGGGCTACTCATTTCAGTAAGAAATCTTTCCTCATATCAGTTTGTTGAGTTGAGTGATTTTTGATGCATTAAAAACTGGTGGTTTTTTTTTATACTAATAACCTCATTTATCTGGCTTAAAGATTTGTGGTAATTAGATTGACCTAATTATTAGTTGAATGGCTGTAAGAAATACATGGGATTGACATTTACTCTCTAAATCTGGTCTGGTCAGGTCTGAATCTGGTGTTTCCACCTGTAAATATTGCCGAACACTTGATCTACCCCAGGTCTCTTAACTCCCATTAACCTCACCCATCCTCCTCTCTTTTTTTTGCTCATAAGACTATGTTCTCTGACAAGTAACTTAATGATGACTATACATTGCACTTCAATTGAAAATGTACAGCCTGTTGCGGTCAGCGTTTGCAACACAAGCCTGAGAAGACTTCTTAGGCAGGGTAATTTGTTTTGAGTTTTGGCTCAACTGTAAACAGTAAGATCCCCCTACTAAATGGCCAGATGGTATGACAGTGATAACTTCATTGTGCACTGTACCATATGGACATATTTACACTTGAGCAATAAATAGCCTATTAGTTATGAGCTCCTTCACCGAAACCCATGAGATGAACATGCTGAGCATTTTGTTGTCAGCAATAGTGAATCTCTGCATTGTTCACAACTGTCGGGGGGTGGGGGAACTAATTTTCTCTTCAAATAAACACATGCTTATCGGCTTGGAAAAAAAATGGTTATTGTACCTGGAATCACATGCGTCTTGGATAAACGCTTCTCATAACACTTAATGATGCCGTACCCGAGCAAAACACCCCTCCCCCAATTCAGCTGTTGCAAATGTGACAGCAGTGATAGTCTATTGTGGTCACATGACAGGAAGTGCCATAGATAAAGTAGGCCTAGCCTTCCCAGCTATGAGGAAGTGACTAACATTGACTAAGGCCAGTGGCAAAGCAGTACAGCGGGATTTTGTTGTTTTTTTTAATATGGTGTGGACATGTCTACCCATGGTTACCCATGGCTAGCACAAGGGCAATATTACTTGTGTGTACTGGTTTATGACTAGCACTTAAATCATGAAATGTGACAATGTTTGAGAAGCATGAAAAAAAAAACAGTGTGTCTGGACCACGTGTGTTGTTGCAGAAATGAACTAACACTCGCCTCCTTAACATGCACGCCACGATTTTGGTGAATATTACCTGAGGAACGACGGACTAAAAAACAAATAACCCTCTTTCAAACTTGTGGTTTTGTAGCGAGGAGCCACAGGTGGAATACTCTCCAGACTCAAATCCTACTCCTTCCCCATACCTGGCTCCAAAAAGGTGCACTAACATGCCACATCCCCCTGTTCTCTCTGTCTTTTTCTGTCTATCTCATTACGGGTGCATGGTGCGGTGAGGTTCACTTACTAACTCCCAATGCGTGCCACTGATTTTTTTACCACAACTGATGTTATTTTTGCTACTAACATGCGTGTGGGATTGCAAAGTGCCTGGCTGTCACCTTTCCATTCATGTGTTCCTTTCACATGAATGGCATCTACAACCTTTTTTTATTCCCATTCTATGTCCATGAGGTGTTGTGGGTAGGGGCATAACATTTAATATGAAGACTTTTTCGTTTGCTTTCTAAAATGGGATAATGAAGTGTGTGATGCCTGAGAGCTGTCCATTATAAAGGCTGTACTTTTATGAATTTGATGACTGAAGATCAAGCAGTCTGTGATCTCTGGTTTCTGCTCCGTTGCCTAATCGTTGCAGAGGGGATTTGAGCTTAACAAGATCCTCAAAGCCATTTCCTCTGCTAGCTTCAGTTAATCCTTATTGCTTCTGTAGGTGCCTTGTAGTTTGGCAAAGTCTTTGCACTGAGGTATAGGCAAGAGTAGCAAAGACGGTTGTTTGGACAATGTCTTCAATTGTAGTGAGATATTGTGATATTGATGGAGTATTACATAACTGCTCAAGCATTTACTATACAATCTCAGAAAAGAAGGTACAGAATTGTACTTTTGCTTGTCACACCATCAGTACCCTCAAAAACACATTTTTGATTGTACTTTTACAACTAGTTTCTACAAAAACAATGAGACATTAGGGGTACAAATCTGTATCTTAAGGTGCAATCAGCATTAATGTACCCCTAAAGGCTAATATATGGACCTTAAGGTACTGATGTGTACCTATTTAGCTCTGGAGAAGGTACAAACTAGTTAAAAAACAGTGGTTAAAAGATACAATTATATGCCTTTGAGGGTACTGCCAGTGTGACAAGTAAAAGCACACTTCTGTACCTACTTTTCTAAGAATGTACCTCATCAGTAATTTGCAGCAACTGTTGAAGCTGGCAGTCGTCACAAGTAATCATACACATGGCAACAGTATGTGCCACAAAGGCATGTTTTTTTGTTAACTTCCAAACTCATTTAGAATAGAAAAAGATACACAAAGAGACATTATTATAGAAAACATACATGAGGAGATTGTAGTCTGCTGTGCTATTTTAAAAATACATTTACTGTTCAAAAAACAGTAATGGTTGGCACAGTGCTATTTTAGCTTAATGCTTAGAGTCTAAACATACTTAATCGTTGATGTGCTATCACAGTCACAGTCACTGTCTGTACAGGGTCATCGAGGTTGAGGGGACCTTTATTGCACTTACCCACAGGACGTTGCTGTTTCCTTAACACAACACACTTCCTCATTTTCCTGTCCTATCATAAACCACTCTCTAGAATGACATGATATATGGATGTGACAAAAAAAGGCCCCCTATTACTGGAAATGCCTCCTGTTGAACATGTCATTGGCTCTCCTATGCTGCCCTCTCGTGGTCCACGATCATGCTGACCTTATATATAGATATACAGGTGTGCATATGGTCAGGTAGTCAACTGTACTTAATAACTGTACTAAATAAATAAATAAATATATATATGTAATGTGTGCCATAATATCTTATTATTATTTATTAATATATTGTAGACATACATAGGTAGAGCACTCAAATAGTGTCAGCATTTATGGACAGATGAATCAAAAAAACGTTTTCTCACATGACTGTACTTGTAAAGTGCAACATTTGTTTTTATTACTAAGAGCTTAGCTATCAGATAAAAGAAAATATGAAACTAAATCAAAATATCTATATGTCTTTAAGAATGCACTTTCATAAACGGTCCTTTGAGAAGTCCCATTACCATTTGGACTGCAACCTTCTTTTGGTAGCGAGTAACATTTCATGAATCCAAGAAACGCTAATGAGCGAAACTCTGCTTATGTGCATAGTGTCATCACCTCTCTCTCTCTCTCTCTCTCTCTCTCTCTCTGTGTCTCTCTCTCTCTGTGTCTCTCTCTCTCTCTCTCTCTGTCTCTCTTTCTTTTATACTCCCTCTCTTTCGCTGTCTTGCTCTCCCTCTCTCTTTCTGTCTCTCTCCCAGTCATTCTCCTGTTTGACCTTTGACCTCTGTTGTGATGGCTGCCTGCCCTGCCTCATAAAACTGGCTCCTGAGGCTCCTTTCCTTCATGATCAGCCTCCGTGTGTTTTGCTGAATGACCAGAGGTGGACAGACTGGCTTAAGAGAGAATAAGTCCTGCCATGTACTCCTCCTGCCTGTGCTCTTACAGTAACACAGGCGATTTTACTATGTAAGCTCATCCACCTAGCTGGAGAGTTGTGCTAAACACGATGAGCTGGCTTCAGTGAATTAGCAAGAGCAAGTATGTGGCAGGACTTACTTTCTGAACATGGGCCGTCCGCCTCTGGTGAAGACATTCAAAAGTGTTTTCACCCATCATTGGTTTTCTTCACATTACTGCTGTATGGGTTTCTTAGAGTGGAATGACTCTGGGCAAAATTCTGAGTCTTTTTTTTATTATTATTACTTTGTCGTAAATGAAATTTCGATTTCTGCCTGAGACATCCATACAGGGTGACCATGAAGGAAATGTGGATCATTTCCACTGAGATGCAACCTGATGTGTGTGTGCTTGTGTGGACTTTCAGGTTGCATGGAGCCAGATTTGACCCTCATTCTATGCACTGTATGTATGTGTGTGTGTGTGTGTGTGTGTGTATGTGTGTGTGTGTGTGTGCGCGTGTGCGTATGTGTGTGTATCCTTGTCAGTGTTAGCCTGACTAATCTATTGTTTTGATTTAACTACAGACTGGATCCGCTCGTCCTAGACCACCAGATAATCCCTATGAAACCAGGGGTCCAAATGCTGGTGAGAATAGATATTTGATCACATATCATTTATTACAAATATTTTTACCACATTTTATGGCCTAGCCTGAGCTAAAAAAAAATGGAAAGTGCAGCGTCATATAGAAATGTATGGTGCGATTGATGGCAACTGTGGCCTAGTGGTTAGAGAGTTCGGAGGGTTGCAGGTTCAAATCCCATTGCAGTAGGAAGAATGGGGATGGGGGAGCAAACAACTGAGCTGAAATGTTCTTGAGCAAGGCATATAACCCCACATTGCTCCAGGAGCTGTAACTGAAACCCTGTACCTAAATAACTGTAAGTCGCTCTGGACAAGAGTGTCAGCTAAGTGTAATGTAAGGTATGACATGAATCTCCTTCTCTTTCCCTCCAATACCTTCTTTTAACCCTCTCCCTTTCTCCCGTTTTCTCCTCCATCACTCACTCACTCACTCTCTTCTCTGTTTTTACTCTGTCTGTCCTACTATCTTTTTCTTCTAAACCTTGACCCACCTCTCTTTTTCTCTAATTCTCTCAATGTCTGCCCCTTCTCTGTGTTTTGTCCCTCCTTCATTACATCCTCATTCTCCTCTCTTTCACTCTCCCTGTGTCCTAGACGCCATGCCCATGGATACGGCGGTGTATGAGAGTCCGTACGCTGACCCGGACGAGTTGCGGCAGACGCACGTGGACCGCAGTCAGCTTTTCCTGGAGGACGGCGAGCTGGGCTCCGGGAACTTCGGCACCGTCCTGAAGGGACTCTACACCATGAGGAAGTGCGTCTGACACCATGGCTCACCGGTTTTCCCCCTCCCTCTCTGTCCCTTTATGCTGAACATCCTGAAACATAGGCAGTCATTAGGGTCACCAAGCAAAAGAATCAGCCAAGCCACACAGACACGTGTATGAATTTGACTAGCTCAGGGACTTAGTGCAAATCACTCTGCGCGAGTCATTCACTGAATTTCCTTATGGAAAATTATAAATAAGTAATCGAGTCTGACACATTCTTAGCAGAGACAGTATACAAAAATCAACGTCAGTATTTGTTAGTATTGAATTTATTCATAAGAAGTGAGACATAACTCTTGACATAACTATCAAAAGGAGTTCTGCTTGGAAAAGTGACATAACAATTTGTGACCTGAAAAACTCTTGCAATATTGTAGCTCCACTCTAGTCATCACCCTACCATTTTATTCTGTATTTATGTGCAACATCTATGTTTAATCTGTTAGCACTCAGAACATATAACCTCTTGACTTTGGCTTTTAGAAACAAATGAGATCATATATTTCTTTATATTAGCCAATTTCTATATTTTATTCGCAATGTAGAAATAATTCAAAATTAAGTAATATCTAGCCTTTTTCTCATACTTCTTGAACCAAACTCCTAAGAAAGAGTGTTCACTGAAGCCCACTGAAATCTAAGTGTAACTTAACATTTAAAATAGTCTTCTACTGTTCTTTTTAATCCAAATGTGGTTATAGGAAAAACAGACAAGAAGTCAGTAAGATCTTTTTTATTTCTGACAATGATAAGACTGTTGTAAAGTAATATATTCTTTTGGACAGTTCTAATTGTTGTTGTGATGTGTTTGGCCTCTGCTACGCCTGTGACTCTGCTACGCCACACCAGGACCAAGAAGCCCGTGGCGGTGAAGATCCTGAAGAACGACGACAACAACGCAGCAGTGCGCGAGGAGATGCTAAGGGAGGCCAACGTGATGCAGCAGCTGGACAACCCCTACATCGTGCGCATGATCGGCATCTGTGAGGCCGAGAACCTCATGCTGGTCATGGAGCTAGCGGAGCTGGGGCCACTGCACAAGTACCTGCAGAGAAACAAGTGAGATGAGACCCTTTGTTTGTCTGTCAATAACGCAGGGAGGCAGCCATCCTGGGCTCAAAAAGTAAAAATCCTGCCACAAGTTCCAGACAATTCACTGAACCAGCTGATACTATTAGCTCACCTTTCCGTCCAGAAAGATGGGCTAATTGGTGAAATCACATGTGTTAAGAGCACAGGCAGAAGGAATATATGGCAGGATTTTTACTTTTTCAAACCAGTTTCTCCTCCTGTGGTCAATAATAATAATAATAATAATAATAATAATAATAATAATAATAATAAATATAGCTGCAAGTAGTAATCAACTGGGTCAAAGGAGCTGTGCAAATGTTAGACAACATATGCTGGGATTTGAACCAGTAATCTTGAGGTTACTACACTGAGTGCTTTGCCTCTTGCACAACAGAGGAAACTTTCAAAGAAGATTTGTCAAATGTTCTGCAGACATCAGACGCATGTGTTAAACTGTCAAAATAAGTGTTTTGTTTTCTTGTTTGTGTACTTGCTTTGAGTTAACTTGTCTGGGTCAGTCAGTAAACCATGATGAATGCCCCTCAGGAGAGCCACACCAAGTACCAAGTTACGTAACTGCACTAAGTTGCTCTCTTTCGTTGTCCACAGACTAAACGTTCCAATTAAGAACATCACGGAGCTGGTGCACCAGGTTTCCATGGGGATGAAGTACCTTGAGGAGCACAACTTTGTGCACAGGGACCTGGCTGCCCGCAACGTCCTGCTGGTTACTCAGCACTACGCCAAAATCAGCGACTTTGGCCTCTCCAAAGCCCTCACAGAAGAAGAGAACTACTACAAGGTCAGTTCCGCCTAACGCAATCGCCCCGGTCAGTTCCGGTAAGAAAGTCACAGTGGTTGTGACAAGGAACTGCTAAACTGAGGAAGTCAGTCAGTTAATGTGAACTGTCGTACAGGGTGCTCACAAAAGTGTTCTGAAAGCCCTGCCTGAGAAGAAACACTGAGGCTAAATTAGTCCTTTTAATGAAAGGGCAGTTGAGGTACAGGACAGAGTGCCCAAATAAGCAACACCGATCTCCTCTGAGTCTTTACTGTAGTACAAAGCTATTTACAGGTTTATTGCCTCAGACAAGGTCGGTTCATGCTCAGGGTAGTGTACCAGAATCAGTGACTAGGGTCTTTTCAAAGAACTTTCAGAGAACATAAGGGCCTAAAATATATACCGGTTCAGAACAGGAAGTCAGTTAAAGTGTGCCATCTGGTGGATTCATGGGTATAACACAAACAAATGTGCTGCCGCTTCTTCTATGTATTTTTGATGTAAGCAAGAAAATGAACATGTATGGCCATATATACATACATATGTATGTATGTACTGTATATGTATATGTGTACCTGTGTATGCATGTATATCAGCACCAACTGAATTGCATGTATAGCCAAAATGCATGGCAATGATGAATATGATTAAAGTAATGTACTAACACATTAATATCCATATTGGGCATGGCTGAGTCACAATTAAAACATTTTGGTGTTGGTGCTGCTACACCCTATGCTAATCACTGGATCAACAACATAGGGCATTTTAGTACATTCAACATGAAAGTAATAGACAAACTGTGCACAGTGGTTAAATTGGCTTGTGTAAGGAGGGGGGGAGTCCTTTTTTACTCACAGTGGTCAATATCTCACTCTGTTGTAGTACTATAAATACTGTAGCAGGGAGGGGCTCAGTTCCGGCTGGCTGCGTTTGCTGAAGTGATGAGGCAGAACTGAGCTCAAGGGTGGGTGCTAAGAGGTGGTATTGCCTGGGGAGTAAAACACTGTAGAACCTCCACTGTCCAGGGGGCTCTGGCCTGATTTACACTCTGAGTGTGCACTTCCCCAAAAACTCTTCACACTGCGCTCTCCCGTGCACACTGTGCTCTTCATGTACATACTCCCCTGAGTCACAGTGACCCTTACTCTGCTTCCCCCTCATGGTTTTGGTTTTGTTCTGCTTTGCTCCCCTACAGGCAAAGGGTCACGGCAAGTGGCCGGTGAAGTGGTACGCCCCAGAGTGCATGAACTACTTCAAGTTCTCCTGCAAGAGTGACGTGTGGAGCTTTGGGGTGCTCATGTGGGAGGCCTACTCATATGGCCAGAAACCCTACAAGGTACCTCACTGCAAATCATAGATATCCCCTAGGCTGGTGTTTATATAGATATGTGTGAATAATAATAATAACAACAACAATAATAATAATAATAATTTCTCATTCGTTTTTGTTTACTGTTATAATTATTATAACACACAAACACACACAAACACACACACACACACACACACACACACTGTCCCTGTCTGTTCACCCTCTGTTCATATCTCCTCTGTTCCATGTCTTGTTGTGTCACTTATGCTTCACATGAATCTCTCTCTTTCTCTCCCTTTCTCTCTCCTAGGGCATGAAAGGAAATGAGGTCATCCAGATGATTGAGAGTGGACAGAGGATGGATGCGCCTGCCAACTGCCCACCAGAGATTTATGAGCTCATGAAAAAGTGCTGGACATATAAGTAAGAGACTTTCTCCTGCTCTTCTTGCTTTTTAAGATCCAATAAAGTCAAAATAATATTGTATAAATAATACGTAGTAGTACTAGTAGAGTAGAGATACTTTATTTATCCTGAAGGAAATTAAGGTGTCCCGTAGCATATACACATCTACAAATACATATATCGCATATACACATATATCACCTGCACATTTACATAACAACAAGTCCCACATACTAAAGAAAGAGTTGTCACTAATCACTTCATTACATTTGTGGCGAATGTGAATATGAACAGTGTAACACGGTAAAAAAAAATGTGAAAATATAGGCGGTACATTCTGTGCTTGGATGCTTTAGCCATGTCAGCTCACAGCGCTAAGGCTGTTTAACACATGCAGAAAAATGGATTCTTCACAACCGGATTCACTTCACAGCCACATATGTTTATAATTCGATCAGTCTGACTTTCAGCATTCAGATGATAACCCTCAACCTCCACATTGAGTGGAGTGGGATTTTTAAGCATCATCTCTACATGTAAGCCAGCTACATGTTAGATCTCCCCTAATTAGACCTACTGTGCGAAACTGTTAAACAGCCAACACCCAACTTCGGTTTTTTTTCTCATCTTTTTATACACACATTTCCGATATATATATACAAAACCAAGCACAGTTTTCACTAGGTCTTTAGTAAGGAAAGAACAAATGTATATATATATTCAGTCCTTCCAGTCTATATGCATATATTTTTTCAAATGCATATATATTTCTATAGGTTTATAGGTTGTTTGCATGACTCTTGTATGTTGACCGTTTGATTTCCTCGGCAGGGCGGAGGAGAGGCCAGGCTTCTCGGTAGTGGAACCCAGACTGAGGGACTATTACTACGACACCGCCCACTGATCCTCCGCCAGCAGGAATTAACCGCACCATGTGAGGAGAAATCCAAAGTTTAGACGGGATTTAAGGATGGAGTCCCTTTTCATGTTTTCTGAAAGAAATTACAGCAGTGAGGGGGGAAAAAAAGCTACACCCCGTAGTTATCGAGTTTAAAAGATGACTGTTGAGATAAAGGCAATAAATCTGATGTCTTTTTTTAATGTCAGTTCACACAACTGAATTTGCCTTGAATGTTAAGTATTGTCATATGAGATGTTATTTGTTTTTTTTCTACAACATTTAAGTGAAGCATGACTTTTCTTTATCCATGCAAACGTTGAGTACATAATGCATAATCCATGAAGTTTATGCCTTAAAAGGCAATAATAAATAAATGCTTAAAAGTCACTTGCTTGTAGCAGAGCCGTTTACATTTCAGTACGCAATCTTTTATACATGCACAGCCAGAGATACATTTTCTGGGGTCTTTTTTGTAGCAGAACTGCAGTACATATATGCAAATTTGAGTCTTGATGGCTTCTCTTCCTGACATTAAGTATGTTATGCAAATATTCCTCAGTTTAATATTCTGCATTTTGTTTTGGCATTCATCAAATATAATGCAATAAAGTCCTGTAGATGCAGGATTGCTATATGCTGTATATTTACACGCCACTTCCAATGAATATGTTTTGCACTTAGGTAAGATATGCCAAATTAAGTCAAGATGTCGAGACATGTGGAAATTATATGTGAAATGTGGACCATATATGTACTACCCCTTTAGAATAGGTGTGAATGGCAAAGGTTGTGTTTGTTTTTTCATATCAATTTTCTAATGGATGCAGCTGGTAAAATCTGTTGAAAGGCAAGGCTAATTTTAGTGCTAAATTCCCCCTTTAAAAAGTATATTCCCTCCCTCTATGTACATTGGCAGTTAATGGTATGGATATATTGATCTTACAAATTATAGGGTTATACTTGAAATTCATTTCATAAGTGTTATTTAAATGTGATTTTGTATGTGTGTATTAAACAGACATGGTCATGGATGCTAAGTGAGTGCTATAAAAACATGTTTAAGCTGAATATCTTGAAATCAGAGAATTAAATTGAAACTTATAATTCTCAATTTTCATTTTTAGTCTTTAGCACAGATTACAATGGCTTATTTGTCGGATATGTCCTCACTGGAAGTGAATTCCCTGATGATTTAGGCATTGGCTTTAATGACATCCCGAGCTTTTGTCCAACCCCCCCTGAGTCACAGAAGTCCCATCATGCTGTGGGTTTTCATGCCATAGTTTGACCTTTTAAACCCTGGCTTCCATTGTCTGTCTACGCTGTACAAGTCAAACTGTAAATGCAAAAGTATATGCATATGTGGAATTAAATACACTTGATTAGTGATTTCTAACATGCCTGCTTTTAGTCTGTTGTGTTTTTTTGCATTCACCATAAAAGACTAAGCTTCTCAGCTGTGCTTTTACAGCCTTGGTGTAGTTAATATATTTGAGTCATAATTCTAAAAAATCTAATCACAAAGCTATTATTGCTCTTACCATTATTATTAAATAATATGTTTACCAGAAATTGATTTGACATTTATTGCAGTTGTGTCAGTTCATACAACAGAATTTCCCTTGAACATACTAAATGTAAAAATGAATGATGATGTTGTAAGTAACTTGAAAGTATTTCAGTATTTCGTATTTATATTTATAAAATAAAGTGATATTGCTATATTAACATGTATTTGGCATGGGATGACCTCACTGATGACTAGCCAAGGCACTTGAAACATATACCGTCAGGTCCTGAAGTACCACTAGATGGCCATGGCACATCATTGTTGTGGGACAAGTGGCTACAGTCTGATAAAGTTAGGATGCTTTAGAAATGTTTAGAAAAGTGTTTATAACATAAAATTGAAATGCGCACTTCCCCCATGAGCCAACCTGTAATAGCATTTATCTGAGTATTTTTTTAGTGGTGCTTAGCGTTTCTCCAGCCATAAGACAGGCTACAAATTAGGTTATCTCCCTGTGACTGTTCCTCCGCTCAGAAGGTTAAAAAGCAACCAGATCGACCACAGGGTGGCGCCATTGGTGTTCAGCTGTGGACGTGTTACTCAACAGGCAGTGACCTGTGGTAGATTTCAAGGCTCATGTAATAAGGTCACTTAGCAGTAAACAAAGGGAAATGAAACTGCAATGGCACAACAAAGAATGGCATGCTGGGAGAAACAGGCACATAAAACAACTGATATAAATACATAGCAACATGGACAAAAACAATGTCATATAAAATGATGTGGCTATACAATATATTTTAATAGTAAAAATGTGGAAATTGCTAAATAAAAGATAATGTCACAAAACTGTCACAAAGGCACTGCTTATCCAGGGCTCATGTAGTCTTAATGCAAAAGCAAATAGATCACGTTTAGATATCTGATTGAGCCTGTAATGGCTGGACTAAAAAGACCTCTGATCAGTAATATTAAAGATGTGAGGGAAATGAAGTGATTAAATAATTCTCGTGCAAATTTTGCAGCATTGTTTTCTGTGGTTAATTGTTACATTTTGACTTTTATTTGCACCTCAAATGAGACCTATCATTCACATATGCTGTGCAGAAACATGGGGTCCATTCACATTAGCAAAAATTGACCTTGGTGAACTTTCTGATAACTTTTTTTACTAAAGATGTGTACTTTGAACTGGTGTACTAGTTATCATGTTATAACACTTATCAAATTACAACGTTGTGTAATCTTGGATCTAGGTCTATTCTTCATGCCTTTTTATTATATCCTAATGTGTTTTATCATGTGGGACATTCACGTAGACAGCAAATTAAAAAAAAAAACATTGTGCAGGGAAACATTTCTTTCTCACTGTGCATATGACAATGAACTGGAATGTGAACTTGAACTACTATCTGGTATCAATTATACCTCTGCTAACTTTAAATGAGTTGTGGGTCAGATAATGTCTTTAAAGAAGACATACAACTTTTATTGTGTACAGGGTTAAACAGCACCTCTAATCATATGTTTTGGTATCCCACCAAACTACTGCATATGGAAATTAGCAGTTATCTCTTCTAAATCTATATTACAAAGTATCTTCTCTCCTTTGTGTGATGAATGTGTTTTGGACATGGTCTCTTCAACGAAATAAACTAAACTTTAATTAAGCAATTCTTAGGGATGGTGGGGGTGTATAATCTGGGCCTGGGCCATAATTTCCCCAGGGAATAATATGGCCTAGGTTGCTTTAACCCCGGGTATAGTTTGGACCAGAGGTAGTCCTGTTATACAGGGAAGGCTTTTTTAGTGTCATCTTTCCATTACAATACATAACATTTTGCTAATGCTTTTATCCAGAGTGACTTACAGTGAATTCGGTACAGGGACAGTCCCTCTGGAGCAACGCGGGGTACAATGCAGAAATAATTGGCTGATAATTAATCAACTAAATATAACTCTTATCATTATTATCAGTAGTAGTTGCTTTTTTATTATCATTATTGTTTATTGTGTATTGTTATTATTGTTTATTGCACAACCATGTTGTGTTAAATGTAGGCTACTAGCCTACACCAAAACGATTTGATCGTTTTTACAAAACGATTGGTCAGTCTAGTAAACAGCTGTCGAACGTTCTAATCTACACCTTTTGCTGCTGGGCCAGATTTAAAAAATACAGTTATCACCGTGACAACTGCATGGAATGTTTGTTTGCATTCCAGAACAACAAACTAGAATCTTCAGCGAAGCCAAAAATATCTGCTCAGTCTAATGAGAGACACAAGCGAGAGAAGTTGCAAAATGAGAAAGCTCTACAGTATTTTCACCTGCTGCCTTGCAGTGCCCACCGAGGATCGTGTGGTTAGCAAGAAACAGCAAAAAAAGAAGGCTAAGCGCCTGAGGAAGGAGAAGGAGGAGGAAAAAGTTGTGGAGACCCTTCCACTGGCAACTCCTGAGCCGCCAAAAGCAGAGGAGGTCTGCCATGGAAGTGGACAACTGCCAACCGAAGTGATGGAGCAGCTGGAGGAGGAGAGAAAGATGCTCATTAGTAAGTCATTATCTATCATAGCTAACCCCTCTTACCAACACTGCCCTGTACCCTGTCTGCACTTACTTTGTTTCGCTCCTGCTTAGCTTACTCGGTTTTCTGCATATCTGTAGCTTGATTTGTGTCTTCTATCGCAAGTCGCTTTCGATAAATGCGTCTGCTAAGTATAATGTAATCATCAGCACTCAGCCTTCAGCCAACTGCAAGCCCTCATCTCCTCACTTCCTTTCTTCTGGCATATTAGCTATGGTCCTTCTTAACTCCTGTGCTAACTGACTGGTTCTTGGTCACTTTCATAACAGCTGAAGGTCTGAAACACCTGGATGCGCTGGAAGAGCGCAATCGGCTGGATGAGGAGAGGATGAGGATGCTAAAGGGCTTCTATAAGCGGAGAGAGGCCTTGAAAGCCCAGAAAGATGCCGCGGCCCTTTCTGCCCTCGATGGAGACCTGCAGGCTACATCAGCTAGCGAGACAGAAGTGGCCTGTGAGGGGCAAGAGTGAAGGAGCAGTCAGGCAAATACACCTTCAGCAAAGATGAGGGAGGGACTGGGATCAACAACCCGGTTACATCGATGTTGAACACACATCAATGCATAACACACACAGTATATAATACAGGAATATTTTCATATTAATTATTAAACTTTACATTGTTTGATTTATATGGCATGTTGTTGTTCTTTCTTCTGAGGGTAGGGTCACAAAAAAGGCAAGGACTCGCTAATGTAGCTCCAGATTATACAAAATAGAACTATAAAAATGACTAAATTTCTTATTTCTTCTGTACTGGCCTCTCTTCACTGACTCTCTTTGTAAAAGTAAAAAAGAATAAATCTCCACATAGTTCTTTCTAACATACAAAGTCCTGGGGGGACCAGCTGTGGACTATCTCAGGGATACACTCGTTCTACACTCACTATCAAAAACTCTTTCAACTCATACAGCAAGATTTCCTGTAATTGTGTGAGTGTAAAATACTATAGTTAACATGGGTTTTGCTGTGGAGTCTGCCTGCTTGCGACTGGTGTGCTTTTGAGGTTGATGGACGCCAGAGAGGTTTGGCTGTTCGACGTTGGTGTGGCTCGTTGGGACCTGACGACTTTGAGTCTTCGGATCACTCTGGTTTTTGAGCGGAACTGGGAGATGGCCCGTGCCGGGCAGACCGCCCGTGGGTCTACTGGAGGAGAAGCGCCAGGGAGGCAGCTGGCTGCCGGGGCAGCCGGGAGGAGCGCGCCTTTCGCCGGTGGAGTTAAGAGACCCCATCGCTGCAGGCCCGGTACCGTAGCTCTGAGAGAAATTCGACGCTACCAGACGTCCCCTGAGCTGCTGATCCGCAAGCTGCCCTTCCAGCGCCTGGTGCGTGAGATTGCTCAGGACTTCAGGACCGATCTGCGTTTCCAGAGCGCTGCCATTGGCGCCCTTCAGGAGGCTAGCGAGGCATACCTGGTTTTATCCAGCTGGCTCGCAGGATAAGGGGCGAGAGGACCTAAACCCGCCAGCCAGCCTCTGGGCCCTCTACGGAGGATGCTGGATATTATATTTTACACGATTGTGGACGTTTTTATTTCTTGTACCTATTTTCTCTTCCTTCCTTCATATGTTTAATTGTATTTTATTTTAAAATTTCTGTAAAGCACATTGAACTGCATTGATGTATGAAATGCGCTATAGAAATAAATCTGACTTGACTTGACTTGCTATAAAATAATGAATAATTGTCTAACTTCTATCTAAGGAGCCAGCAACTCCTAGACACTGTGGCCAGTGTTATACAGTACACACATTAACACACAGACGAATACAGAGAAAGAAAAAGGAGGACAGACACTCGAAGAGAGAGACAGGCAGGCAGACAGACAGAGAGATCCCCTACAAAGATTCAGAAAAAGTCCGCTATTGTCCATTCCCAGTCCTCCAGTGTTTTACACACACAGCCCCACCACCCATTTCTATGGAAATGTTAGCACAATCATTTAGTCATTTATTCAGAAGTGACCCTCTGAGAGAGTCACAGCAGTTTGCATAATGACCATAGTAGTTTTGCTGGGATTATGTGCCGATTTCGCTGCTTCTCTTCCCATGTGTGGCAAGTGGGATCTATGACTCACATACAAACTTAACCGTCTGACAAAAATATGTCCTCTGCATTTAACCCATCCACGTAAACACACCTGTTAGTGACAGACTGCAATCCATGACATACACACAATGCAGTCATTACAAATATGTGAATACACCCAAAGCACTCTGCCATATAATGTCCTGTAAGCAGTGGGGTTAGGTGCCTTGCGATGCAATTTCTAATGAAAGTGGTGGGTTTTTGCTTGGTGCCCCAATGGAGTGTAGAATCACCTCTGTCCCCAACCATCCGTCAGTGAGAGGAATTGACCCATCCACGACCCTCTGACCGTGGGTCCAACTCTTCACCCTCTGGGTCGTGACTGTGCTGAAAAGAAATGGGTGGATGGAGGTGTTAGTGGTTATTGATTTACACAGTGCTTCAATTAACTGTTTGCCCCCTTTTAATCACCCCTCCCCCTCCTCCTCCTCCCCTCCCAACATCTCTCTATCACTCATGTAGGCTGCTCCCCCTTTCAGCTGGGTTCAAGGGAGGATTTTCTTGCCACCATTGTCTTGTGCTTGCTTGAGAAGATTCAGGTCTTAGGCTCTGTAACATGCTGCAACATGCATGTTGGTGCTACATGAAATGATAACTGTATTGAATCGGAAAGAGTACCATTTTTCCACAAAACATGAAAGAGGAACAGATTTTCATCACCACACTCTGACACATTTTATCAACACTCATGTTCATTTGCTGCATAATGTGCAAATTATTAAAGTGACCCCCAATCTGTGACCTAACATCTGACTCTCATTTGAGCTGAACTGTTGTGCAATCAGAAAGACGTCAACAGCGTACGGTAACATTTCACATCTGTTGGGCATATTTAGTCACCACTGATACTATGACTGGTCGCACTGATGAATCAATAACCTGCCACCTGTAAATCTCTCACACTGGACTGGGAGCGTCACTGTTGGTTCCCATGTTACTGTTGGATTGCCAGGTGACGGATTTCATAACTGGTCATATTTAAAATACATGACCAGCATACAGTTCAGCCCTCATTGCAATGTAAGCAACCCACGACCTTTGGTCAAACACAAACACACACAAACAAACACACAAACACACACACACACACACACACACACACACACACACACACACACACAAAGTTTGGAATTCTACACCTATAGGGTATTCCCATTGACTCCCATTATAATATAACTAAAGAATGCTAAACTATGCCCAGACCACCCTAACCTGTCAGTAAAGCAATGTTTTGGCAGTTTTAGTTTTATCAGTAACAACAAAATAACCAAGAAAAACAACTTCCCCACAAATCACCTCTGCTTTTCCTATCTTAGTGGGGACATCTGTGCCCCATATGTGTAGGTTTACCTGACGTGCGCGCATGCACACACACACACACACACACCTACAGACAGACAGACAGACAAACAAACACACACACACACACACACACACACACACCTACAGACAGACAGACAGACACAGACACACCTACAGACAGACAGACACACACACAAAGATCTTGCCGCTGGCATGGCAGGGGTGAATGACCCTGGTTAGTGTGGTGAAGCCGCACTGAGAGCGAGCTCAGTCTGAGCAGCTACTTAGGCCTAAACCACAGGGCTTCCGGCCTCGCTACCTCTCCCTCTCTGGAAGCCTGCACGCTCACACACAACCACACACACACACACTTTTAAATGATTTTCAAACAGTGTATGGGAAACGCGCCACACTGAAACCACAGTCATACAATCTATTACGGTCAAGATTGGACGGTCTGAGTCGGACTTACCTGAGGTTACATGAACCGGTGACAGGCTGTGGGCAGAGAGCGGTTCTCAGTTATAACAGAGCCTGGCCACACAGGCCACACTGGAGGGAGAAGAATGTGACTGCGGAGTTCAAATTATTTTCTGGTGAAGAGGCACTTTACACCTTCACACCTCCTGCACATCTATATTTTAGAAAGAACCTTCACAGATATTCACAAAATATTTTATGTTTGTCCCTGAAAAAAAGTACTGCCCTACAATGCAAAAGTGCAGTAACTACATGAACATAGAAACTGAGAAAAATGCCCTTAACGTTGCCATACTGCCCAGTCAACCGTGTTGTACGTATAATAGTGGTGATGCTTTTATGTACTTTCTTAATAGCAAGAAGCAGTATGAGGTGGAACTTATCTGCAGTTGTAGGTGACATTAAAAAAACACCTTCAAATAAAATTAATACCCATCTTGACCACTTCCATCATGAGCAAAGAAATCTGGAGTTCATAAATTATTTGGGAGACCCTGGATAACTCTGTTGATACTTCCATATACTGTATGTGTACGTCATCAGCTCAGTGTATAACAGCCAAAGCCATCCACAGTAAGTATGTACTGTAAGCGTTTATTCATGGGGTGCATTTAATAAGGCACAGAGTGGAACATAAAGATCTTTAGGAAAGACACAGCAGATTAGTATATGACAAACTCTTAAATTCTATGTGTTTAGTCATATCAATTTTCACTATCTTTTATCTTCCCTTAAAAGTGCACTGTCTGGGCCTGTGCTTATTGCTTTATGAATGGCGCTATGCCAATAAGACTTAATTAACAAGAAGAAACATGCACACAAACAATAAAACCATCAAATTAGTCTGCTGGGTAAATGCAACCAGCCGAGGATGCCCATGGCTGACAATGATGACACTGCATTGAGCAGCACACACAGATGTCGTCCTTGAACAGACCAATGTGGTGGGATTTTGTGCTGGCAGTCTCAAGAGCAATGGAACATCTACAGCACAGCACAGCACAGCACAGCACATGCCGGCACTCGACTACTCATGTTGCTGTAATTTGGATGTCATTTTGGCTTACAGAAGGGCATAAATCCGTTGTGCGAAAGGCCTCCCTGCTGCGCATGCATCACCAGACAGAGTCATTTTGAGACTGTCACCTCGTGAGGGATCTGCCATTCAGGGCCGCAACGCCTCGGAGGGGCCCTTTCATCTACCCGGAGAAAGTTTATGAACATCTCCTCTTCCACACATTCCAGGCCTGTCAGTGTTTAGAAACAGCCGTCAGTGACAGGACAGACGGCCTGTTGCTCAAGAGGCCATGGAGCCGGGACTGATCTTAGTTCGTTAAACTGGTTTAGGAAGAGGGGGGTGGTGGTGGGGTGGTGGGAACAGGGATGGGAGGGGGGCAGATGTGGAGGAACTGATCTGCTTTCTCAAAAGCATCTGTGTGACTCTTTGCAACCAACATACCGGTCCTCTCCACTCCCCAAAAACCCCCCCCCCCCCCCCCCCTCACCTCCTCATCTACTGTGTGGCAAGTGGAAGTGTTTTACCCCCAAACACCCACCCCACCCACATACACGCACACACACACACACACACACTTCAGACCAGCGAAAGACTTTTGTCTCCTTCATTTTACACAAGACCTGTCCTTCACTACCACCACCCAGCCCTAAGCCCCCACACCACACCTCACCTCACCACACCACAGCACACACTCCCACCCCGCGACCCACACCCCCCTCCCCACCTCCTCCTGTTTGTGGTGGATCCCCCTCTCTCTTGGTCCTGGTATCTGGAGCATCTGCCGGAAGCAGGTCACCCACAGTGGGATGTGCTCTCGCCTGACAGGGGCTCTGGTGCACAGGGGGGCTGAAGCCACAGCCCAGGGCCCCAGCACACAGGGCCCGGCAGCCTGCCTGTGGGTGATAGCAGGCGTCGGAACTTCTGCTGCGTCTCAGTTTGCCGGTGTGCAGACCGAGACCGGTAGACCAGGCGTCTATTTCTGGCCAGCGTGTCTGTTTGCGGCGGACGTTTGTTTGGGGGGTGGGGGGTGGAGGGGGGTGGTTGGATGTCGGGGGAAGTTTAGGAGAGATGCACCTGCTCACCACCACCCTCCCACACAGACAATTTTCTTGTTCGAAGAGGTACTTTTTGTTCCTCTGCACACAGCAAAGGCGGCTTTTTTTTGGGCTTTTTTACCTTTCATTGGTGGGGGGAGGGGGGGGTGGAATAGGGTGCCAGGTGTTTTAACCGTCTTCCTGCATGTTGAGGTAGAAAAAAAGGCAACATGGTAGAATTTTCAAGATCTATACAAGCTTAAAAAATGTAAATGATTTACAACAGCAAACGGTCACCATTCCCTAAAAGACATGCATACATACAAAATGTGTCAGCCATTCAGCTGTGGCCTAATGGATGCAGTGTACACAATTATAATGAGAATGGTATGTATACATCTGTTCAAGCTGCAGCACAAAGGATTAAAGAAATAAAGAACAAAAATGTATTAATATTGACATTCTGAGATTTAGGTTTTCTTATTGTCCATTTATTAATTTTATTATCCACCATATTTGCTTGACCACAGAGAAGTCTAGGAGTTTTCCCATCACTGGGTAGTGCTGTTTTTCCTATGTCTTATGTAAGAAGAGATTCAAAATGCAGACACACACACACAATAACCTGCCATCACAAGCTGCATCACACTGCAAAACTAACTGAGAGAAATCCAGGACATGACAACAAACAAAGCCCGTCAAAAGCCACCCGCCATCTGAACCCTGCATCACCCTGACAAGCACAGATGGGGCAAAGTCGTGTGGTTCAAATGCTTTAATTTATTATGCAGTGCAGTCACTGCCAGTACAAACCACCGGATACCTATTGGAAGCCCATACAGTCTTCCCTAGGTCCTATGTGGTCGCTCTGCGGTAGACCCCCAGCCTGCACAGAGAGCCAGGGTTGCTGGAGAGCAGAAGCTTTAAAGCACCGCCATTCACTTGCCTCTACCACTCCAGACCGCAAGATAAGACTAATTGGGTTCCTTGGCCTCTCTGAAGATCACTCACATGTGCTGGCTGTAATCTGTGTAAGTGAAACAAGTGGGTAATGATAGTAATAGTTAAAGATTGAGTTTACAGCCCAAACACACACACACACACACACACACACACACACACACACACACACACACACACACACACACACACACACACACACACACACACCCCTCTTCCACCCCCAACCCATTTTGTAAATTTTAAAAGGCTGTCTATTTGCACTGTGTGTTTCTGTGTTCCAAAATATTGCTCCAAATTAATGTACATTTACTAAATATCACAACAAAACACTTAATGCTATAAGTATTCACTGTCTAGTTATCTGTTAAGACCTTATTTCCCTGATACATCTCTCAGACAGAAGGCATTAGTTAAAACCCCTTACTTTAAACTTTCCAATTGACTCAGGTATGCATCAATTTAGCTATAACAACCTTGCTAAACTGCTTATTTTTAACTAATGCACTGCCTTCCATGTTAATTTCCACAACGACATTTCACGAACATAACATTTGCCTAAATGTATTTCCCACTAGACTGTACATCAACAGTAGGTTTCAACACTGTTTAGCGTCAGTTACCTATTTTGGGCAGCAGGGGGCGTGTATGCACCAATAAAAACGTTAAAACGTGGTTCAATTGAACAAGGTGACAAACTACGAAAGTGTCATCTGCTAAAATTCTTTTCACTTTTCTTAAACTGTTTGCAGACAAGTTAGAAAGCCTGCTTGGTCCTAATCCTTGACACGCGTTATCCTGAACGGCGGTTCCACTCCATATCTTCAAGAGTCAGCACAGCACAAGCCAACAGTCCTTGTAAAATGTTGACCATTGTTTTCCTAGCAGACTTCCTCATCCAAGAGCTTAATATTTTACCAGACCTTTAGTGGGCACACGCTTACTTACGCAAATTCGCATCTAAACTCTGTTTGGGTACCGCTTCCCACACTGTCGCTGGTAAATAATCATAATATTAAAAAAAGGCCGTAGACTTCACCAGTCTGGTATGTAGTCTCTTACCCAACTCCGGACAGGAAACGGATGTTGTTGACATGGTCGAGCCCTCATATATGATTCGACAAGCTAATACGTTACCAGTGGCCATGCATGATGCTTTCAACATATCCTTATGTAACCTAAGAGAGGAATAAAATGTACTATCTACCTACAGAAAATACCTCTCTATTTAGCTACTATCTATTTACTCACACATGATGTTGTGCAAGAACTTCCTGTCCATGCTTGCATTGAACATATTTAACCCATCTATGACCTCAAAAATCATTCTCTCTCTCTCTCTCTCTCTCTCTCTCTCTCCCCCACACACACACACACACACATGTTGATGTTATCTACAGCATGACATTGGACTGATACATGAAAATAAATATTGTAAAAACAAAACAATGGGCCACCTCTTTGGGTGAAGTCCGCTGGCAGGTAGCCAGTGAGGGCAGGAAGTGAGAAGGCCTAAATAAGTTACTGGAGAGAGAGAGAAAGAAAAAGAGAGAGAGAGAGAGAGAGAGAGAGAGAGAGAGAGAGAGAGAGAGAGAGAGAGAGAGAGAGAGAGAGAAAGAGAGAGAGAGAGAGAGAGCCTCAGCCCAGTACAGAGCCTGTTTTTCATGGCAGCTCGCCATTCAGAGTGCATACCGTAATCCATGGTAATCGCGGCTTCATTGCATAATGCTCCACACCCTGTGCAACAATGACATTACAGTTTCTGGCTTTACTTTTTACTTTTTATTTTTAAAACTAAGCAGCTGAGTTTGGTGTGTGTTCAATTTCAGTCTAAGAAAAAAGAAAACACCACCAACTACAAGCATCATGCGTAACAAAGCTATAGGTTTAGTTGTGTGTTTGTAAGATAGACAATGACTTCATGAACAACAAATCATCTACGATACGATGATCCACTGTAACTGAAAAACGCTTGCTGGCAAATGAAAAATGTATTACACCGCCACTAATATCAAACCATTTTAGCGTTTAGAGTGTTTAGGCAAGCCAGACGGCTGGAACTCTCCCTTCATGGGAAGGCTGCCACTGAATCACAGCACCCCTCGCCCCCCAACACACACACACACACACACACGTAGACAAACACATACACTGGTAGTGGGGGTGGGGGGGTTGAACCGGGTGGCCCCTACAGGCTAGCGCAAAAACATTCCTTACTGGAGGGCCACGTGAGTTGGGAAATACATGGACGGCGTGTGTGCAGCAGGGATTAGGTGTCGTCTCTTGGAAAAGGGCCAGACGATCGGCAATACATTCCAGCTGCCTTCAGCACAATGGCTGCCCGCTACCCGCCAGAGGCCTTACATCAGAGAAACAGAGCACGCTCAGTGATCTCCGTGGCTAAAATTAGGTGTGTTGCAAACAGCTGCAGAGGCTTTTTAAACGAGCTGGACTTTGTATTTATCGCAGACCATAGAGCAAATTAGCCCACTGACACTGCCTCTACTTCTTCTTCTTCTTCTTGGCCAAACAATAGCTGTGTTAAAACAAACACCTTGGCAATTGTCTGCTGCCAAAAATCTGCATCCAAAAATATGAATTCATGGGCCATCTTACAAAGTTAGGAAATTAACTAAAAAAATAAAAAGTAGCTGGGTTACCTGTATTCAGAGGAAGCAAGTGTATGTGTTTAAATCAATGTATCCATCGTCATGCCAATGTTGATTTCCAAAGTGTTCCAGTAACCTCCGGGGACAAAGGCTTCAGCTGGATGAAGATGAGCAGGAAGACAGCCATGGGGATGACTCACTGGTTATCTCACTGACGTCAGCAACCATGAGCACAGTGGATGAAGAATGGCAAAAATAATGTACACTGATGGGCAGGATTGACAGCGAGCAAAAATACAGTTACCCAGGAGGAATATAGGCTCACAGCTCGCAGCAAATTCATTCACAGATTTGGTCTTTAATAAAATGTAATTTTAAGCATGTTCACTAGTGTTCACAGTATACCAAATGCAGGCCTTATGAGCCACATGTTTAGACACAAACCCAACTTTACAATATTAGAAGTGCCAATAGAATCTCTCATCACAGATAATGTTTTACACAGACTTTTATTACAGCGACAGCTGTACCTCACCCAACAGCCTATGATCTTACAAGTTTACTGTGTAAACAATCAGCATGTGTGTGTGCGTGCATGTATGTGTGTGTGTGTTTGTGTGTGAAGGAGAGAGAGAGAGACAGGGAAAGACAGAGAGAGAAAGAGAGGAGAGAGAGAGAGAGACAGAGAGAGAGAGAGCTGAATTGAGCATTGGCATAATGTTCAGTTCACTTGCTGTTTCTGTTTACAGCCAGCATGATGCCACATTCCATTCATGGAAGCCCGAGTGTCACTGGTACTCCGCACCTGCTGCCAGCAGCTGAAGTCTCATCCACAACCATATTACATACAGCTGAGAGATCACGTTTCCGCAACATAGGCCACACAGGGAACACAACATGCCATTAAATAAGGAAAATAAATGACATGCATTTTAATGGCATTGCTCATAAAGTCAAAGTAGAAACTGTGTCACTCTATTTGAGGCAATGAGGATGTTTGTGTCAGGTTGTCAGTTGTTGATTAAAGGGCTTTTTTGTAAGAGTACAGGCTGTTCTCACTGTATCTACCTAGAAAGGAGGCTTAGGCAGAGTCTACATTAGTAAGTGTCATTTTAAAATGTAGCAGTTTTTTATCCTCTGGTACCAGCCATTCATATTGCAAGTGCCTTGTCCAGCCTGTTAACGGAACTCACTTTGATTTTTTAAAAGCCCCCATTGTGTGTATTATGGTGTTATGGTTAATTTACTGTAGGCCTACATGTTATGTCTCTGATGTGATCCACAATCAGAAACACAATTTCATTGTACATTGTGCAATGACACTAAATACCTGATCTAAACTGAATATATTCCTATTTCCTAATTCCTAATTATTGTCAACGCATTACCAGTACCGAATGACAACTTCACTGACACACAAGTACGCCAGTTTGCAAGTGAGGATCTGCTCAA
>CM059273.1:13543979-13636479 GCA_030347295.1 Setipinna tenuifilis
CGAACGCTTGGACAGCACACCAACTGTGTGCAAGTTGGCCTCTGTACATGTCACACACACTTTACACACAGTACAGTCCCCGTCTTAATCTGTGCTGGTTGCATGGGGCTCTGTAGCATTTACTATGCAGATGATCTAAATATTCTCCAATTCATTGTAATTTGATTAGCGAAAAATTTTATTTATTCCCAAAGGGTATTTTTTATTGTGCGTGGGTAGAGACAGACACACACACAGACAGACTTTGCTTGCACATTTTTCACCGCAGTGTAAATACATCGACCCGCCTTGTCTCTCCCCACCCTGGCCGTTATTTGCCATGCAACACATACATGCACGATCACGTGTACATGTAGACACACACACACACAGGCAAACACAAAGGGTGTTTATCATTAGTGTGAGCTCAGGAGGAGGTCAGTCTGAGTTTTTATGGCCTCTCTCTATTCCAGGAAGGAATGCAAGCTATTTCGTCACTGTTGGCAAGGAGGTGCGCTGCGCTGCACGTAGCTCTGTTAGCTTGGGTGTCCACAAAAAAAAAATCACACACTCAGCTGGCAGGCCTTTTGTAAAACAGGGTGTGTGTGTGTATGTCTGTGTGTGTGTGTGTTTGTGGGTGTCTGACTGTCTGCCTTGTGTGTACTTTGTGAGCAAGTGTGTTTAAGTTTGTGTTTGCAGTTTTTATGCAACGAGACATCTTTACTTTTATGCCCACATACTTGAGTGTGTGTGTGTGTGGGTGTGTGTTCTGGCCTGTGGGGGGATGAGGGGGGCAGGGGGGAGGGTGAGAAAGAGTGGGCGCTAGTACGACAAAAAGTAGGGAGGAACAGACTGAGAGAATTAAAGAGAGGGAGGAAAAAACGAGAGAGAGAGAGCGAGCAAGTGAGAGAGCGAGAGAAGGAGACGGGGGTGAGTGGTGTGTTTAAATGTGGTATGTCTACAGTCCAGGAATGTGGAATGCCCCCTCTCATTGACTGTCAGGAGGCGTGGGAAATGTAACCAGTGCACACAGCAGCATGGAAGTGAATTCACCCATTTAGCCCTTTTAAAAACCTCAACATACAGAACCACTGTATGGAAACTTCTAGAATGATGAAGTTTTCAGTTCACAAAAAGCACTCTGAGCAGTACCTTTCTTTGTTAGCTGGTCATAGAGATGGGAGGGGAGGGGGGGTGGGTGGTGGAGGTGTGGGGGTGGGGTGAATCGGTGATTCACAGAACTGCTCTTTACAGTAAAAGACATGCAGGTGCTTGTGGGAACAGAAAACGCAAGCTGTTGCACAGATACCAAGGCCTGACAATATTTACCCTCACGGTGAAAGATAATCCAGTGTCCCAGACTCCTTTTTTTTTTTTTTTTTTTTTTCTCTTCAAACTCCCACTCAATGTGCACGTGCTCTAGATATTGAGGGCTTATCGGGAAAAAAAAAAGAGGTCAAAGCACATTTAAAACCCACTGTGGCCTTGTTACCTTGAAAGTGGGAACGGTGACTTACAAAGGACACCTGGCCTAAATATAGGTCACGCATGACTGCCCCTGCAGCTGGACCGAGGAGTCTCCTATTCAAACAACAATATTTGGCCATGGACTGATTCGCTCAGACTCTCTCTCTCTCACACACATACACACTTGTGCAAAAAGACTCATGCACGCAAGTATGCACAAACCTAGACAGAAAGACAGACAGACAGACAGACACACACACACACACACACACACTTAGCAACACACAGTTGTGCAAAACACACACACACAAACACACACACTTGGGTAAAAATACAGACACACACACACACACACACTTGGGTAAAAACACAGACACACCCACCTACAGACACACACAGTGAGCTACAAAAAAAAATGTAGCAGACACAGAGTCAGCATTCTCCTTGGTCTCAGTGCTTCAGGCCAAATGTTCCACAATGGCGCATCAGCAGTGACTGCTCCCTGGAGGCTTCTTGGGACCATCTGAAGCAATGAGGAGAACCACACTGTTGTCTCAGCACCCATCACTAACAATACAACAACACAACACATCACTCCATTAATGCCATACACACACTCTTTTTTCCCCAGCATGGTGGTGTTGTTGAGCCGGTTTATAACAAACAAACAAACAAACAAAACTGCCTTGAATTAACGGGCCCTATCGGGTTGGCTAATTAGTTGGAAGTACAGTAGAGCTCTGTTTCACAAGTTCACAAGTGCAGACACGACAGAGGAGAGGACAGATATCTGAGGATCTTCCACAAAGCATAACAAGACATGTGAGGCTGCTGGACTGAAAGAAAAAAGGAACCACAGCAGCAGAGCACGACAGCGAGCTTGTGCTTGTCTGCTGTGCCAAGATCAGTCATGCTCTGGTGTAACGATTTAACTTTACAATTAACACCATAAACCATAAACATCACCCTTTTAAGAGTCTCGGAAACCTATAAAGTTATTTAGCTTTAAGGCAGGTTTTTTTGTTTAGCAATCTCTCTCAGTTTTGTTTGTATTACTTTTCAGTGAAGGTTTATGGACAGTGAAGAACCCGCAACAATATCTGGTTTACTCCCCAGAACCTAGACACTCCAAAAGGATACCAAATGAAAAGTTCAGATGCGAAACCCTCAGGGTATATTTTCAGAAATATGCAAAAATTAAGTTGTTTTTGAAATTTGAAATATTATCAAGTAAAAACAAATCAAGGCAAAACAATCCAAGTTGGGGTGGACTAATAATGCGGTTTATCTTTATTTATTTATATATTTCTGTAAATTCATTGTAAATGTACTTTAAGGGTTTTGCATCTGAACTCTTCAAATATCCATTATGCTTCTTTTAAAGGGAACCGGCATCTCCAAAAAGAAAACCGTTGATGAACGCAGTTACCTCACAGGCCTTTTACCACATAATATTGCCAAAGGAAGGAAAAACAAACAAAAAAAACATTATCTGGTATGCATTTTCATTTCATAGGACAACAAACATATGTACAGCTTAAATACACGTTTGTGCTTGTCTGCTGTGCTAAGATCAATCATGCTCTGGCATGGCACTACAACTAGATGAAGGCTAACAAAAGTTTATTTGATAAACAAAAACACAATGCAACTTTTTGACCACAGGGTCTTTATCACGCAATCGAGAACCTAGCCTAGCTAGACCTACCAATCAGGTTACCATGAAAACATAGCTTCACTTTAACCTTGTCTTTAATGGAGGAGGAAACAGCTGCACTTGTCCTCTGTCAAAGAGACTATCAATGTGAAGGTGACTGTTAATACACACACACACACACACACACACACACACTTATACACCCAAACTTGTACACTTTGCTTGATGTTACATTGGAGTGAACTTCAAACACACACGAGAGCCACAAGATTCCCTCCCCCCCGAGACTCTTCAAAGGGCCAGTGATGGCAAAGCAGTAAAACAGCTCAAACACACAAAACACACTCATGGGGCAATGAAAGTGTGACACTCAGAGCCCATAAAACATGTCTATGCGATTTCCGCGCTGAAAGATAAGGCCGCTTTGACTGAAACAAAGAAAAGCTTACATGACTAAGCAATGGAGGGAGTGTGTGTTTGTGTGTGTGGAGAAAGAAAAAGATAGAGAGAAAGACAAAGAAAGACAGACAAAGAGAAAGAGAGAGAGAGAGAGAGATACTCTCGCTTGTTCACCCTGTTGTGCTCCTTCCTGCCTAACAGGAGTGTATGGGGTTAGCATTACATCATTCCTGTTAATTATTCCCAAAATCTCTGGGGCACAGGAAACCAACCAAACCACCCTTCAGCTGACGAGAGAGAGGTTAGAAAGAGATAACCTCCTTCTCTCTTTCTCTCTCTGTCTCTCTCTCTGGCATGACTTGGGTGTTTTTTTGTGTTTATTTATCTTTCTCCCATTCCAAAGATAACAAAATCAGGGCTTGGGGCAGGGGGGAAGTGCATCTAACCAGACCCAAGTGAGACGTCTTTGTCTCACAACTAGCACTTTATATGAACTTTAATGTAACTGCCATTTCATTTGCTGGTAACCACCCCACCACCCCCACCTCGACACCCACCTCCCTCCCCGCTCCTCTCCTGACTGTAAATATGACTTACGAAGGAGGGCAAGAAGAAAGGCAAAATCTGCGGAATGTTGCTTTAAACGTTTTAACTGCCAGGCCACTTCCTGCCATAGGCATTCGGAGGCAGAATGAATAGCTGCTGGAGGCCCGCCCTGCTAGTCTAGCGTGGAATGCAACTCCTCCTGAGTAGTTCTGAAGAAGTGGGGAAAGTACAGAATGACATAAAGGATTAGCACTTAGGGCCAATGGGACCTTTGTATTAACAGCACATGCCATGAATGTTACCAGCAGTTACAGAGAAGTATGCTGTGTGGGGTTAAAAAAAAAAAAAAAAAAAAAAAAAAAACTTGTGTCAGCAAGCATGTGAATCCTTGTTCAAATAATTGGTCAGGAAAAGGTTGTTTGTGGAAGTCCCATCTGGAATCCTTTTCCAGGCAAAACGTGCTCTTCTCTGTAATAAAACTGATTAGACAAGTTCCAGATAAAACATTTCCAGGAATCCTTAAAAGCCTGGCAGCGGGAGTGGATGAGGCACCTTTGTGTGAGCCCTACGAAAAATTATTGATTATTTTATCATATACTTTTATTGTTGTTAAAAACTTTTACTTAACAAACTAACAGCTGAGGTCCTTGTGAGCAAAGACAGAGGGCGGAGTAAACAAGACTCCTAGAAATCACAAAGAGCACTCTGCTCGTTTCTGCACTGGTGCAAGACTGAGAGACATGTTTATATGCCTATTAAAATTAGCACGGTGAGGTAACAGTAACAGTGAAAGCACATCCCGATCATCACAACCAAGATGGAAAAACAGCAGGGCTAATGTTTATACTGGCCCAGTGACTCTGCAGTAATCACTCATGAGTACATATTACGTGTTACTTATGACAGACCTTCTGGGCTCTAGGCTGTAAAACGGACTGACTGACGGACAGAAACAAAGTCTCAGGAGCCCTCCGTTGGCACAGGAAGCAGGACTATTATTGGTCAGCCTCGCGAAGTAGGACACTGTGTTCGCTCCTGTCATTTTTACATAACTGCTCCATTACAACCCGATCAACAATAACATAATATAAGACCTGCGGGCATTTCGTTTTGCTGCTCTCCAATTCCATATCAGTGTAGTAGATGTTTCCACAGAACTGGTAACGCTTGTTTGGGAAAGCAGCCCTCTGGGTGGGCCATAGCTTTATCACTCGGTGTCATTACTGAATGTACAAAACATTTTGAGTGCCAGCTCACCGAAGGAAAACAGGAACAGTGAGGGAGTAAGGTCATGATTTGTTATTATTTCCCTCTGTTTCTCTGGCATCACAAGGCTATGATTTATTTTTATTTTACGATGCTATACAGGTTTTTTTTTTTTTTTTTACTATGACGGTTTTATAATGTTTTTCTTAACCGGATCTACAATTTGGTTGTTATCTATGCATGATTTCCGACCATGGGGATGTGCAACATGCCTCATTGCTCACATAAGGCGTCATGTTTCTCCTGAGTTATGAACCACAGCAATTATGGTTATTATGGCCAACGTGCCCAAACTCAACATAGAGCTGTCAAATCAGCATTATTAGTCTGACGCAATGAGTGACAACACTGACAAAGCGGAGATAATGCTTTAAAAAAACAGAGAAAGGAAAAACAAAAAATGCAATTGAAAAACAATATTTAAAATATTTCTTATGACGCAAAGAGTGGGACAAACTACATTCTACACCTCATGGCAGAACAATGTAGTTGATTTATTGAGACTTTTAACAAACTTTAAGGGAAAAAATACAGCTCTTCCCAACGCATTCATCTGATCACAAAGTAGTGCATTGCCTTTTCTGGGTAACTAGTGTGATATACAGTAGGACTACATTGTCATATACAGTAGAACTACATAGTTACAGAATGGTCATGGTCATTCAACTTGGCAGCAGGCCTTTACAATTTGCACTAGGTTTTTGGAATATAACCTGGATAAAATGTTCACACACAAATGAAATGCAACAGTACTTTGATGAAAACAAACGTGAACACAAATTTGAACAATTGCCCCTTTTTTGTGTTTACACAGAGGGGAAAGGCAGTGACAGTCAAACTCATGAGGACAGGAAACAAAAATGTATATGGCATGAATCCATGCTAAATATCCCACCCCCTCCCACCCCATTTACAGTCCCTCTCACAGTTAATCATATCCTGACGACAGGACCCACATAAATCAAAGCCTGAATCTCATAGCACCTACATTATACAAAGGCAACCATCACATTAGTGATCATCACAGATCTTGTAGCTCTGTATTAGATTTACCTCATGGGAATTAGTACCGCATTAGATGCTAACAATCAAAATTGAACACCCCTGTCTTACACCATTTCAAGGCAAACATTTCATAACACACAACGTGAGAGGAATATAAATGGTTTAGGAAGGAGTGCCACAACATTTGTAAGTAAGAGTTAAATACCTCTAGCTGGTTAGTAGTGATGATTGCTCTTGCCTACTTCAGGATAAATCTGGACATCCCCCGACCCCCCACCCCTCACCCTCCATCACACTCTCAGCAATGCCCACAACCCAGCTTCCTCTTCCTCAGTGAGGAAGAGACCCTGGCTCTGGCTGCTCTCTCACCTCCAGCTGTAGACACTAGCAAACGCTGCTGTGATGATACTAGTGGTGACAGAGAGAGAGAGAGAGACAGACGTTTGCAGGAGAGGCAGGGGTTCGACGACTGCCTCTGATCGGTCCACTCGTTACTCTCCCTTATAGCGCGGTGGCCTCTTCTCCTTGAAGGCAGCAAGGCCCTCCAGCCGGTCTTTTGTCGGAATAACCTTGGAAACGACACAGAGACCCGTCACCGAACATAGAATGCTGTTCTATCATTAGTCCATGCTCACACATGCTAGTCAACCTGCACTTCACCCTGATCCAAACACATATACACACACACACACACACACACACACACACACTTGCACACATTAAATTTGTGGCCACCTAACCAACCAGCACTGACCGTCTGGCCGTCTTGTTTTCTTTAGACTGTGGTCAACATACACGATATTTTGTGTAGATCTTTAAAAAAAAAGGCTGCTTGCCAGCACTGACTAGTACATTTTTAATCAGATACCCGAAGCTCACCTGAGCATAACATGCCTCTTCAATAGCCATGCCTGTCTTCAGGTCCACCTGAAAATGAAAGATTATAGGCTCATACATTCCATTAAATGCTGAAGTGGTCCATCAGGAAGTTCCAATATGCTGCTTCTTTGAGGGTTTATATATTCACATTACTGATCACTGTTCAGTAATGAACTCCGCATGCCAGCTAAACGCACTATATAAAAAAGTCTTTAATTCGGGCCTGAAAGCCAGCTCCAAAAGCAAGTAAATCAAATCTTAGAACTTGGCTTTTGGATGTGGTTTTAACATTAGATTAATTAATCGTAGGCAGCAAGGACTCCTGGAGGTGCCATTGTGCCTGTGGAGATTAGAGTGCTGCTGCTACTGCTACAGGTTACTTTTAAAAGTTGGAACAGGTCCACATAAACATCACACAACCAAAGCCGTGGATGCAGTCCAAACATCTGAGCAAGAGAAAGGCATTGTTAACCTTTCTACATACCCCAATTTGGACCAGACTGTGACATTTAGTATCTGTTCGGGTAAAGTGTTTTTTTTTTTTTCTTTTTTGCCTAACAGCTTAAAACTGAACAAGCCTCTTGAGGCCACACTGAAGTAGCATTTTTAACTGTTGAGAATGGCAAAACCTTAACTCATGAACCTAAACATACAACATAAATGTATGTCTCCACAAGTTCCTTTCATGTTTTTTTGCGCTTAGACATTTTTATTTACAGCCTAAACCAAAATAGCAAAACAGAAATCAAGCAGGTCTTAGTCTCATACTGGACATCAGCTCTGTCAAGCCAGACAAAATGCATCACAAAACACCACATCACGACGAGCAATGTAAAGGCACTTACTCACTTATGAAGAACTATACCACATCAGACCTGAAAACCCTCACCATGACAACAACTCCCAGAGACCTACTTTCATAGGTTACCTTGGCATTTTTTTAAGGTAACTCCGTGGCAAACACAGCAACAGAAAACAAGAAAGTAACACCTCAATTCAACCCTGTGTCCTTCACCAAGGGCTTACTGGAGAGGGGTCTGGGCTTGTTCATCTCAGGCCCACAATGGAAGCACTCGAGCATGGGCAGGATAAAATCCATTTGCCTCACACAGCACAGTGAATAAAGCCATGAGGCAGACATCTTTGTACACCAACCATTGATGGGGCAGTAAGGTCAAGGGTGGAGGTCTGGACAAGGTCTATAAACAGTTTTGTGCACCTTGCATTGATATATTAATATAGATATGTTTTTTTGTGACCCACATTATGCCTTCAATTAAAGATAACCAGTGAGTCTGGTAATCCTTCAACCAGTTTGTGTCACCTACATTCTGGAGCAACTGTGCAAAGCAATTTGTTTAAACACTCTAGCTTTGATCCCAAATGTAACAAGAGACTGAAAAAACATCATGTCAGAGTTTCTGGGGGAACAAATGACTAAACAAATGTGGGCTTCCTGTTAATAACAGAAGGCAGGCAGTGAGAGAGAGAAAAGGAAGGGGGGTGGGGGGAGGAAAAAAAGAGAGCGATGTGTCCTGTCAAAAGGGTCAGTTTACAAGACTCAACCTTTCTTTATTTTTTTTTAAATGGCTATTTAACATTGCTCTGGGGCTGCAGGGCCTATGACAGCCCAGATCAGCATTGTCATGCCTTAAAAGACATTACTGTGCCTTAAAAGACATTACTGTGCCCGCAATCACCTCTTCTACATAACCGGCCCCCAGGGCTGGCACGCTGGAGCTCTGCGCTATGCATTGTGGGCTACTGAATGGAGCCGGTTCGCTGGGAATACAAAATGCATACAATAGTGGACGGGGAGACTTACCTCAATCCCCTGATTGATTGCCAGCTTGGCCATTCTGATTGCTATTGGTCCCTACAAAGGAAAAAAAAAAAGACACCAGTTCAGCAGAAATTTACAGCGTTTACTTCCCAGAACCCTTGTGTTAGTCATTTTCCTTGGACTTACGAAGGCACAAAATAGATTTAGACATCCTCTGATGCACCGAAAGACTGAAAGACTGTAGAAAAGGTTATTTGCTAATAAGTCAACGTTATTTTGGTCCCAGCCAATACATCATACTTCTACACTTTGGGTAATAAAACATTAATCCATTAATACTAATTTAAATAAGTACCAATACAATATTGCTTTCTTAGTTAATATACCATTACATTGTAATACTAAGGCCTGTGACATTACAAAATATGAGAGAAAGTTAATATATATAAACCTTTACTACACAGGTCTATATAACGCATCATACACAACATATCGTACAGTATAAATAGTATATAAAATTAGTATCATATCAGAGTGTAACGTGCAAGTGTGTCTACATGGGTAAGTAGATTGGTGAGTTACAGCTCAAACAAGTATCCCATGAGCCTCTTTACCTGCGGGATGAACTCGCGGGCCAGGTCCAGGGCCCTGTGGTAGGCGGCATCACCGCTGTTGTTCTGCTCCACAGCGTGGCTCACCAGCCCCAGCGAGCGCGCCTCGGCCCCGTCCACTACCCGTGCCGCAAAGATCAGCTCCTTGGCCAGGGACACGCCGATGGCCCGCGGGAGTCTCTGGGTGCCACCTGCGGGACAGACGAGGTGTGCAGGGTGGGGTGGGGTGGTTGAGGGTGGGGAATGTTCAGAGAGGAAAAGTAGGGAGAGGGACAGTGGGGAGAGGGAAGATGGAGAGAGGCAAGGTGGGGAAATGGGGAGTTGAGGAGGATTGGTTATGAAGGTTAAGGTTGTGACATGGAAAAAGAACAGATGAAAAAAAAAAAAAGAAAGGGGGTGGGGGGCAACATACAAAAAGAATATTTAGTGAATCTGCTAAGCTGGCTTGTCTCACACTCAACAACCATCAGCGTACCTTGTTGAAGTGAGGAGTGCTGTTCTGTAAGGTACTCAAGCTTTTACCGGCAGATGTATGTGGGAGGTTAAAGGGATACTCTATAGTTCCAAACATCCTGAAGCTATTTTCGAATTACACAGAGTTCGAACTTCCGTGGTGATAGCAAAGCCACATCAATTGGATGAGTTTTGACATCCACATACTCACTTCAGAAAAACACTCTCCTGTAGAGTCTATTCTGTTGAGTTGTAAATTCAAAACTCATCCGATTTACATGGTTTTGAGACCAACACAAAGTTTGAACTCGTTATCAACTGTATGTTGTTGATATGTATGTCCAGAATGTCTGGAAGTCCAGAGTATCTCTTGAACATGCTATCCAAAAACACCCAACACCTGAGAATACTTGAGTATGCCCGGGAGGCTTACTCACTTGCACAGCTCATAGAATCTGTGTGTGTTCAAAGAAACTTCCTGATTCACTGGAAAATCAGAATAAGGAAAAGTATGTGCACACTTTTCCTTACGATTTCCAAATGATAAATTCCAGTTTACGAGTGTCAGAGTTTGGTATCTGATATGAGAACTATTATGACTAGAATGCTCTTTTTCAATTATCATGTTATTATGTTTGTGGTTTATCCATCCATAAACTATTTGGAAACCATCTGTTCTAGGCATTGAAAAAAAAAAAGATACTTAAGAAGACTAAATATAATGAAGCAAAAAATGACCAACAAATAATTACATTAGAAAGCAAAATCTCTCCTCAGTCTTCAGTTTCTTTTTTTCCTTTACTCACACACACATCAAGATCTAATAAATCAAATAACGTGTCACAAAAAGTCAGGAAGCACACCTCTACTCCCACCCTCTCCCACAACTCAACCTATCAGCACTGCTTCAGAGCTATCCATGTCAGGATGCAGTGATGTCTGATGCCTTGCACAAAGAACCCATTTTCACAAAGACCAGCTCCAGCCACACATGCTTACTCAGTTTGCGAGGTGATAAGAAACAGGAGATAAACAAGGCATCTCAGGGACTGTTCGACCTCCTTCCTTTTCCTTTGCCAACACACACACATACACTCACACACACACTCACACACACTCACACGCTGTGGTGGTCCGTGGTCGCTGCTCACGGTCACAGTGACCAGGCTGGTGTTCGTGTGTGTGTGTGTGTGTGTGTGTGTGTGTGTGTGTGTGTGTGTGTGTGTGTGTGTGTTTGTGTGTGTGCCTCAGTACACTCAGGCATGACGTAAAGGAAGCAGGAGTTGCTCCAGACCCATAACCAAACACAGGTTACGTCAGATGGGAAACTGAGGAAGGACTCCATCATTCTGATTCAGTCCAGCTGGATGCGTTTGTGTGTGTGTGTGTGTGTGTGTGTGTGTGTGTGTGTGTGTGCGCCACTGGCTTCTCCTGTACCACATGGACACACATGGTCAGCTCTCCCACAGGGCTGCTTCAATTAGCCTCTTGAGACAGTCGAGCCGTAAATCAGTGAGTCATCAACGTATGTTAAGAGACGTTTTACAGACTGCACAGTCCAGTCAGTGTCAAAGTCAATACGGTGTGTCTGATCGACATACCCTGCCAGAGGAAGGTGTTTCCAGTTATTCCTTCAAATCAAATCATTCAAATTATGTCAATGCTGGCAAAACCCTAACCATTAAGATTAAGGTTTTGTTTTGATAACAAACTCAAGGTCTAATGTGCTTACAGTGACTACACAGGCAATAACGTAGGAGTCACCTCAAGCAAAAAGCATGCCTACTTGATCCAGACTTCTTGAGTAACAGCCCACATATGCATTTAGCATTGTGCCATCATGACCACTGGTACGGGACTTTTGTTTGTGGTCACACATAAAAAAGCAAGACAGCTGGGAGCTACGGGTGACATCTAAGCGGACCAAGGCATCTGGAGGGAAAGCCCGCTACATGATCATAGCGCATTATTGCCGTTTCCAACGCAAACGAAGGCCTCTGCTTAGCTTAGCTCAGTGACTGAACACAGTCTGAATTTGCATGGTCATACATCAGTGTCTACTTGGGGGGAGGGTCTGTAAATAGACAAGGGCGGATTCTAAGACATTCAATGAAGTGGAAACAAAACCTTAAGGGCAAGAGGCCCGATGATGTTTCCTTTGTTTGACCCCCCCCAGGTGCCGCACATGTATTTAAATGTGTACAACGTTTGCCCACAAAAGAAACATTTGGTTAAGGCCAAAAGGAAGCCAACCTATTCAGTTTCCAGGCTGCCGCACGCACACACACACACACGTAAACACACAGACACATCCCCCCCGCACACGCACACTCATGAACACACACACACACACACATACCTCAAGTTTCCCAATATATAAAAAAGTAGACATACTACCTCAAGTGCTGAATAATGACTGAAACAGTGATTAAAGAGATTGTGATCTTTGACAACATTTGAACAGTTGGCAGGTAGACCTGATGCAGGAGCTGGTCGGGTTAAGGAATGTGGTGCAGCGTAGTCTGGCGCGATTCCGCTTATAATTGAAATGCTAATTTGCTTGGCACAGACAGGTTCGGTGTGGTCGAAAGCGCAAAATGAAAACGTGGAATGTTACTCAACTAGCCCGCTGTCAATCAAAAAAGCCCATCAGTCATGGGAGGCGACCTGGCAAGCCTCCGCGTGCTACGTGCTCAGCACCTGTCCAAGACGCAGCTCCGCTGGCATGAATGACGAGCTGTGCACCTGCAGACCTACAAAGCACAGCGGCCGCTGAGTCACAGAGGTTCCCGCTCTGCCCGACTCCTTTTTTTGTCTTCTCGTAACTGGGTGTAGTGGTGATCAGCTAACACAGAGCTGATGGCTAAACAAGCCTGAACTGCTATCACGTAATAGGCATGAGAGCAGATGGCCCGTCAGCACTGGTGAGGTTATTTTACCGCTGTTGCCTGTTGCTGGGTATGTACGGAGGCTCACAGGAGAAAGGCAGCCTTTGTTCTGTGTAGGTTTAGTGTGACGAATACCTAAACTACGTACACTGGCAAAGCAGAGGTGATTTGCATAATCAGGTAAAATCATTGACTAAAATGCTGCTATACCTGTTGAGTGGCTGCCAAGTACAAACAAATAAGCTACAACTGGCTGGAGGACGCATAACAAGTTCAGAATGGTATGAATTGAGCCACTGTGCTGGCATCGCTACCTGACAGTGTATCAACAACTACTGGGAACTCAAACACTAGGAAAAAGGTTTCACAGTACGAGTGCAGTTTATCACTACCATGAAAGATGAGCCATCACGTCCAGACTCCCCACAGTGGCCTCAATATACATTTCTTTATTTGGCCAAAACTAGGAAGTACAGGAAAAACAGTAGTGCAGTAGTAATGTCTGTAGTGTTTTCCACAGTGAGTCACTAGTATAACATTCCCTCCTGTCACTTTATTTGTTCTTGAGTGTTTAAGATAAGAGAACAAAGGCCTCAGCTGCACACAGACCACACACACCAGGCTCTGTCCACAGTTTAAAAATTCTGGATGTTATGGCTTGTTCTGCGAGAGGGGGATTACTAAACAATAACTATCCTATATTTCTCAACCAATTCAACAGAAATTTTGCAAGCTGTGATACGATGACCTTATGATGAAAACGTTCATCTGGCCCAACTGTTTTTTTTCCAATGTTGTATGGCGGTCAAGCTCTCAAACAGCATGACCAAGCAGTTGTCAAGGGTCTTAGATGCTTCTGTCGACACCAACTGTGGTTGCTTAATTAAGCTGAGACATTACAGAAAAAAAGTTAACATTTCCTCAGAAAAAGTCAGGGCAATGACAGAAACCTTTGGCCGTGAAACACTACCACTTTATTTACCAGGGGTGTCAATGTCTGGCAGGATCGTTTGTACCGTTGCCAGAGGTTCCTGGGAAAGCGGCTCAGCAAAGGCAGAACAAGCTACCTGTGGCTGGTTGTTGTGTGTGTGTGTGTGTGTGTGTGTCGGTGTGTGTGTCGGTGTGTGTGTGTCGGTGTGTGTGTGTAGGGGCAGCTAGAGCTATGTCATTCAAACCCAGGGAAATTCAAGGGAGTTTAGTGCATGTGGTACACAACCATGGCTTCAACTTAACACTGATTGTTATGAGGGCATCTCAAGACTACATGTAATGTGTGGTGGCAAATCTTAAGCTCTTTTACCTAAAGTTTATACACATTCATTTACCAAACATAAAACTGTAAATCATATGTCAAGTTGTGAAGAACAACACAACATGGTGTATAAATTGCCATGCTTGTTACCTTAGGTATTTCTTAAAAAAAAAAAAAAACATTAAACAAAGTTATTGATTACCTTAATACTCCGCCTTGCTGACCTTATTTTATTGTTTGATAATGACTGATACCATCCGCCACCTCCAGTTCACATCTATGAGGCATTTCACAAAGTACTGTGTGCGTTTTGTTTACACCCAAGAGCTGCTTCAACTACAAGTAAAATGTTCAGTGCATAATAAACACAAGATCTGGCAGATATGGCAGATCCATATTATATCCATATTATCCATATTATATATATATATAACCTGTCAGCAAAAATTGCAGGAGCCACATTAAAAGTGAAGTGGCTAATTTGCCTCATCCGTTCAGTGGTGTGTTCGTGATCTTTTTTGGGATGGGTTATATTTATCTTAATCGTATATTCATTCACATCTCTAAGTGCTGGTGCACATTAAATCATTACCGGAATTAAAATACAGAAAGTAAGGTGTGTGTGTGTGTGTGTGTGTGTGTGTGTGTGTGTGTGTGTGTGTGTGTATAGGGGTGGGGAGTGTGGGAGCAAGACGGCAGCAACAGTTGCTAAGCAATATCACTGAAAATGGGATCTGCAATAACGAAAAGGGAAGAACAACATGCACATTATAGTACGCTATGTGCAAGTGGTATAGGGGAAAAGGGCATAAAAAAGATAAAGAAAAAGAGAAACAGAAAAAGCAGAAACAGGGTCTTACTCCATTTCTTAGCTTCGGTCACTAGTTCTTTCTGTTCCCCTTACGATCAGAGTGTATCAAACATCAATGACGAAAGCTGTGCACTTGGCAAGGACCAACTGTAAAATCCAAAGACCTTACCCTTACCCAGAATTTTGTTAATTGCTATGGGACAGGCACAGGAAAAGACACATATATCAACAAAATATTTGACTTGCAACATCACTTTCACATGAAATGCAACCGGCCTTATAGCATTTGACATGGTTGCACAACAGCCAATTACCCAAGGGCTTTGATGGAAAAAGGTGTTTACAAATGGTGTAATGTAGAAACAGTTGCATAAGAGGTCGATGTGGTAAGACTAAAGTGGGTTCTGTTTGCCTCTTTGGCTCTGTGTCAGCTTTAGTCTTCTCTGTGTCTGTCTGTCTGCCCCCCCTCATCACTCTCGTTAGAGTCCAGTTGCAAATGAATTATACATAATCCAAATGTAGACCACTAACTGACTGCTCCTCTTATCTCCTGTCCTGACCGATTATTAAGTAAATTCAGGTTAATGGCGCCGACATAATCAACAGCAGTAGTTCTGCGTTCTGTCATCCTTCACAGGATGACAGTCATCTGACTTGATTAACAAGAGCAGAAAATCATTAGGTTTCACTGCTGCAACTTAGCTGCTCAACTTTGGCGTCCACCTTACCAAAAAAAAAAAAGAAAAAGAAATGCCTGCAGACGCCAGTGGTCAGAGCGCCGATGTTCTTGTGTAATACTGGGTAACATGTTTTCTTATGAGAGACTTACGAGATTTTGCAAGACATTCCAAGAAATTGTTGCATCAGATTATTTAAACTTTTTTTTTCTTGAGAAGAAAAAAGGACGGCATGATGACAGAGAAAGACAGACAGACAGGCAGAGAGAGAGAGAGAGAGAGAGAGAGAGAGAGAGAGAGAGAGAGAGCGCAAGAGCAAGAGAGAGAGAAAAGGAGAAAGAAAGGGAAGAAAGAGAGGGAGAGAGGGAGGCAAGCGGGGGAATGGGTATGTATTCATTGATTTTGTTAATAAGAGTGTGATAGAAAAAGGGCAAAAACTGCCAACAGCCCCCATCTGTTGTGTTAGACTCTGTTGCAGCAAGTCAGAGCACCCAAGAACTCCCCCTCTTCCTCTACTTCCCACCAAACTCCCCTGCCCCCCACACCCGCTTAGCTGAAGCCTTGGGTCGTTTTCACAAAGCCACTGTAGCGAGCACGACCCGCACGCATTCCCAGAAAAGTTCAAGGCGGTGGCAGCAGCAGCAGCAGCAGTAGTGGAGGAGCACACGCCCGTGTGGCTGCACAAACATGTTCCAGACGCCGGCCAGCCCCGACAAAGTCGAGTCTCCGGGAAACGGCTCGCGGAATACCGCAGAAAGAAGGGGGTTTGTCCTGACCCATCAAGACAGACAGGCGTCAAAAATCTACAGACGCCTTCATCTATCCATTATATGGGTGGGTGAGAGAGAGAGAGAGAGAGAAAGAGACAGAGAGAGAGAGAGAGAGAGGAAAGTGAGACATACGTTCATTTACATGGCTGATATCAGTGGGAAAGAATTCACTGTTTGGGATTCTTGTGGAGAGGCCTTCCACCCATGGTTGAGTAAGAGCTGCACATTTTTTGGGTTAACTGTAAACCTCTCAGGAACTCAAGACATTCAGAGTCTGCACATGCACATGAACACACACGGTTAATACTTAAGAGCTTACACAAGCATCACCCAATGTGTAGAGGCACACACATACACCTTTTGTTTGCACATGTATGTGAAGCAATGCGCATACCTTATGGAACACCGAGTATGGAACACTCATAGCTTATGGAACACTAACTATGGAATGTTCGTAGCTTATGGAACACTGAGTATGGAATACTTGTACCTTCTGGAACACTGAGTATGGAATGCTCATAGCTTATGGAACACTGCCATGCAGGATCGGGTTTCTGTACCACAGCTTTTAGACTATGAGCATAACTGATGAGCATAACACACACCAACTCACACTTCTTTCTCTCAGTCGCAACTCATTCATCCACATCCACACACACACTCATAGCCACAATTCATACGCCCACATCCGCGCGCACACACACGCACACACAGGGTTTGTATGGTGCTCAAATAGACCTTAAAGGCAGCTAGGGCCACAGATTCCTTGGGGGGACATATCCATCCACACATATTTACACCTCTTCCGTAAAAATAGGAGTACCATACATCCATGCTGGAGCGCCGTAGGGGGTTGCCTCTGTAAACTCAGCCACAGAAGGCATCTGTACCACTCGCTGATGAGGGAGTTCTTGCGGTTCTGGAGCCTTATGTCTCTCTCTCTTGGAATATGTGCAAGCCAGAGCCCAGTAGGGTTTGGCACCGACTCCATCGCCAAAGCCCACCATTAAAACCACAGTTTTTAGCGCACAGGCACGTATGACTGGGGAATGCTCAAAGCATCTCTCTCACACACGCCAATCAATTGAAAGAACGGCTTTCCTGAGGCTACAACAGTAGACTGTTAACCCACAAAAATAGCAACTAAAAACTGTTGCAACTGACCAGACTTCTGAAGACTGGACCGCTCCCAAAAGGTGAAAGGATCGTGTTTGGTCTACTCTATCCACGTGTCCTTTATACGCCTTTGCCTCCATGGTGCATTTTCATGATTAAACCTGTCCACAAGCGCAAGGTAGAGATAGAGGACTGAACATCCACGGCTTGCTAGGTCACTTCATAACACGCCACATGTTTTCCTCAGCACGTTTGCGCTCCGCAGACATAAATAGCCTGTGCGATAGAACATGCATTAAGACCAGGAGGAAAATTGAGCTCAGCTTGTTGTTTGTGCTATAGAGTTTGGCCCACTTCCCCCCCCACCCCCCAGTGCACAAGTGAGTGAGAGAGTGGAGTGAGTCAGTGAACGAACGAATGAAACAAGTAAACGAATGAGCGAGTTAGGCGGTCTTGCTGCCGTCCACTGCTCCAATTACCACCACTCATCGCCTGGCAACAAGGCTTGCCTGCGCTGGGGCCGTGTCCAGGTGCAGTTTTGTTTGACCTGGACGAGTTCTCGCGGGGGTCCTCTCTCCCCTTTCATCCTGTTCTTCCACGAACGCCATTTGCTCACGTGCACCATTTTGCCAGCTTGTGTTTAGCAGAATGACTCAGCGTGTTCTCGCTTGTCCAATTACAGACGAGAATTTTTTTTGCAGAAATGATGGGAACTAGTTGGATGCAGTGTAGAACAAAGCTGTTTCTTGCTCATCAGCAATTAAAACATTGACTTTTTACCATCAAACTTAGATACTTTGCCTTTTCTCACTTGAGCTTGTTATCTATAAAAAGTTGAAGGTGACAGTTTTGAAGAGGTACTACAAAAACCTTCAAGCATTTTTCATACAGTCCTTTACTTTTAAGTACATATTATGATGAAAAATACCAGATGCCTTCAAACAAATGTAGCCATCTAATACCACAAAACACAGCTTGCCTGGTACAAAAAAAAATTACCCTAGCGTTGAAAACACATCAACAGGTATGATCTCACCCCTTCTTAGTCACACACAAAAACTGACACCCTGGTAATGTGACGTGGCAATTAAAGGGAAAACAGTGGCGAAAAACAAACAAAAAGAAAAGCAAGCCCATAGCAGACTCAAGTGAGGACAGCTCTACTGAAGCATCTGGGCCAGCCCAACAGCATTTTGGGAAGCAAGCTCAAACTGGGTCAATCACTCTGCTAGGTCAAGTATAGACTATTGGAAAAAAAAATGGACCAAGAACAAAACCACTTTAATTTGTTTAAGGTCAGTGTGCTTTCACCATGGCTATCCAATGTGACCTCAGCTGAGATGTTTCTTGTAGCACAGTGCACAGTAGTGACATTTCTAATGTCAGATTAGATCAGTGAATTGCATATTTGCAATTTGCAATTCTGTTCCACTATCTTCACAACAGATATTGAGGAAACAAAATGGTAGAGTCATCTTGAGGTGAATCTTCTAGAGGTGAAGATGGACCAAGTCAACTGGAAATGTCTGTCCTGTATGGCACAGACCCTGCTCGTTAGTTCCTTGACTTCTTTAATTATTTCTAGCAGAGTATCAAAATCTTACTGGGGCTCTGCAAAAGAAAGCAAAAGCCTACGCTCTCAAAAAAAAAGCCTGCGTGTTCAGGGTTGATTTCACGAGGGTTACTACACAGCCGCATGTGAGAAGGCCGTGTCACTACACACCGCGTAAACAAGGCCAACTTGCTGAGCTGCAGTTAAGCGTGAGCCCATCACCCTACATGTGGCTGTTGCAAGAGATTATGACACCTCTCAGTTTCCAGCGAATGCTCTGTCTTAGTGGTGCAACAACATGACACCTGCTCTGGCGGCGGGCTCTCATTACTAATGCGTCTCTGGTTTTCAATGAGCTACATCAACTCTTCATTTGAGGCCAAAAGCACAAACTAAGGCCAATGTGACATGAACCTTCTGCAAAAAATAAAATGTGGTTTGTGAAACTAAAAGGTACACATGATCTAATTCACTGAAATACCAACATTACAATCGATACAAAACTACTACTTCTGTTACGGAGTCAAAACAACTCTATACTACAAAGTGACCTCTAGTATCATCTTACATGAAGGGTATTATTCATGATATCAATAGGGACATTTTAGGAGTCAGGATTTTCAAGACCGCATTTGCCACAAATGATCAAATTGTACTGTTTCATGAAACTGCTGGCTAGTGGCACAGTCGTCATTGAAAATAATCATTATTTCAAGTGCATGATGAGAAACACTTGACCAACCAGCCTCCAGAAAAAGCAGAATTAGGCTGCAAAATGTGCTGTGTAGACAGCAAATACAAAAGCTTTACAAGAGTTTTATGAGATTATCTTATCCTCTTATCACTTGATCGTTAAACCGACACTCTTTTGTCTAGAAATTAAAAGAATCTGCCTTATACCCCTCATCCCCGGAAACCATGGGGGTCATTAGTGAAACTCTTTACAGTGCCTGGTATTCCCTAAAAACACAGCATGTCGTCCGGATGGATGCGACTTTAGAATCTAAGGTCTTTGTTATGTCCTGCTTTACTCAAGATGTGCCCGGTACATTACAGTTAACTTTCTTAGCCGTTTTGATGTGTTAAGCATTCCAAGTCAATGACCATAACCCTCACCCTAACCCTGACCTTAACCTTACCTTAAAGGTCAGCCAATGTTAAAACTTATCAGGTTAAGGTTAGGGCATGATATGAGTGACGCAGGACATAACAACGACCTTAGATTCTAAAGTCCCACCCATCCAGATGAAATGCTGTGTTTTTAGGGAGCCCCCAAGGCACCCTGGCGGATTTCTCTGGTGGTGCTAGACTATATAACACTATTTAAAATGTGCCGACAGAAGGGAATCAGACATACTACAAACGTACTACACAACTACATGAATTAAAATAGTTATTTTTCCAAATGTTCTTTGCTTGAAATTATATAACTGTTCTACTTTGTTTTTTGGTGGTATGACAGTTTGCACGTATTTATTCCCAGTTGGCATTTCTTACTGACTACCTTGTGTCTGTTGTGTAGGAGCTAAGTGTGGTGGTGTGTTTGCTTTGACTGTTTTATGTGAACATCCTGATGCAAGGCTGCAACATCCTGCTGGGAATCAGTAAATGATCTATCTACCTACCTAACTGACACGATCCTACTGTGCTGCAGATCTGTAAAATAACCTGTCTACCTAACCAACAACATGCTGCTGGTCTGGGGATCAAGAAAACATCCCATGTACCTAAACAACAAACAAACATTGGAAACTCAATGCAACACAACACCTGAGACTGTGATCTCCACCACATGCCTTTACAAGTAATTATTATCAGATCCATAACTAACACTCTGTCAGATATGACCCAGATACGTGAAAAATACCCTCAAAGATGCATGGGAACATGAAAACCTAGCCAGGAGTTGGTTTTGGTTCTGTATGTTGTTGAGGAGAAGTGAGATAGTCGCAGAAACAAACTCCCTGCTCTCAGAAACAAGGTAGTGGGTCCTCCCCTGTTGTCATGACATCCTGAGAGTACAAAAAGCCACGCCCTGTCACTCCACCGGTGTCTTATAGCAATGTTGATGGCGACATCAACCAGACAGTCTTTATCTGACCATCACTGCGTCTCATTTACTTTCAAAGGTAAATACCACCCAGCCACTCAAATAACATGGAGAATATTACAGACAGGCATACACACACACACATGCTGGTTCCCTTGTTATTTTCCACAAAGGCTAAGGTAAACTTAATAAAATAAACAATATGAGCCCTTCTAGTGACTGGGTAGCGTCATTGAAGGTGCTGGGATGCTGTTTATCCATCTGTCCTGGACAGGGACTGAAATGGGAGGTGGAGGGATACAGGTTAGTAGTCCCTGTTGTGTATCCAGCTGTGTTCTCTCTCTCTTTCTCCCTTTCAGATGAACTGCTTTTAATTGCTGGTCAGCAAACAAAATGGTTTCAAGGAAGTGTATGACACGCCACACGATGTAAGGGAGGGAGGGAGGGAGGGAGAGGGGGAGAGGAGAGGATACAAGAAAAAAAAGAAAAACAGAGCGAGGGGGAAAAAAGCCCCTTTTTGCTGACGTCTTAGCACTCCATTTCCAGAGTGGAAGGCTGTGAATAAATCTGAGACCTGGCTATGAGCCAACACTCTGGTGACCTATTTTCAAACAAGAGAGAAAGACAGACTGCAACAGGCTGGAGCTGACTGGCCCGTTCTCTTCTCTTCACATCTATATCATTTCTCTCTCTCTCTCTCTCTCTTTCTCTCTCTGTCTGTTTCTCTGACCATTACAGGGACAACAACGTTTGGTTGATGTCACCACTTTGATCCAAATAAAGGCAATCACTAGGTCTAGTGCATGTAGAAATAGAGGTGTTAAACTGACAGGGTGGCCGCAGATATAGCCGCACTGCACCTGTAGCTGTAGAAAGTAACAACAAACCACAAAATAAACATGGATCTGGCTCTTGTTTTGTGTACACTGGCATATTCTAAAAATATGGGCTTAACGGTCAAGCCATCAAGTGGTCAACTTCATTTTTGCTAAACAGCAGCTAAACTCCTTAAAATGGGACAAATATTTGGATTATAAATGACGTGATAACATGAGCAATCCATGCGTCACTCAACAAATATCTCCAACAAATGTCACTATGCCACAAGTGATGGGACCTTAAATATAGATATATTGGTGACATGGAGATGGCGATGAAGAGTTGGGAGGTGGGGTGGAGGGGACAGTGAAATGTCAAGATCTAAATCCCTGTGGGTGTGTAAGTGAAGGGGGAAAGCAAAGGTCACCCAAGTCCAGAAAAGGACCCGAAACACAGCCTGGCAAAAGCACTGACATCAGTCCAATTAACAGCCAATGGCCCCATCCTGAAAAACATTAGCCTCAACGATTAGAACCTTCCAGAAGACATTGTGGTTGTTTTTTTTCTTTTTGAACTATGCACGAAAGCAGTAGTACATTCTGCAATTTTCACCACATCAGCTATGTGACAGGCTTTTACCACTCGACGTGATGGCAGCACAGATTTTTTTTCTAGTCTTTCTGTAACAGCTCTTCCCTAGAGTTCCTGCAAGAGCCATGCAATTTATTCGCTAATATCTCCAAGTGCTACGAGGAGTTGATGAAAAGAGAACACTTATGAGACAAGAACAAGCAACATTTCCCTAAGAATAACCACGACATTTGAGAAACTTGGAGGGAAACAGAAGAAACACACAGGCACACACACAGGCACACACACAGGCACACACACAGACACACACACACAGACACACACACCTCTATCCAATTCCTGCCACTTGAATGTGGCATTGTCCCCCATTTCCTGGTCTCTGTGTGACAACTGTATTTTTAGCGTGAGGTAACTGAAGTGGTAATCTCGTTTTATTAAAAAATTCCTCGGATGGGTTTTAGCCTCAGTGGGGGCGCAGGCGGAGCCTGACCTTCGACCTCTGTGACAGATTCCACTAAGCCCAAAACCCAATGAAGAGCAGCTGAAGGAATGAGAGCCACAGAGGGACATCAGAGAGCAGAAAGCACATTTTCAACAGGCCACAGAGCTCTGAGAGGGTTACTGTGTGTTTGCCAAGATACTGGTGTCTAGTTTAATCACAGCAATATAAGGACAAATTGAACACTGGGCACAGCACAAAACTAATGCTAGGCAATACAAAGTTTCTAGGAAATGTGAAACAACAGAGAATTTCCCCCCTTCTGTCAAACCATATGTGGGCAATTTACTATTCTGTGTCATCTGGCTACATGAACTCATGATCGTTCTAACTGTGCTAACAACAGCTTAAATGCTTTGAATGCATCATAGTTAATGACCTCTTAATTGACACGGGCAAAGATTGATATGACTGATATTGACTGTAGCTTCAATTTGAGATTGACTAATGCCATTTCATTTATAAAGATAAGAATGTGACCAACATGCAAGTCTGGGTAAAATTGTCTTTGCAATCTAAATTTCTGTGAAGTGGGCCAACAATCATCATTAACAACTGCTATTTAAACATGTAATTAAAAAATAAAGTCATGATTTGAAAAATATGTTTTTCTGTGGTAAGGTAGACAGGCACATGTCTCTGATAATCAGGCTTCATTTTCAGAAAACCTTTATATTTATATATGGGTTTGGCTACATTTTTCTTTTTTTACCTTTTTATTATTTTTTGCAAACATGTCAAAATCACAATGTAATATCTTACCTGCACCAGGGATAATTGCCAACTTCGTTTCCACCAAACCCATCTTTGCAGAGTTAGCTGTGGAAACAAAACAAATATAGACACTTAACATCCATTCAAGATGAAAAAGCTCAAAGACATTTTTTTTTCCATTTCAGCAGCCAAAAAAAGAGTAAACAACATAGTTCATTATGCAGTTGCTGCAATGACAGGTACTTAAAATAGACTCCTGTTTTTGCACTTGGCAATGATTTGCACGTTTAAAAAATGTGTGAAAGCATATGGGGTATCATCCGTGCTGATGCAGCCGTGTGTGTGTGTGTGTGTGTGTGTGTGTGTGTGTGTGTGTGTGTGTGTGTGTGTGTGTCTGCATGTGTGTGTGTGCGCGTGGTGAAAAAATATAAAGAGATCAGAAACAGATTTGGGGATCCAAAAAGGGGGTAGAGGGTGATAAAAGATGAACAGAGACATCTGTTCCAGGATGATTAAATATGGACTGCTAATTAATTCTTTGACAGTGCTCTTTTCAATGAGTTTCAACATACACACACACACGCACGCACACAAACACGCACACACAACACAGCACACGCGGGCATACACACTGCCAGCGATGGTTGAAACAACGGTCATACTCAGCAGTGCTCTCTCGAGTACAGTGATTGAGGAAAAACTGCCCATATGGATGTACGTGTTGCATATGTTACACAAGATGAAACGGCTTTCTATAAATTCACATGTTGATGCAGCTAAGTGGGCGGCGGCAACTGACCTGCTATTCTGATATCACAGGCCAAGGCCATTTCAAGCCCTCCACCCAAGGCTGCTCCATCAATGGCCGCGATGGTGGGCATGGGAAGATTACCTGTGGTTGACAAACTGCTGCAGTTACTGACTTAAAGGTAGAGTAGGAGATGTTTTCCTGGAACACTTTTTACTATATTGCTTAAAATCCCCTTCACACCCTGACGGTAATGAGTTAATTACATGCTCGAAAACAAATTAAAACATGTATGAAAACATACCATCCAATCATTTTAAGCTGCCCGCTCGAAATGAATGAATGGTGACATGTCTATCAAACTGAACTGCCGTTTGTCCTTTCACCCCTTCCCCCTGCACGAATCTAGAGCTGTGACTTCGGGAGGAAGTCTGGAGAAAGTACTGGAGGAGTTTATACTTCTGAACTGTGTACTTTCAAAATGGAGCTTGTTCGAACTGTTTTTCCAAGATCTCCTATCCTACCTTTAAATTTAAGCAGAGGGAAAATTTAGTTTTTTTGTTTTAATTAATGTTGGTGTCTTTTTTTACAACGGATCACTGTGTGCATCATAGGGATTCTGTCATGTGATAATTTGTCCACACCTGTCTGCCTCACTCACTTAAATGTGATAATTCAATTATGTTTAGCAGGCACTGGGGAAATGAAATTGCAGTGCCAAAATGAGTTGATGCCTTCATTTGAAATTTCTTCGCACTTTGTGTGTCTCCAAAAAAATGAAACTTTTAGTATACAGGGGAACAGTGAAAACAGTTTAATACACCATTAAAACGTTTGGGATGACGCTGTACTTAGCCACAACAGTGATCTGTGACCATGTTCTATAATCTATTTTCCAGAACCCACAGAAATAGTACTGACATCTGAAGCAAAATTTTAAGAGTTTAAGTTGCTGCAGCATATCTTTGGCAAAGGGTCACATATAATGGGGGGGGGGGCACAGTTACTGAACATGACTTACTTACCAAGTTCAGTTATTAAGGACCTTGCTTTAGTAACAAATGGTCCCACTTCACTTTGGTGCATTTTTGCCCTCTCTTTCAGGTCCGCCCCTGTTCAGGAAAAGACAATGTAGTAAAATGGAACAAAAATATAGGTGTGGTGACTGCAGTATGTTTTTTTATATACTATTTATAACCTGTGCATCTTCTGAACTGACTGTGCTTGGCAGAGCTCGAGTCCCTTGTTGCACGCCAAATTTAACATCGCATTGAAATAGTTTACCTACTTCTGCAATGTAGGCCACTCATCTAAACTTAGCATGACGGGGCAAACACGGTGTTCAGGAATACGTGCTACTTTCTTCACAAGAGTAATCTACATGCTTAGAGATACTCTCATCTGCAGTCAATATTAATTCATTCTGCCTAAACTTGGTTTTGGCAAGGGGATACTTGTTTGGTTGAGACTGCTGTAGTAATGTATAACCCACAGTAAGACTGCAACCAGTTGTCATTCATGCAAAATGAGGCTTTAGAAACCAACAATGTACCTTAGTTTTTTTATTGTCACAGAGGTACAAAAAAAGCCAAGTTTTGAGTAAGAGCCCCACGCCAATTTCCCCTATTTTTACCCATTTGCTCCAGTTTCTCGATCTTCTGATAAACTGTCTGGATGGCCATACAGCATGCATGTATGCATTTATTTACAGAGGTGGACAACCCAAGTTCAAAAAGTAAAATTTCTGGCACATATTTGTTCCAGCTAATTGGTAGATGTCTACTTTGTGCAATTAATACAGGTGGTTTCACTAACATAAAGAATACATGGCAGGACTTTTATGTTCTTCATCTGATTTGCCCAACATCATTTCACCATACGACTTTTGAATATGACAGTGCAACTGTGTGTTATATATAATGTACGGTAAAACCTTGCCCTGCAGCATGAAAACGTGACGCTGCAGCATTCATGCTTGAGACTTTAATTTTGTCCCCACAATACGCCCTCAACTCTAGTCTTAACACACGGGCTTACCTGCACAGAATATTCCAGGCACCATGCTACACACAACCACTGTGCGTACTTTGTTGTTCTTCTTTACAGACTCCACAGCATCCGACATCTGAAAGATAGCACGATGGACAGTTAAAACCATGACCTATATTTAATCTTACTCTAAACTTTTTAGCATGACAGTAAGTTAGTAAGCCTAATTCTGTGTAATGATCTTGTATTGCCACCCACCATTTTTACCAGATTTTTGCTGATAGCGTTTTTTGCTTTTGGTCGATTGAGGCCAAAGACTACAATTCCTGTTCAATAAAAAAGACAGAATAATAATGATGAAATGTCAACTGACAATGAAAGCATTTAAGAAATAACTGTGAATAAAAAATGTAGGCCTACATCTGCTTAGTGTTGTGTTGGATATTAAGCAGCAGAAGAGTGTGGTTTTATTTAGTATTGCGCTGAGTCTTTTTATGATTGAAGTGTTTGATTCTGCCACATGGAAAACATGATTATGATCATAGTAATAATAATAAAAAACATCTTTCCACAGCATGTCCCAGCCGTTTCAGCCAAAGGATCACGTTAACTGACTACAAATGGTTACCATGCAACAGAAAGTGCTAAGAAGAGCTTGCAAAACTTCAGTGGTTAGAGGACTTGGTTTCCTTAAAAGGGGGTCAGTAGCCTACCTTCCGGTATATTTTAATAGCAAAACGTCAGCAGTGCGACGTCTTATGTCTGGTAGGAGAGCAACTTAGTCAAAATACTGTGCAGACAGCATTCGCAAACATCTGAAAGACGTAATCCTCTGTAACTCTTTGCAAGTTTACCTTATACATTGTAACATTAACCATGTGTTTGCATTCCTGCTCCACTAGTGATGCATTTCGAAGACTTGAAAGCATTTCAAGATGTGTTCAACTTGTGTTAGCGATTCGGGGCAACTTACAGAAACCCATTAACTGATATGTTGAGTTCCTGTTGTCCGTTTTCGTTAAGTTAGGTAAATAACAGCAAGAGAAAGTGGTGCTGAATTCTAAAATCTACCTGAATCATCACCGTCCAAATATCTAACGATTAGGTCGTCTCCCGACTTCGAGTCTGAGCTGTAGTGACGGGTTCCTCCATGCGTTGTCGAACGGATATATTGTACTTTGTTAGCGAGTGCATGATTAACACTATCCTGCAATCTGCAAACTCCATCAAGACAGTTCGTTTGGGACCGAAAAGCCTGAAAAAAGACCCTGCAACCCGCAAGCACCGCCATGCCGCTTTACTGCAGTGTTTGTTTGACTTTCAACTTTGAACCGGTGACGTAATTTGGGGTCACGTGATCAACTATTTCTGTCGCAGAATGGAGTTCCCCCAATGCGATACATTTTTCACAGAAATAAACTGATGGCATTGACTTAGCAGTACCGCAGGGTGCTTCGTTATTTTTTCCGCGAATACATTTTTTAAACAAGAGACCGCATTGGTGATAACATAATAAACTAGGTGCCATTGTCATGACGATGAACTTGAACTTTAAACGGAAATTGCTTTACTGGTTGAAAATAGGTTGTGGTTTTATTTGTATAATCTAGTAAGTAACCTTAACGACGATGAAAAAAGTAGATGCTTTAGTTTGACACACAGATGACAAATATTTTGTTTGCTGTATACAGACGTCATCCTTACAGTGTAGCCTATTTAAAATTGTAAGTGAAAGCATCTCTGAAGAGATTAACAGGTGTGCTATGTGAGAGGGGAATGGCATTGGCCTATGGCTGTTCACATTTCTAGTTTGCATACATTTCTAGTTTGTATATACTATGTGACCTGCTTTCTATTCCTCTCAAAGTGTGCAATACAAAAGTAAAGCATGAATACAGGACACACATCATTCAGTGCTTACATACATTTATTGTAAACAACAGCAACAACAAAAATGTATTGTATACAACAAAACTTGAAAAGTCCACATTTAATTTGCATGTACATAAGCCTGACATTGGCTTCTGGGCTACAGATGGAGTTACCAAGAGGGCACACCAAACTACAACAGTAAGTGCACAACACACCATTTATTTCAATGATTTGCGTTTTCTTTTCTTTTCGTTTTTTTATTTCATTTTTTTACACCATATGAATTGCACAGTGCAGTAGCAAACACAGTGGAAAACAGGCGTTGTGCAAAACAGAGGGTGAACACTCAGTTTGAAAAACATACTTTCGATACCACGTCGCCGTCAGTAGTGCTTTTGGTTGACTCGATAACAGACCCTTGCCGATGGGTTATCAGTCTTTTGAGGGAGGCTACTTCTGCGGACAGACTGGCAATGCCCTGTTTCAAGTACAAGTTCTCAGAGTCCGTGTCGGCATAGGAGCTCTCCTTGAGATTGACGAGAAGTTTGTCAGTCACCAGGTCTGGAGAGCTCGGGCAGATGACACCACCTGCCTTGGGCGGCTCCAGGTGTTCTTTATGCCAGTACTCTGGCCTTTGGTTCCAGTTCTGAACATCAGTTACTTGGAGGGACAGGGGGCTGAAAGAGGACCGGATGTACTCCGGTAAGCTGTTCTGGCCCACAGGGTAGTCCCCTGTCCCAGACATTTCGACAGGAGACGAGGACTTCCCGGAGGAGTCGTAGTCTGGATCGATGGCCTCGACTTTGATCTGGATCGCGCGGGCCTTGATGCGCAGCTTGTGGGGCAGTGCCGAGGAGTTGGAGTCTGCCGCTTTGAGAGTGGAGACGATGACGCTCTTTGGATCAGACCCGGTCGGGGTTGGGCCTTTGGGCACTTGCTGCTCGTCCTCCCCGTCCGACGATTTGCTGACGGCGCCGTCGTCGCCATCTGAATTCCTGGGTGAGTTGCTGGAGGATCTGGTGATCTGCAGGAGTGGGGAGGGCTGGGAGTACGCCCCGGGGAATGGGTTGCTCAGGTAGTTCCTGTACAGTTCGTAGGGGCTCGTCTGGTCGCGGGAATAGCTGCCATTCTCCAAAGGCTCCTGCTTGATGCCTTCAGAGGTCCTGCAGATGCCCGCGAGTGGGCTACCCTGGGTGGCCGCACCCGTGTCCGACCCCTCAGACAGGCTGCTGTGTGGCGAGTGCTTGATGACAGATATGCAGCTGCTGCCCAGCCTGGCTGGGTCCAGCTCTCGGTTGTAAGGTCTCTTGGTGGGGCAAGGCAAGACATACTCCTGGTAAAGTGCTGTGGTAGCGGTGGAGATCTTCTGCACCTCCTGGGCGTAGACCGCCGAGCTGACCAGGCCGAACTTCAGCTTGAGCGACAGCAGCTCGGCCTTGAGCGCGGCGTTCTCCTCGCCGAGGGCCATCAGCTTGTTCTCCAGCACCATGTCGTTCAGCCGCCGCTTCTCTCTAGAGCGCTTAGCTGCCTCATTGTTCTTGCGCCTCCGCTCCCAGTACAGGCTGTCCTTCTTCTCATCGGGGATGAACTCCCGTTTGCGGCGGCAGGACGTGCTTTTGGCTTTGAAAGAGATGCTGGACAGCTTTTGACCTAACTGGTCCCTGTCCGCTCCCTGTAAGGCAACAGCTAAAACCAGGGCATCCTCTCCACTGAAGTGCCCGTTTGAGGGCTCCTTCTTGATGGTCTGCATATTACATACAAGTGCTGGGATTTTAGTTGCATAAAGAAGTTAGTTTTGTCTCATCGTGTTTAGACGTCTTTCCGTTTGTCCGAGATGGTGAAGCCACATGTGTAGCCTATATATTTGGGGGTGATCACTCCAGCTGCACGTTGTGAAACACCTGTAGTGAGGGAGACAGGAAAGAAAAGGTTTACAGCCTGATCCAGGGTCTTTTGGAAATAGCTGACACTGGTTAAAAAAACAACAGATCTCCCTCTTAAAATTGCATGTGCCCTCCTGAAATTAAATTGCCAGACAAACCTTCCCTTCATGGTCAGCCTCATTTCCCCCTTTTTAGTGTTTAAAGTAGGCCAAATGTCTGCAAATAAGCTTAAACTAAGTTTGTGATAAATGATAGAACTGTATTGCTAGGAAATGAGTTGAGGATTCTAATCTCCCTGTGGATGCCATAAAATGTTACTTATACTGTAAGCAAGACTATTGAAAATACCATGCAAATACAGGGGTAGCTTGCTGATAGCAGCCAAATCTTTTGATAACTTCACTGTGAATTGTGAATCTAAGCAGTCAACAGCAGTTGCTTGCTTAATTTTGTTTTCTTTAGGCTATTAAACATCACATGCTCTGGTATTTATCAGATAAAGCAACATAAAGTCAAACCAGTTGCCTTGAAACAAAGCAAGCTGGAGTTCTGATGATAAGGCAACAAGACTGATGTTTACTACACATGAACATTGACAAAATAGGGCTATACATAGGATATGCATGACTTATAAATGAGATATGTCCAAAATGAAAGCTTTTATCGTGATTTTGTTTCTAACCATAAGTTACAATAAATGTATGAACGCCGGCTAAGGTTAAATGTCGAGGGCAAGTTATGAAACATCTCCGAAATCCAGCCAGACACGCCTAGGTCCCTAGCCTACGTGCACGAGGTGCTCCAAATTATGCAATTGCCTCAGCGCACGGCACAAAGCGTTACATATGATGTCATCACCGGAGGTCGGCAAGGCAGCGCTGATTGTAAAACAATACGCTTTCTTCTGTATATGTTGTAATCTATAAGATAGTTGTGCTGTCCCTTTAACGTTCAGATGTTTTATGTGTCGCAGGCAAAACACTCTTGACGCTAAGAATAGCTACTAGCCCAAAGATTGACTGCCGCTGACCTTCAATGCGGCGTTCAGCCGGTTGAATTCAAAGTCAGGGCTGAACTCAAAGTAAACGGGTGCTATAAAACAGGAATTAAACACAAGCCGCATGCTCACAAGAATTCCGACACAAATAAAGTTAAATAAGAAATGCGACATGTCCATGTTTCCTGTTTTCCCGAACTGATAGCGAGGTTCCATGAGGCTCATATCTCCCAGGAGCAAGGAACAAAGGAATGTGACCAGCCATAATCATCACACGTGGCTGAGCAGATACAACAAAATACAAACAAACGAGGAAATGCAGTCTTAAGCCAAACTCCATAAAACAACATTATCCAATTTCAACGGTTGTGGCCTGGTATTTTCGAGTGCATCTTAACCATATGGGGTTACCTTTTGCGCGTAAGAGTCGTTATTCAAATTAACTGCGGTAAGTCCGGTCAAGAGACTGATGCTGAACATAACTAAACATTATTAGAACTACGTTTAAAACAAGTGGGGGACTCACTTTACACAACTCAAAGGGCACCCATCATCCAGGCCAGGATAAATACGGAGAGGCTAAACATTCCTGTCTATTACTAGCCACTGCATAATATATTGGCCTAAATCAACAAGCTCGCTAAAACTTAATTACCCAACATATTGACGTTCATAAAAATCGTTTTCAGTGGGCAATAAGGCGCAACCTGGAAACTTTGTAAATGTTTGTACCGTTAGGCAAGGTTCGATTATGGAGAGGTGAAGCTGGGACGAACGAAACGCTTGTTCGCCGTCGTCCCAATGCCCCAGATTCCTTCATTGTGTCAGGATTAGAAAATAAGCGTGATCAGCTCTCCTCTTTCGATTGCTGGCATATTCTGTTGCCACTGACATTATGTAACGAGAATTTGTAAAGTTTTGTAATGCAAGACTGGATCTCTTCGTAGGCCGACCAAAAACAAAGGAGATGGTAAAAATCACATCTACTGAAGAGCGTGATGTTTTTGATGTGGATAGGATATCTACATTTTATTTAAAGTATACATACAAAACGCAGATGGACGCGCGCTCTTGTTAATTATCTAACATTATCCAACTTATCTGCACGCGTAACGACAAGCCTTATATTGATTTTGTCCAGCCGACTGAGTGTTAACAACCTCGGTACACCCACCCACATTGAATTCTGGGTCACTATGCCGTAGCCAGTTTGATATGGTGAAGAATGCGTGTTTAAAAATACCCAAATGCGATCCCAATGACCCATAAACACAATCTAACTGTTGCAATATCCTAAGCCTTTACAGAGTAAAATATGGTGTCATCCTAACTGCGCAACCACAAAGATAAATAAAAACAAAATAAGTATATTTGCTTTTCGAATACATAAGTATTCCAGCAAGAGCTCGGATCATTTTAACAGTAACTGTATTTTCTATTCATAAATGATCATTTACCTAAATGCAAGCCACTGGCACAAGTAAACACAGGATAAATAACCGTCCTAAATTTAGCCTAGAGTCCGCTGACGTTACCGGTAGCTTAGGTAAAATAATAATAAGCAAGAAAGAGTTCCGGGGTAATTTTTAAAAATTACCTTTATAAAATGGTAGTCCAACACTTCACAAAGCGGCTTCCGTGATGTGTGCTGCAAGTTGAAATCATTTTGTAAACCAGTAGTATTTCTAAGGTAGTGTTTCCTTGTTTCTCCCTAGCTTTTCCCTCCCGGAGTGACTACTGCCTCATGGATCTGTGTTAGTAGGTCACTAAGATGTGTATTGGCAGTGTGTGGTTACTGACATCCTATTTAGCCAATTGGCGTCCAGCATTTTCTGATTTGAGCCAATGATTCGTTTCTACTTGTGGACATATCAATGCAAATGAATGAGACAGTGCTGAGCAACACGCTGTAGGGTGCCTGTGATATAGTTAAACGTTTATCCAATAGATAACATCTATTGCATAAGTTGACTGAAGTTTTTAATACAGCGATAGCCTACCTGTATAATTATTTAAAGAATAATAAATCAAACAGGGCACTAATTCAAAGAATAGAGCCGCGGGTCCACTGTCCTGTCCTGCAATCATCTTAAGTTTTATCACGAATAGAAAATGTAATACATAGTTTCACAATCTTGAAACATTTAACTTTGTATCATACTGAAATTTCTATATCTCAGAAACCTTAACTTTGATTAACATAGAACCATCAGGTGTGTGTGTATTTTTAGAACTTCAACGTTTTGAGCAAGAAAAAGATGTAGGCCTAATTAGGGCGAAATTTATTTATATTAATGTCAGTTTATACCACACTCCAGTACGACAAAATAAGTGATCTTAACAAGTCTATACCACGTGTTGATGATGCGAAGCAGGTATTAGGCTAGAGAGACCAAGCAACACTGACCCCCTTCGTTGGATGCTGGGAGACTGTTTTTGAACTATAAGTGTAAAGATGGCCAACCATATTAACAAGTTTATTGAGTTAGTGGCAAGTACAACACTGTCAACATTAGAAAAAGAGAATCGGATATAATTGTGACATATAGTTTTTATGAGCGTATGTTGGGCCACAAAATTCAGATAGGCCTATTATAGTCTCTACTTACCCCAAGCTGTCGAGCTATCCTTGCTAAGACCCGCTAACTCTATACAAATTCGGATGATGCTTGTAATTATTCACCAGAAATTGTGTTAGGACGATTTAAAATACACAAGTTTGATAACAAGTTCAAGTGCGCCACCTTCTGGGTCGCGACGTGCGGTCAGTCAATCTTTGTAGGCCACGCTTCAGACGAAATAAATAGGCTACACAAGTGTAAACGCAATTCCATCGTCTATGCATATACAGCGTGGTTGTCTTTAAACTGTCAAAAGTTAATTTGTGTTTTTGATTCGCGTAGAAGATAGGATGATGTGGTTCCAGGACGAAGCGAAACAATCTCAGACTAAGTGATGACAATGGAGACGCATGTTGAGGTATAACTGCAAGTGTATCGTATACAGTATGGACAAGATGCGCCTTTTAATACCATGCACAAACCAGGATATTGTAAATGTTAAATACATGGATATATTAACAAAGTAAATGTTCACAACAATATCAGTTCAATTCTCCATCTTGTAAATGAATACTATGACAAATCTATCATTGATACATAACATAAACATAAAAAAGCTATCATGGAGACAAAGTTTGGGGTTTGTCCATTTTAGTATACAATTTATTGTGACACAATATGCAAAATCACAGTGGTGAATTAATTCAAAATACATGTACACAGACACAACACGATTGCCCTTTCACCAAATTCCATGTACAGAGTAGGCTTCGATTTGAGGAAAAAAATACGATTTCAAAGTTTTTTTTTTTTTTTTTTTTTTTAAATATGCATCCTCAGAAAATCTTTATCTGTTCACATTTTGGCTACCTTGTCTATCTTTCAGCCTACCACAAGTATTGCGCACTGGATAATGGCCCTGGGAATTCCCCAGTGCCGACAGGTGGGCCTGCAGTAGCACCTTGCAGTGTATCTTCAGAGGAGCACCTGTAGGTTTTCGTATGTGGACTGTCCGAGTGTGCTCTGCTGGTTTTGAATCGTAATTTATGTGGTAGGAGAGGCGCAGAAGCACCGTTGTGCACTGGCTTAATGCGTTCTATGTCTTTGGCCACTTCGGCAATCTCATGACTCCTGGAGTCACTCGGATGCGCATCCTTTGAGAAACCCAACCACACAGGTAGATTATCCAAAGGCATCACTGGGTCAGTTTGTGCTGTTTCGCCTGATGGATTCTGATATTTCCAGTGTTGATTCACCTGTGGGGGCGTTGTTCCATTTAATCCAAAATCAAGTAAATCAGAGTGCACTTTCTCAGCACTCTTCTGTCTTGCATCGAAATGAGCAAATTCATTATGTGAGTAGGTACCAATATGGTTGAGAGGGCATGCTGGAGTACAGTTACCAGACAGATTACTAGATGAAAAGTAGAATACAGGGAGAACGTCTGACCCAGCATTAATGGAAGGCGATCCTACATCAGCCAGCGGTGGAAGACAAGGCCGTCTCGATCTGCCCTCATATGGCCACAAATCAATTCCTAGTCCTGGCGTTGATTGTGATGGAGGTAGAAAAGATGGCACCCCGCGGGAGTCGTAAAAGCAAGGTTTCATTGAATCATAATAAGGAGGTCTATCCGGGCTACTACACTGGACCGAGGAAAGTACAGCCTTGAGCTTCTCGTTCTCATGGAAGAGTTGGACGGCCCGGGTCTCCAGTAGGTACTCCTCCATTCGTTTGCGCTGCCTCGACCTCTTCGCTGCCTCGTTATTCCTGTTCCTTTTGAACCAGTAATTGCCATCCTTCTGGTCCTCTGGAATGAATTCTCTTTTACGTCGTGTCCCAACATTCGCTTTCACTACAGAACCTGTTTTGATACCCAAGAAAGATTTTGCGTAAAGGTGATGATAAGCGTTGTCAGGAGTGCACCTGCAGTTAAGCTCTTGCAAAGGAAAGCAATGAGCCATAGAGGACGAAAGACAGAGAGGAGGTAAAGTTTTGAACCTTACAGCTGAGCTCTAAAATGGGCTCGCGAATTCTGTATTTTGAAAATCAGTTACAGAATACCTTGTCGCCGAGGACTTCCCCGTTTTTAATAATAGTCATACAAAATCCGATTTATTTAGAGAATTTAACGAACACGCCCATTATGTTAAGTGAGCGTTTTGTATGGCCAAAGACACGCCCCGCAATCTTATGTCTGATGTTTAGAAATTCCTACCATGATATACCACAGACATTATTTCAATCTGTCGAGATGTTGCTTCAGGCCCTTTTTGACAACGCATCACTTGGCTATTCAAATGAACGTTGATATTACACAAAGTATTTTGGTATGGGCAGTCTGAACTTTGTCGACAAGATAACAGAACTATAACATTATTCAATCCAAACCCGTGACTTGGGGTCTGAGACAGCAAGATGTCACAAACTGGAATAAAAATACTATTGTTAATTGTGTTGTTATAACATAATATTCACCATATATCACTTCTGATCAGGACAAGCAGGAACATAGCTTAGAAAAATGGAAATTTAGTGTAATATTTCATACACATTTGTACACTCATCACCAGTAAATACAATCGCTTGTTGTTTTGTTACTTCTTTTTATTGGACCCTCCAAGTGACTGGATGTACACAATATATGATTAACGCTTGTTATAACAGCTTGGTTAAAAAAGCAAGTATCTGGTGGCAAGGACATAAAAGTAAAACCACTGGCTAAACAGACTTTGCCCTCAAGAAAAGGCAAAGACATTTAAAAAAAATCAACAATGTATTTTTAAAAATTACATAAATTACATTTTTTTTTTACAACAAGGCATCAAAGTTGAAAAGAGTAGGGTCTTAAATCGCATTAAAAGGCAGATGTTCACACCAGCCAGTTATATGCACAGCCGTAGGATTTTGATTGAGCCTCTTTGCTTGTTTTGCATAATGTTGTGCTCTGAGCCATGGTATCCTCCCATCATACTATGTTGTGTAGGTAGCTATGTCCACAGGCTAAAGGTATTAAGCCATCGTGCTATGATGATTATCTGGACCAGTCTGTTGGCCTTAGCTGAATTTTGGGCACTTCACAATGAACTGATTTCAGATCAAATGAGCATGGATTGATTAAAGGCGAGGAGGCCATTATTATGAAATGTTCAAAAAGAAGCATCACTGAACGAAGTAACCTAAAATATGTTGTTTAAGAGACAAAATAAAAAGAAAACACAAATAAAAAGAGAAACAAGAAAACATGTCTTGTTGCACAGCAACAGTAAGAACATCAATTCTTCTGAATGACTTTGCAACAAACTGACACTGTCCATGAGTCATGGCAGAAGGCATCCACAGTGCAGAGGCTAAGAACTCAATTCTTCTTCATCAACTGGTGGGATTCCTTTCCCAAAGCCTAGATGCCAAATAAAATCCCAACAAAGTCCTAAAGCTCAGCATCACACACACACACACACCGTGTCAGTGACTGCTGTAAGGAAAAAGCCTCATAAATTACAATTCAGTTACTGTTTCATTCAAATGTCTTCCCTTCACTTGTTATTTTTTTTCTCTACTCATGTACATTTCACTAACCCAGAAAAACAAAGTCTCTATACACTCTGTAACAAGAGTTCTCTTTCCGTTTGGGTTCTGGTTGGTTCCAGAAGGGGGCCACCCTATGCCTCGCCGTGGCCGTCATTGTTCTCTGTCTGGGGGCTCTCGCTGTCCCCCAGCAGCTCGGTCTCGGGGACCGACGTGTCCTCGCTGTGGCGTCCGTTCTGCGACGCGCCGTCGGGCATGTCCTCCTCGCCCGCCTTCACGTCCTCGTTGAGCAGGATGACACGCTCGGTGCCCGAGGCGTTGGACGGGGCCGTGGTGACGTAGCCCGTGCTGGTGGAGCCGCTGCCGCTGTGGTGCGAGCCGGCCTTGGCCACCAGCTGCGGCGGCATCTGCTGCGGGGGCATCTGCATGGGGATCTGCATGGGGTAGAAGTTCTGCAGGTATGGGTAGGCCGGCACGGGCTGGTAGCCGTTAACGGGAATGTAGAGCTGCGGGGGCACCATGGGCCTCATCTGGCCCTTCATGGCCATGAACTGGGGCTGCGGCTGCGGTGGGAACGGCGAGGCCTTCTTGGGGCTGACGTAGCGGGCGGCGCTGATGTTGCTGACGGGGCTGGTGCTCAGCGAGCTGGTCTGCGTGGTGTTGCTGGCTCCGGACGTCTGCGCCGAGCTGTTGTAGTTGGACAGGCTCTCCCAGGAGCGCAGGCGGGTGTGGATGTCCTTGAAGCGTGGCCGCCGTGCCGGGAACTCGTTCCAGCACTCCAGCATGAGGGTGTAGATCCACGCCGGGCAGTCGTCGGGGCAGGACAGCACCTGCCGGTTGCGCACCATCTCGATCACGTCTTGGTTGGAGTAGCCGCAGTAAGGCTGCAGGCCGTAGCTGAAGATCTCCCACAGCACCACGCCGTAGGACCAGATGTCTGAGTCGGTGGAGAACTTCCCGTACACAATGGCCTCAGGGGACATCCAGCGTATGGGAAAGGGGCTCGTGCCCATCAGCTTGTAATAATCGGCGGAGTAGACCTCCCGGAAGAGTCCCAGATCCAGGATCTTGACGTTGAGCTTGTCGTACACCAGGATGTTGCGGGCAGCCAGGTCCTTGTGGACCACGTGGTGGCTGGACAAGTACTCCATCCCGGCGGCCACCTGCGTGACGATGTGCAGGAAGTCGGCCTGCTCCAGCGTGGACTTGACCGTCTTGTCGTCGTCCGAGCTGCCCACGTCGGAGTGTGGCGAGCGCATGACCAGGAACTCGTGCAGGTCGCCGTGGCTGGAGAAGCTGAAGATCATGCTCATGGGCTGCTCCTTGGTGACCACGCCCAGGAGGCACACGATGTTGGGGTGCTGCAGGCGGGAGCGCAACATGGCCTCATGGCGGAACTCTTCCCGTAACGCCCCCTCGTCCTTGTCCTTCACCGTCTTGATGGCCACCACCTGCGTCTGCTCGCCCGGCGCCGTGCCGTACAGGTGACCCTTGTACACCTTACCGAAGCGGTCCTCCCCCAGCTCCTCCATGAAACGCACAGCGGACAGGTTGATCTCACGGAGCTTGGCCTGAAACGAGAATGAACACAAAGCTGTTTTAGACTTCGATGGTGGTGGGATGCAGGTGGTGGCCTAAGATGATTGCTCTCTTTTATTCTTAATGATTAATGCAAGTTATGGTAGCTGGATATTTACTGTGAATATATCCTGTATGTAAGTTGAAGTACTGTAATGTGCTACCCTTGCTACTTTGTAGTGTTCAACATACGTTGTCAGAAGCCTTCATTTTCTTTACTTAGTGCAATCCATGTGGCTACCACATAAAACTAATAAATAATTCTAATAAATAATTTAAAATGATGCTGTGTGGAGTGCTTGACTCAACAGACATCCACTTCATTTTCTCCAACAGCCCAACACATAGGGTGCTGCAGTGAGTGTTTTTGTTCTGTCTTATGCTGACCTCTGCTCTATAGGTCTTGTTGGTGTAATATCATATCCAGCAAAACTCAGTGAAAACAAACAGAACAAAGATAAGCCAAGAAGATGACCACAAAGCTGTCAAGCTGTCTGTATTCATCACTTTTCAAACACTCTGCTTGGCACTGTTACAGGGAGGTGTCAAACTGATAGTTTGTTTTGCTCAGGTGTACATCATTACTACTGTATCTGCCAGTTATTTACAGATCAGGCGAACTCAGCCTCTTTTCCTTCGTGTCCTAACATTCACTTTCACCACAGAACCAGGCGAACTCGGGCCAAAGGTCTCCCACCTGATGTTTGTGCTGGTTGAGGAGGGGCAGCTCCATGTCCTGGCTGGGCGAGGCGGTCAGCTGGCGACGGGAGGGCGTGTCAGCGGACTCCTTCTGCTTGTTGCGGCACATGCAGACCAGGAAGAAGAGGCAGGCGATGACCAGTGGGATGGCGATGCTGGGGATCAGGATGTACAAGATCTCCTTCTTCACATTCTCTGGAGGCTCTGGAGATGCAAAAAGGAGAAGAACACTGAAGACTGAGCAAGACTGCTGAGATTTTGCAGTTTTTAAAGTGTTTTCATGTAGTCATTGGCTCTGTCTGAAATATTCTCTTATTCACTACATTGTACATTACATTGTCTCGTTCACTACATGGTGTGCTATGTATTAAATAAATGAATATTTCAGATTTTCCCATGCTCTATAACCTAAATCACTTTTACATCAACACAAACAACACATATATGTACCAACATAAACTTAAATATAATTATGTTATGAATATATAGTTGAAAAACTGATATAAATGAAAAACAAATTGGAACAACATAATTCAGACAGTAATAGGGGGCATTTAAGTGAGGTGTAGGGTAGGTCATGAGTGGTTGTTCCACTTACTGCAAGGACGGATGTCGCACAGGTCATATCTGACTTGGGGGTCCAGTGTGTAGCACCATGGCGCCTCCATCTGGCCACTGGGGTTCCTGCAGAAGTTGTGTCCCCCCCTGAGCTCCGGATACTCCACGAGGGACAGCGTGTGGCTGTGTGGGTACTGGCTGCTCCACGGCTGGCACTGGTGACCTGACCGCGTGAAGCTGATCGTGCCCCTGTAGTTGGCGCCCGTGCCGTTGTAGCAGCTGTGAGCTGTGGGAGAAACTTTCAGAGTTAGTAAATTATTTTGGGGGTTGATTTTTTTTTTAAAACTAGAAACTTGACCACAAGGGGGCCCTCTCTCTTCACACTTGAGTGGCAAAAGACTTCTCCTTTTATGGTAGGTGATGAGCGTCTATGGTATAGTTGGTGCTTTAAGACCATCATGACAGATTTGTCTTTCAAGTTATTTCCAGTAAGTCGAGTAGTTTCAACACACACATACACACAAACATCAAAATGTCTGTTTGCCAATTGGAAAGGTTTTCTAAGTGATGTCGACATGACATTCCACATCACCACAGCAAAGACAAACAAAAAGAAAACAAGTCTGAATGTTTATAACAACAACAACAGCAGCAGCTCATGTTGAAGCTTGTAATCTCCAAGCTTAGTACTACATGTGAAAATCTGCTTCTGTGTCATGCTTGACAAATAAGAGATCTTGACTCCCTTCCAACATAGAAGTCTGTAGACTCTGGCATCACTCACTGTATATGTACCCAGTTGGACCAGCACCAACCTATCAACCCAGCCAACCCTCATTTTGGCTCTGTCTACTGATACCAGGCTCCCTCACAGTAAGCAGTCTTTTCTTTCCACTCTCTCTCTCTCCAAGTAATTATCTGTGCACTACCATCTACACACCCTCTCCCTTGACAGCCTGCTTTGTGTCTCTGTGGATTAGTCTATGGATTTTTCAGCATTCTCTGTGGCAGTGCCAACTCTAGGATCCATGTAGTACAGTACAGCACTGGTTGTACCTACATGGTTCAGGTTGATCTTTTATCTCCCTTACCATCATCTCTAAAATGTCAGTAGATCTCTCTTATTCACTTTAAGACTCCACTCTGTGTACACATTCCCATTTTGCCTTACACAACCCCTTGCTTTTAATTTAGTATTCAGCTTTAGGACCTATAGTGAGCACTTTAAGTCAAAGTCAAAGTCAGCTTTATACAAAACTTTATACAAACTTTATACAAAACTTTAGGTTTTGTTGTATCGCTGACCTATTGTATTGCATTGTATTGTATTGTATTGTATTGCATTGTACTGTATTGTACTGTATTGTATTCTGTAGATGAAATGTAAAATAACCCAAAGTTTTTCTTTTCCTGCCCAATGTGTCCCCCCTCTCCATCTCTGGCATATGATGCGTGTTCCACCTACATGTCCACAGGCGGTCGGTGGGCACTCCGATGCGCATGCAGTTGGCGGCGTCGGGTGAGCCGGGGTGGGGCAGCATCTGGCAGTTGGGCAGCTCCAGCTGCATGAGCAGGTGCGGATTGGAGCGCGCCACCGTGTACTCGAAGTTGCACAGGTCGTTCTCCAGCGCCTCGCACTCATCGCGACACAGCTGGCGACGCCGGGGAGCCCCCCGACCCCCCTCGTCGCACAGAGGGAACACCTGGTGGCAGAAAGACGGGATGGCGAACTCTGAGCACTGGTCCGAGAGCTGGGTGGACGTGCCAATCATGGTGAAGGCAGCTGTGTATGGAAGAGAGGGGTGGAGAGGTGAGAGAGAGAGAGAGAGGGAGAGAGAGGGAATGAGTTTGAGAAAGAAGAAAGCAAAACAGACAAAAGTGGTTAAAATATTACTTTTTAAAATATAAATACTAAATATATTAATACTTTTAAACACTGTCAAAACATTGGAATAAACAATAAATAGGAAAAAACAAGATTTTTCAAATAATGGCAAACAACCCACCCTTTTAATGACATGATTTCTATTCCATAAAAGTAAAGGGTGGCACACAGTACTACCATTTATGAACTCATATAACAATGTTATTTTAACAGAAATAACTTTTTCTATTAAGGGTATTTTTCCCCTAAAAGGCCATGATGCAAAGTCCTCAATAATATAAATAACGATAATGAAATTGAGTGAACTAAATTTACTTTTAGGAAAATTGGTCCAACCGTGACCTGAACAAGTCCTGACTGATATGGCATCCAAAATAATGTTGTCTGACAGTCATTATAGTTCATCTTTGTCTGAGCTTCTATGATAAGATTAAACTGCTTTAAACTTTTTACATCCGCCTCATTCCCACGCCAAGCTGTATTAAGTAATTTTATCTGAACTTGGCCAGTGAAAGTGAAGGAAAAACATGCAAATGGCACTTGGCCCGAGACTGATAGGTGGAAAAAGTCCTCTGCCAATATTATTAGACAAATACATATTTTAACATGAACACCATCCAATTCCATATAGCACGTAAGTAAATAATCACTCCCGTATGTTCTCCAGGGCCGTTTGGTAAATTAACAGACCAACAGCAGCAACAGAGCAAACTCGCACAGAGAGCTTTTGTTGTATCTATGACTGACTATCCGTGAGACGGAGCTTTGTGTAAAAAAAGCCAAAGCGGACCGAACGAGCAGAAGAAGAAGCTCGTAAATGCCACAGGAATCCGTCTGATGAGAGCGTGCTGACAGGCGGTCACGGGAAGGCAGTCTGATAAAAACATCAGCCAGCCGCCAGCTTGAATTCTATACGTCGCGTGCTTCACATATGGGGTTATACAGGAACGTGCTCCTCTACACAGCGGAACTACTTTGGAGCCAACTCAACCCAAAAATGACTACATTTCCTCCTATTAGAAATTACATTTTACATGATTTGTAATAGTAAAAACAGGACTATCAACAAGGAGGAAGAGGACTATGCTCATTTCTTTATCTTCATACTACCATTTTCTGAACTACATTTACTAGTATAAAAGTGCAAAGCAAAATAATGGCTGAAATATGAACACTCTAAGTCGGTTTTAAATAACAGTATACCCTTATGTAAATACAAACAATATCATCAATCAGATCTCAGACCGGAGACCAGTAAACACCATCAGCAAGAAAAATAAATAATAACTGGTGAGGTATCACTTAGGGCAGCATAATTCTGTTTGTGTGTTTGATGAACATCTGGTGCAATCATGTGTGGCTGCTGTGTCTGTGTCTGTGTCTGTGTCTCACCAGTGATGCGGTTCTCGCTCTCTCCCTGCATCTGAAGAGACTCCACGTAGATGCTGCGGTTGCCAATGAAGCGGGCACAGGCGATGCCACGGTAAGGCTGACAAAAGCCCTTCTCCTGGCTCCTGTCAAAACACATAGCACACCATTATCATTCCTTTTTGTTTGCTTTTTTTGCCTTTATTGATAGACAGGATAGTGAAGAGGCAGACAGGAAGTAAGTGGAAGAGAGAGAGATAGGGTGGGACGGGGATACTGCATGATCACTCTACCCTCCACAAAGCCAAAAAGCAGTAACTACATATTTTGTCAAATTAAGTTGAGACTGGAAATAGACTTCATAACCCCTCCTTTGTCTTGTGACTAAATCATTTGCTTCTTGCTATTAAGAAAGTACATAAAAACATCACCACTTTTACAAATACAACATGCTTGACTGGGAGGTATGGCAAAGTTAATGCCATTTTTCTCAGTTTCTACGTTCACATAGTTACAGCACTTTGCCACTGTAGGGCAGGAAAGGTCAGGCGTGAGACTGGGTTCCCATGGGCCTTTGCCCTTTAATGGTATGGGCGCTGTAGCCAGCTGCACAACTGCAACCCCACCATGAGCATTCCTGATGTAAACATGAGGGTTTTTTCCACAGACTTAGAGGAAGGCTGGAATAAATCTGATTGCATCTGTAAGCACACAGTGCACTGATAAAATGTGGCTGCTGACATGCTACTAACTATTAAGCATGTTCAATTTAGCATTCACCCCCCAAAAAAAGATTAGAGTGGACCACCAAGATAGAAAGACAAAAGAAAGTCACACCATTGCTTTGATTAAAGGAACGTCTGGAGAAAGGACAGGCAGGAAAAGAAATTTAATAATTTGAAACATTCGGTCAATAAAATCTTGGATGCGCCTGTCCTACTTCCAAAGACCTCACAGATGGAAATGTGTGCAACGCATGCAAGAAAAAACAGTGGCTCCAATGAGAGAGTAAGTGAGTGTGTGTGTGTGAGTGTGTGTGTGTGTGTGTAAGAGAAAGAGAGAGAAAGAGTGGGAATGTGTGTGTGTGTGTGTGTGTGTGAGTGAGAGAGAGAGAGAGAGAAAAGAGAAAGAGAGAGAGGGAGAGAGAGTGTGAGTGTGTGTGTATGTTGCAGGGTGTTAGAATGTTTAAGAGAGTGCCTTATGTCCTTAGACAGGAGGAAATAAGACATTCCTACAATCACAGTTGTTTCCCCAGAAGACTTTAACATGAGAGCTTATCTCCTCTCTCCATCAGTCCGGCCTTCCCCCCTTCAAACCGCCACCATTTTCCCTCCCTGAACCTTAGATTACAAACCAAGCATTCTTCATCCACACTGGGTCCAAAGCAAAGTCAGAGCTGTCAGGACGCTGCCACGTTTAACTACAAGACAACTCCCAGCTTGCCGAAGCCCAAAAAAAGAGAAATAACTGCAGCTCCAAAGCAACTGGCTGCTCAGTGGCATCCTAGACACGACTGCGGTAATGCAAACCTTCGCCCTTTTTTGTCCCGCTAGAGGGGAAGAGATGGGCCGCATTCCCAGGGCCTGATGGGAAAACACAAGCGCCTCTGCCTGTAACCGGACACCTCCCGAGAGGGCCTCCATCGCTGTGTCGGGAGCAGGGGTGGCATTTTAATTAGACAGCTTTTAAAAAGGGAGAGTGTGTGGCCGGTGCCGCCACCACTGCTGCTGTTGCCACCCATGTGCCCCCTCGAACAATGCTGCGGACATGACACGGTGGTGAAAACACACACAGACACACACACACACACACACACACATATACGTATTCATATATAGACACACACACGCCTACATGGATACCACGCACATTCCACGTGCTGACAGGTCTCACACAGTAAGCACAACACACATACACACACACAGTATAATTAAGACGCGCTCTGTCTAACTAAGCACAAAAGTCATTGGGAGGTCAGTTGAGGACTGCGGAGGTCTAAGAAGGACAACACTGAAAACACAAAAATCTCATAATAACACAACACAAGATATTAGCCATATGTTGGAATGTTGTAACACACACAATCTACACACACACACACACACACACACACACACACACACACACACACACACACACACACACACACACACACACACACACACACACACACACACACACACACACACACACACACACACACACACACACAAAGGGAGGGTTACCGCAAATGTTAAAGAGAGGCACAGTGATGCATCCAGACCACAAAGGCACCCAAAGAACGCAGGGGCTGTGGATGACTCTTTATGGTGTAAATCCAGTTGTTGAGTGAGACGCCTATTAGCTGATTATCACCAGTTCTGCAGGGGCATATGGCATAGGTGCAAGGAAAAGCTGAGGTAAACATTGGACAGATGACAACTCTTTTCCTCCTTTTTGTTTGTTTTCCTTATAAATAGTGCCATTTGTTTCTTTTTTTATTTTACAATGTTGTGTTTGTTAGAGAATGCGAGAAAAAAAAGTATGTGCTCAAGGAAACACATAGTAGACACAGTAAGCACTTTGTGTGCCCAGACTGAATTTGGATTTATTCAGTGCACCGCTGCATAACATTTAATCCGATCTTTATTAGGTTACTAAATTCTCAGTAAAACAAGACAAATACCCATAGGTTTATTTGGAATATGCCGGTATGTTATCCCCACAGAATATGGTGAGAGAGAGAGAGAGAGAAAAAAAGAGAAAGAGTGAGAGAGAGAGAGAGAGAAAGAGAGAGAGCAAGAGACAGAGAGAGGTAGAGAGAGAGAGAGAGAGAGAGAGAGAGAGAGACACAGAGAGACAGAAAGACATGGATAAAGAGAGATATAGAAAGAAAAAGCAAGATAGAAACAGAGAGAGACAGAGAGAGAGACAGGGAGAGAGAAACAGGCTTCCAGTTAGTACTGGTCTTAGGATTGAGCAGCTCGGAGGCTTTCCCCTGGTCTGCCTCGCACCACCCTCGCCATGAGAGAGGCCTACATGAAGAGGCATGAGCAGGGCTATAATTTACGTCCGCACACACAACCCCGGCCCTTCACGAGAACCAGCGCTCAACACTCCCGGCCACCGTCCTGGCCGCCACCCAGCTGACCACCAGGCTGGCCACAGGCCCTGGGAGACAGGCCTCACTGACGTCCAGTCAGAGCGAGCAGGAGGAAGAAGAGGAAAAGGAGGAGGAGGAGGGGAGGAGGAGGTGAAGGAGGTGGAGGAGAAGGAGGAGGAAGAGGGGAGAGACCACACGGATTCAATGCAGTGTCTCAACTAGACAGCCGTAAGCATGCCCCACACACAAAGCCTAGCTACACTACTAAGCTACAGACGTTCCAATTTCAACATTTTTGATCTCGGCAATTGATTTGATTTAGTGAATTTGCTCGGTGTACACTTTGGGGAGAGTGTGTCGTGTTTCAGAGCTGCTTTAGTTTATTATTGTGTGCTGAAAGAAAAGCACTGTCATGTATTTTGATTATTATTTCATAATTGCGAATGAATAAGGGGGCCATTTAAAAAAGCCAGGAGCAGGGCCTGAAAAGTGAGCAGACAGAATGCTGGAGCGATGAGGTCAGTATGGACTGAGGTTTGCGGGTTGGAATCTCCTGAGGAGAAGGAGAAATAGTTTGCCGTACCTTCGTAGAGAGCCTTGTGTGTGTGTGTGTATGTGTATGTGTATGTGTATGTGTGTGGGTGTGTGTGTGTGTGCACGCTCTCCTCTAAGCAGGCCCTGTTGCACTCAAAAAACCACAGTCAAATACCAAGTGAGGACATCCGGAAAAGGCCGAGGAGGAAATTGTGTGTGCTAGATCGCTATCAGCCCTCGATAGCAACACACTTGGGATAAAAAGGCAAATTTTGACAAATCAGCAGGACCGAGTGCGACAGAACTGTCCGGTGATTGAGAAGGAGGGGACTGTCCTTGTTTATGTATATCAAGTGTCATTCATGTTGACCAAAACCTTCTGGTGTATTATTATGAAGGGAAACTGTGCTTGCTTATGTATACCAAAATGCCATTCATGTTGACCAAAATCCTACGGTGTATTGAAAAGGGGGCTGCCTCTGTTTATATATACTAAGTGTCATTTATATAGCCGAGAGCCATCTGCTGTATTGAGAAGGGGACTGTGCCTATTTATGTATACCAAGTGCCATTTATGTCAATCAAAAACTTTGTACATACTAAATAAGGAATTTCTCTTGTTTATGTATGCTGTCAGTCATATCGATTAGAACTCTGTTGTATTGAGAGAGGGACTTTTCTTGTTGAAGTATACCTACTGCTGTTCACGTCCAATTAGAAACCTCAGGATCACTGAGAAGGTGACGGTCTTTGTTTATGTACAGTTAGTGTCATACGTGTCCATCAGAAACCTTTACAGTGTTACTTTAAGGTAGTCAATGACATGACCGTTTCCTTTCTTAGTTGAACAGAAAACCAGAGAGTTAATATATTGCAGACACGCTCCAAGGTCTTAGCATGACCTCCATGCATATGTTTGTGGGTAGACACAGTTTTCTATTTAAAAAGAAAAAAAAAAGAAAGGCGCAGGCTGTTTTGTCTCAACATTCTTGCCTGGTTTATGTTCAAGATGAACACCTTAAAGAAAAATAAAAAGTTTTGAAAGAAAAAAAAAAAAAGACATGTATAGCATACACTTCCTAACCTTGACAGAGAGAAGCACTGTCTGACCTTCGCATTGACTTGGAGCAGTGGGGTAGCACACATCAAACATCAAACAAGACGTGCCCTCCAGTGTTCCCTGCGCCTTGCAGGAAATGACAGCGTTGATTCGAGGCCAGATTAGGTGTGGACAGAGAGAGATGGCAATAAACGAAAACTCTTTTTGACTTGCTAGACAGGGGTAAGAACTAGTGTGTGTATGTGTGTGTGCTCGTGTGTGTGTGTGTGTGCACGTGTAATGGAGTGGGGTGGCATATTTAGGGGGCGGTGAGGTTCTCCCTTTTTTGTTCTCTTTGCATACTGAAGGATCTGATCAGAACCATTCTGGGTCTGAAGAACTCCGGCTGGGTCTAAACTGGGTTCAGCTGTGCCTAGGGCTGTAGGCAGGGCTACTAATCACACACAGAGCTTTACTTGCAAGTAATTTTTTGTAAAGAGGGGGGGTTGGGGGAAGGGTGGGGGGTGTCTTCAAGTCTTTTAAAGAAAAATCCACAAGGGTCCACATTTGCACTACATGTTCGAAAATATTATGATAACTCCACCATTCCCTTTTCGATTCCAATTCCCCGCACCCCGGCTCTTGTGAATGGATACAGTGTGGAGAATTGTACCATAACTGCTCTGGAAAGGAATTTTTCACTATTCATTTCTTATTCTCTTCAAGCCCCGGCATGGCTCGCTGCCAGCTGAACTGTCAATGTCCAAAAGCCTCCCGTTCCTCCAACATCAGTATCACATATGGTTACAATTTCGCCGCAGTTTTGAATTGACTGCAGGGATTTTTTTTCCCTCCCAGATCACATTTGAAGACTTCAGGGTTTGAACAAGCATTAGATTTATTCTCTACTTCCTGCTGGCTGCAGAAAACTAAGAAAGGCTTAAATGTATATAATACACATAAATAATATTCAATAATGGCAAAGTTTAAAGTGATGGTATATGCCATTTCTCTAAAGCTTTTCCTCTTTTTAAAACCGTGGTTCTTTCCTTGGTTGTGGGACAGTGTGTGAAGGCCTACACCCAGTGAGAGCATAAATCAGTCAGGGAGCGACCACAATTTGCACAATTACCGTCATACTGTCATTGAGGGCTTGGAGCGTGCTTTAAGAAATAATATGCTTCTCACAACAATTAATGTCAGTTCATTCCCTGACTTAATTAACCACCCCTAAGTATGAATGTTAACATGTGACTGGTCTTCCTGCTCTCTAACACTTAATATGTCATCTTTCACACGGTTCAATGTTTCTTTAGATTAAGATTTCTTCAAGAATGGCTCCAACTTGATCGTGTGTTAGGCAGATCTCTCAGGGAAAAAAAAAAACATTCAGCTTAGCCCTCTCTATTTTCTCTCTCTCCCTCTCTCCCAGCTATGCCTTCATGTGGCCCTGTGTTTCAAATAGTCTCTAAGCCCATGGATGCTACGCTGTCTTCCCTCGCTTAAACCACTGATTATCCTTCCCATTGCATAGAGTATGCAGTCTGCGGCCTATATTTTTGTAATGGAGGTCTGGGATTGGGCTGCATCAAAGCTCAGAGACACAATGTGGTTTCAGAGCTGCACAAAAGGAACAGATTCTTGTGACATCCAAACAGTCTTTGTTGTGCTGGCTGTTTCCATTGCATATAATCATGGCCTGGGCTAATCCTACACGAGTCAGAAAGAAAACTGCTCTCATGGCGTGTTTGTGTAGCACGAGGTAGACATAGACACAGTTAATGTCAAGACACCTATTACTACATGTAATGTGTTTGTTTTTATGCTGGGACACCACCAAATATGAGTTAAAGTTGGATTGTTTTGATTTTGTTTATTTTTACTTAAACCAACCAACCCAACTTCACTTCAATTGATATTACATATTTTTTTATTAAATATATCAAATTCAATTACAGTTCTATATTGACATTTTTGAAGTTAGAGGCCAAAACATCTTTCTGAATTCTGAAAAAAAAAAATGTTCAGGCCAAGGAAAAGGTAACATTTACTCTCTGACCTGAAGGCTTCCCGAACAAAGACTATTTGACACAGATCTGGCCCAGACTGGCCAACTGCAGAAGAATTTCGAGATCTCGGCACAGATCTGACTGGCCAAAGAAACAGAGGGCTATTTGTGTGCCCCAGGATTCCAAGGAAGCCGGTTATGTCAGGGGGAAAAAACAGGCCAAGGTGCTCTCTACCTGCAACGCTTAAAAAAAAACCTCTCCCCTCAAACAAGCAACCTGAGAAGATTTTTTAGAATTCGAACCATTTTTTTTTAAAACTTTTTTTCTTTATTCTCTTTTGTTTGAGTTTGAGCGGACATTTTGTTCCAGCACACATGTTTTGCAGCAGTTACTGCATACGGCACTTACTGATGAAGATGTCGTTTTGGCAACAATATGCCAACATTTTTTGTCTATTCAGAAAAAAATACAGGATCAGTAACAGAAAATAAGAGAGAAAGGGAGATGACAGAAAAAACATCTGTGCATTCAATCTTAGAAAGTCCCCATTGAACAAACTGTCAGCCACGTAGTCAGGACTTGACGTTCTCCAGATAAATTTGTTCCATAAAGGTTTGTTGTTGAGACAACAGAAACCAGATCACCAAACCCAAAGCCCTTCACTGATGCATAAGTGGCAAGCCAACACTGGAAGCACCTCCCAAAATATTGAAATAGGGCTCAATATCATCACATATAACCTGTACAAAAGATTTACAACATGAGCTATTGCATAGCACCAAACTGAACACACACTCGCACAAAACAGGCCATCGATGCACACCCTGCATAGTGGATTCAGTTTCAACCGCAAAAGTGTAAATAAGAATATTCCTGACAAGCTATAGATCTTTGTGCCAGAGGTTGGGGAAGGGAGGAGGCCATAACTGTAAAAGTTCCCAGTCTTTGAGTGCTCAGTGAGATATTTCCTCCTCAGAAGTTTTTTAACGCTCTCAGCAAAGGGGAGCGAACGAGGGGGAGCCACCCACTGAAAGCTGCACTAACAAGCTAGGCTAATTGCTGGGAAGCTCAATAAAGAACATGAGGCCTTGGCAAGGTAAGTACAAAAGTTCACATTAAGAGAAGGAAAGAAAAAAAAAAGTGTGGAAGAGTGACTTCTCTTCAGGGAGGCATGAGTGTGTGAAAAAAGTGAACTTAAAAGAAGGGGGGGGAGGGAAATTAAAGTGTTTTCTTGCCTGATGACAACATCATTTTATACATGGCCAAGCTAACAGATGAAACAACTTGGCACCCAAAACTACGCATTTAAATCAGAGGACGCATGGGAGAGATCTAGCATCCAGCACCATGTACTAAAGAAAGTCAGAGACGGTTGTTTGGCACCCCTCTCAGCCTGTAATTAACTGCTTAAGGCACGAGTTCAAAAGTGAAGGCACAGTTAAGATTAGGCTACAGGCTTATATATAACCACAAACAGGAGAGACCTTTATGGCTGACTACTCCTGTTGACCTGGAGTGGTCTGGAATTACAAAGTTTGATGTTTCCTACGTTTGACCACTAGATGGCGATCATTAACTCATAACACAGCACTAGGATGCCAAATTTTGGTTAAGATCAATGATAGCAAGAATTGCTTAAGCGTCAGTCATGCAGACCTTGTGTCAGCTCAGCAGTAGAAAGCTATCTGTTGTTTTGTACATCTGCAACTCTGTCTAAAGTTTTTTTTTATATGTTCACACAGCTACACTGGCATATACATTTTACACATACTCCCTCTTTCGTGCTCACACACGCGCGCACACACACACACACACACACACACACAAACACACACACACACACAGTTCAAACACACCAAATACAAAAAGGATGTTGATTTAGAGTAAAAATACTACAGGAGAAACGCAGATAGACAGATAAAAGCCGTACAAAAGCCATTCTTCAAATATACAAAAGCATTCCTGAAAGCGAGGAATTTATGACAGCCACTCTAATCCCCCTGAGTGACCAGGCCGCCTAAGGACTCCGGTTGCCCGGGGACACACGTCATGGAAACCTCACTATCAGGGGGGCTGTCAGTCACCCTCTCAGTCGGTCCGTAAGAACGCCCAACTTTGCCTAGCAGGCCTTATCTGTGGGTGGGAAGGACTGACCAGACCATGTCCTGGCTGAAGCCCTCCAGCTGTACCACTGGAAGTCATTGTGTGTGACCTCTCTGTCCCTGTCCGGCCCTTCCTTAGCGAGGGGAGACATGGTCACTCGCTCAAACACACACATGAATGCACGTACGTACACACACACACAACACACACACACAACACACACAACACAACACACACACACACACACTTTATATTTGAGTGGATGTGCCTGTCTGACTCCTCCTTTTCCAAGTAGGGTCTCAGATGCAGGTGGTAGTTTTGAGGCCACATAAAACATGAAGCTTTTTACTTTGACTATTCTCTTACAAACTGGCTGCAAAAAAAGAAAGTAACAAGAAAAAGAAAAAGAAAAAGTAGGAGTCCAATTCGAAAGGGCTGCATCCTGGAGTTAAACTCGAGATTTCCCCTCCACAAACTGGGAAATGATTCGAGAACGCAAGGCACAGAACTCACATCAGGCATCAGGCCCTCTTGGAGCTTAGGCGGGGAGGCACTACTAAATCACTGTGGGTTTCATCATCCGCAAACCCCACAGAGCTGCAGTGCGCAACGCCAGCACTTAGCGCGAAACCTCCAGATAATGATTTGTGTGTCCAAAGCCTATAAAAGGCCCTTCACAAAGCAGTCCCTCTCTCCATCTCCTTCTCTCGCTCTCTCTCTTGCCCCCCACCCCTCTCTCTCTCCCACCCCCCTCTCTCTTCCCCCCTTCTCTCTCTCTTATAATATCAGTCTGCTCCTTCTCTTCATCACCATCCAAGGAGGCTGGGTCAGTCAGGCGCAGTCTCAGTCTCAGTCTGAACACTCCCGTCAGACATGGCAGTATTTATTTTGACTTGGGGGAAGGAACAATTAGAGACCCCGCCTCATGCTGTCATTCCCAAACTGAGGGTGACTGCCAGCTCTGCGGAGCCGGCACTGGGAAATTAGGCAAAAAACAGAGAGAGAGAGAGAGAGACAGAGAGAGAGAGAGAGAGAGAGAAGAAAAAATGCCCCTGGCCTGTGCCAGAATGGGCCTTTTGTTCAGCGGCAAATCAAAACACTGCCTAGCCTTGCAGCGCTGCACCTATAGAGGTCCTTGTCCCCAAAATTTGTCCCCCCCACCCTTTCCCTCCATCTTTTTCCCCCCTTTTCTCTCCTGCTGTTTCCAAGTCTCTGCCTGCCTGTGTCTGTCTGCCTGTCTCTCTCCCTCTTTCCACCTCTCTCTCTTTCCAATATCGCTACATCTCGTTCACATTTCCCTGCCCAAGAGCAACAAGTACTTAGCAGTAGCAGAGAAAGAAAGACAGAAAGAAAGACAGAAGGAAGAAAAGAAAGAAAGAAAGAAAGAAAGAAAGAAAGAAAGAAAGAAAGAAGAAAATAAGACAGAAGGCACAGCTTATTTCCTAAAAGATGAGTGGAGCCTTGGAATAAGAGGAGGGTTTAGTGTTTGAGTGAAAGGCAAATCATTTGTTTGCTTACAAAAGAAAATGTTCAATGATAGGAAGACTTAACTGTGTGGTCTTCCGATGCCAAAGAAGTGATGTCTTGGACATATGTGATGTACTTTTCTACATTCACAATTATAGGCCTTGTCCCTCTTGTTAATGTTCTGGCATCTATATAAATAAATTTACAACCCAGAATTATCTGAGGCGACCATGAGCGAGCTAGACGCGCACACGTGGAAATTCTTACTTAGCGGCGCTTAAGTTGTTGCAGATGATGCTGTGATAAACCAATAACGTCACCTACAGGAAAAGAGCAGTGATTCAGCATTCCTTTAGTCTTCTGACTAAACGACTTAGACCAGCTGTCTGACTCCCCTGAAGAGAAATCCATTGAGCTTCATCACGACATGACAAAGACACTCCTTCTGCTCTTCACACCGCCAGCACTTCAAGAGGTACAAGCAGGAGGGGAGTTCAGATCTATTAACCACCACCACCACCATCACCCCCTGTGCCTTTTGCAATAGGTTGGGTGGGGGTAGGGTGAAGGGTCATGATTTCTCAATGATAATCAGATAATGATTAAGAAGGGGGGGAGAAAGAAAGAAAGAAAGAAAGAAAGAAAGAAAGAAAGAAAGAAAAGAATGAAAGAAAGAAAAAGGCCAAAATATTGAAAGAAAGAATGAAAGAAAGAAAAAGGAAGAAAAGAAGAAAAGGTCAGAGTGAAAAAATGAATGAATGAATGAATAAACCAACAGTCCATGCAATGACAAAAAAAAGACAAAAAATAAATATCTTACGGGTCATCAGGGCCATGTGTTGGAGACTGTCCTGTAAAAGACAATGGAAAACAAAATGGAGACTTTGAGTATTTCCATGCAAGCTACTGAACATCTGCTATAAGGTCATACGGTCTTTAATATAACATTAATTTATCAACACGAGGAATATTGTTCACATTAAGCCCTCCAAGACCTGTCTTCGTATGAAGGCGATTAGATGACATCTCAATGTCAACACACAGAGTCGCCTTCTGACTGACTTGTCTTTTTAAAAATAGTCACAAGAAAAAGGCTCTCCTGAAAAGGCTGACTCACCCCTACGATCTGATCCCCAGCCCAAAAGCTCATTACCTTGCATATGCTTTTCACATTAATCGCTCAGCTCCACAGATCGTTACACGATGCGCACGCTTCGTCTGAGAGACGCGATGACAAACTGCTCGTGTCAAAGGGCCCCGACCCCCAACTCCGCTGAGAGCCCGAATATTATCTCCCCTCTGTGGGATGGTAAAGTTAACCTTCCATCCCAAGGCCCTTCAGAGCGCACTACTATTATTACATCAAGATGACTTTTCATGGGGAGAGGAGGGAAAAAAAAAAAAAAGAACGCACCAAAACTCCCCCCCCTAAACCTGTCAGAAGTGAATACTGGATGCCCAGAGGCTCTAAGCATAGCCATGAGCACACAAGTATTGTTTTCTTATACTTTACTTTAAATCTTTCCTTTTCTCCTTCTGGTGACCAAAAGTCCTGAGAGGGAGCACTGGGCAGGCGGCGGGGGGGAGGGGAAATTGTAGTCCGTGCCCCTAAGTCGCGTTGCAGGAGAGCAGAGATTTATACGGGTACCCTCCAATAAATCTAGCTGGGATGCCAGGCTAAAGGCTCTTTGCCTATGTGGCCCCTGCGAAACAGTGCTGCTTCAGTTCCTCCAGACGGGCGAGCTCACCACATAATAACCTCAAATAGCTGGACAGGAAAGAAAATATGAGGGATACGCTGTCGCTTTTTGCTTTTTTTTTTTTTTTCTTAAACACCACACTGAGAATAAATGGATTGTGCCTGTGAAACTGATGGGCAGAAAAGACTTGTGTGTGTGTGTGTGTGTGTGTTTTTTTTTTTAAACAAACGAAATGACTGTTTAAACCATACCGAAGCAGCCTGCCACTAAATGCCAGCCAAGGCAATGCCTGGAGTCAGTCGTCTCCCGGTGAAGCCAGTTTGCTCATTTCTCCCCATGACAGTGAATGAAGGTTAATGTCCCATTGCCATTCCCAGTGTAATTATACAAATACAGCTACATCTGGATCAAGCAAGCTCTTAGTTTTGCAATTTATCATTGTGAAAGTAAGGCGAGGTTTCATTATTAATGTCATCACTTGGTTTAAACAATGATTAATGTCATTATTGTGGTTTTAAAGAATGCAATAAAATGTAGCTATATACCTCATCCTTATAAAAACATTACACTCAGTTAAGCTAAGTATTGCAGAGCATTCAAAAAATCACGAGTTCAGTGGCTGAAACACCCAAACAAAATATTGCAAATGACCCTGAAAGCCATGTTGGGTGCAGAGTGAATTCTGGCAGCTGTCTGAAATGTAAAACTAAATTGGGGTTTATGGTGCGCAAGACTTAATTCTTTCCTTTCCTTTTTTTAACACCCAAACAATAACAAAATGTGTTTTCACCATCTGCTGACAAGCATAAACTACCAGTGATGTTTGAGAAACACTGGCCCATGTTGGTGTTTGTTCAAAGTTTTTCAGACCGAGGACCACCACCCCCCCAAAAAAAATAAATAAAAATGTTTAAACACAATGTGCATGACATAGGTAGCTTAAGAAACATGAAAAAAATAATACTTTAACACAACTACCCATGGACCATTTGGATTTCTTGCAGCCCACCAGTGGTCCATGGACCACACTTTCCATGGACCACACTGAGGGAGGGCCTGAGGCCACAACACCTCAGAGGGCTGGCAACCTTTAAACTACAGCTTTGACAATTTTCAAAGAAAATAGTGGATTTTTTTTTTTTTTGCTATCGGGGGCCCCAATAATAGAGTCTAGCATTGCACCACTGCTTACCGAGCCTGACGTAAAGCACTCCGGTGGCGGTGATGACCTTGACAGAGTTGGTGGCCACGCACTGGTAGTAGCCCGTGTCAGTGGTGTCCAGGTCCTGGATGCGCAGCTTGGAGCCGCTCTCCGTCTTGCGGATGGTGATGCGGCCCTGCTCCTGCACCACGGGCGCGTCGTTCTTCAGCCAGCGGATGGTGGGCCACGGGTTGCCGTTCACCTTGCAGTGCAGCGTGGCCATCTGGCCCTGCATGATGGTGATGTTGCTCGGAGGCTCCACAAACTCCAGGAAGTAGCCTGCAGGAGGGGTAAGACATGGGTGGGGTGGGGTGGGGTGGGGGTGTGCGTGGGGAGACAAGGGGGGAGAAGGTTAGGGGTTAGAGGTTAGGGCACAGAATATCAACATAGCTACCAGCATTCCAACAAGGACTCCTTCCCATGTCAATCACAGACTGGGACCTGCATGGACCACCACTCACGTTGCTTGCTGTGGTAATGTGGGGGCAAGCTGTCACATAGTGTTTACATTAACGTGGGTCCTGGCACAGTCCGCTGCACATGTTCACTCATTGTTTTTGGCAAAAATGCCTCGTAATTGCATTCCCTCCCACAAATCGAGATACGATCAAGAGAAGAAAAAAAGCCAACTTTCAAGTATACGGGCATAATAAAAGGTAATATTAAAACACCCACTATCGGAAAAAAGGCTTCATTTTTCACTTGCATCTGTCCATCAGCCATAACCAGAACCAAATGCTTTGAGCTCTGGCACATTCAGGCCAAGAGCATTGCAGTGACTTCCTCTCTGTGAGCCAAACCCCACCCCACCGCCACCCCACTCCCCGCTCCCCAAGCCCACACCCACTTCTACCCCCTGTCCTTCATCTACTCTCCCTCCTCCTCCTCCTCATCTCCTCCTCCTCCTTCGCCTCCTGGCCAGCTCCATGTCCCCTCCAGCTGTCTCTTGTTCGAGCAGACTAGGGTGGTGGTGGGGGGGCTGGGGCTGAGGCTGAAGCTGGGGTGGGCTGGGATGAGAGGAGCAGGGGGGGTGGGGTGAGACAAACATAGACTGACTGGTTAGGGCCTGGCTGCCGGGGAGTTGACCCCGGCCGTTTGAAGGCCTAATCCCAGCTGAACTGCTGAACTCCGCCGGGGCCAGGGCCTGGGCCGGGGCGGCCAAGTGGCGGCTGGTGGTTGGCGGCGGAGGCGGTGGGGAGGCCAGACGCGGTCTGCTCCGAGGCCCGCGCCTGCTGCTGCTGCTGCCACATCTGGATGAAGTAACGGTCCACGGGGCGGCATTTTTCTCCTCGAAGGGGCGAGGCAAACATCGCCGTCCCTCGGAGAAGAAAGCAAGCCTCGCGCTGCTTGCTTGCCCCCTCGATGCCCTTGTCCTTTCTGACCTCCCCCCCGCCATGTTCCTCCCCCCTCCCTATGCGACTTGGTCTCTTCACACACATGTGCGTGTGTGTGTGTGTGTGTGTGTGTGTGTGTGTGTGTGTGTGTGTGTGTGTGTGTGTGTGTGTGTGTGTGTGTGTGTGTGACACAGCCCCGAGAGGCCTGTTGACTTTGGCTGGGAGATCCCCCTGATGCTCACCACGTTAGCCGTCTGCAAGGGCTTTGTTTGAAGGCTTGTGTTTCAGCAAATTTAATATTTGGGTACAGACCCCATTACCAAGCTCAGCTGGAAGAGGGGAATAAAGGGGGGGAGAAAAGAGAGAGAGAGAGAGAGAGAGAGGGAGAGAGATTAAGAGAGACAGACAGACAGAAACAGAGAAAGAGACAGAAAGAGAGACTGAGAGCGAGAGAGCAAGTGAGAAAGAGACCGAGCGAGAGAAAGAGAGATATAAAAATACAGATAGACAAACCATACAGACAGACAAACCAAACAGACAGACAGACAGACAGACATTACACTGACTTATTTCCAACTTCCCCTGAAAGCCATCATTAATGATGTGACAAACCTGGAAGCTACAACATACAAGACCAGTCAGTCAGAGAAGCAGAAGATCAGGTTCTGTTTCAAGACTACTGAGAAGAGAGTGATGAGGCTCTGTGAAGAGAAGCAGAGTGTTTTGGCAGGACTTGCTAGACTGACTCAATGGCTAAATGTGCTATCGATGTTACTAAAGCAATAACATTTATGTAACAGCTTGGTTTTATTGTCTTCCTGATGTTTCATGGTTGTAAGTATAAAGTTACTTCCAGATTTTCAAAAAATAGCCATCTTTAATATCATAAATTACATTAAATTAAATTAAATGATCCAATAAAGAATAATACAAAATAACTTATGGCTATGGTTGTGGTTGTGGTTCTTTTGTTAAAAGTGACGTACTTACTAAAAACACTACATTATAAATAAAACACACTACATCTTAACCTTAACATATAACAAAAATATTTTAGGAAGGAGCACAAACATAACTGACAAAGACATACATATGTTACTAATGATCTGGAACGATCTAATACACTGCAAAAATACATGGCCAGTAATTAATCAACTAAATATAAACTAAAATGTGTCTTTAAACATCTTTAACTCTTATGTAAAAGCTTATGAAAGCACCCAACTTCGCTGGTCTACGCTGTGGGTCTGGTCTGTGTTGTTGTAAAGGGAGTCCAAACGATGCCGTGAGCTTCGGAGAAGCTTGACCCCCTCTGACCTTTCCCTGTTGCTCACGACGACGTGTGACATTGGCACCTCGGCCAAGGTGAGGAATGCAACAGTGCGGGGTGACCGCAGGCAGGGAAAGTGTGCGTGGGAGAGGGCCAGAGACGGGGAGCCAGACAGCGAGTGTGTGCATACGTGTGTAAGAGTGAGAGTGAAGAGTGGAGGGGGAAAGAGGGGAGAGAGAAACAGACAGAAGGGGTAAAGAAGGGGTGGGGGTGTCTGTGGGGAGGTGAGTGGGGGTGGGGGTGGTTTAAGGGTCCTGCACAGTCTAGACCCACGGGAAGGGGTGAGCTCATGGTATTTGACTGGCTAGGCCACAAATAAACACACTGCCCTCAGATAGCCCACCTTCAGGAGCCAAGTCCTATCGCATGCAATCCAATATGACTGGAAATGGACTGTTGGACTTTTTTTCTCCCCACTCTCCTTTTCACATCCAAGTTATCTCTTTTTTTTAGAGTGTTGTTCAGAGGTGGAGAGGTGAGGGGGTATATCTTAGAAAGTACAGGCCAAATGCGTGCATGTGGTTCAAACAATGGTTCCATATTTTAAGTGAATTAGATTCGGACATGTATTTGAAACAGCTTTTGGAGCTCTTTTTGTTTTTCGAGTTCAAATTGTTTTAAGCTCCATATACTTATGTGACGACCTTCCATTACAATGTGTTTTCCTTTACACCATCTTGTTTCACGTGTCCCCATTTCTCTCTTCCAGCTTAGAGCCATATGCCAAAAAAAATCACATTCCAGTAAATAGTAAACCGTTTCCATGTTGGATCTCCTACACGTTTCCATATGAACAAAAAAAAAACCACACAAAATTATTGTTATTGGTGTGGCAAAACGTTCACACATCTCTGAAAGAGAAGCGTTGATGCATGAAAGTGGAAGAACAAGAGGTCAAGGAGATGGGCCGTCGCGGGCGCTTTGATGCATTGCAGTGAGGTAAGGAGAGTCAGGGCAGGTGGGATAGGGGCGTGCAGATAGGACGTGCAGTGTTTCAGGCCATAGTCATGGCCCCTGATACTCATCTCAGTCTCTAAGTGGGAGAGTGTGTGTGTTTGTGCGCGTGTGGGTGTCTCTGTGTGTGTGTTAGGATAGAGGGGTTGCCTTGGTGAAATGAGGGCATGAAGAGTGCAAGGGGGACAAAGACATTTAAAGAGGAAACATGGCTGCTAAGGCAACAGAAGGCCTGCTTATGGGGAAATGGGAAAAAGAGGGGGAATACATGGGCAGGAGGGAGAGGAGAGAAGGTGATAAATGAGAGAGAGAGGTGTAGAAAACCCACTATGTACAAAAAGGAAAAGAACGAAAGAAAGAAAGAAGGAAGGAAATAAAGAAAGAAAGAAATAAAGAAAGGTGTAGAGAACTCGTTACATACAGAAAGAAAGAAAGACAGAAAGAAAGAAAGACGCAACCAAACAAACAAACAAACAGCAGAGTGAAAATGAAAGCAAAATACTGCCTTTGTGGGCGAGTGCATCCGCTATCCAGGGCAGGTTCCCACAGGCACACACACACACAGCCCAATCTCTCCTTACAGTAGCAGCATGACCTGGATCCCAGCATACGACTCCTCTGGGCTCCGCACTCCACACTGAACTCCACTCCCAGCCCAGCCTCAGCACAGCCCCACTCTGCCCAGCCCCAGCACCACGGTGTCCAACCCAGCTCCACTCTGCCCAGCCCAGCCAATCCCAGCCCAACACAGCCCCACACAACCCAGCTCCAACCCACTCAGCCCGGCTCCAGCTCCACTCTGCCCATCCCAATCTCCAGGCCAGCCCATCCAATCCCAGCCCAGCCCCACTCTGCCCAGCCCCACTCTGCCCTGCCCAGCACATCTGCAGTCTAGCCCAGCCCAGCCCCACTGTGCCCAGCCCAGCCCCACTCTGCCAGGGGGGGCAGAGCCACTGCGGGGCCACAACCACAACATCGCTTCCCAACCTCATCAACAGCCCCTAAACCACACAGCAGGCTGCAGCACAGTAACCCGCTGACATAAGGGCCACCGACACAGACGAGGGAAACACACACACACAGACACACACATGCACACACACACACATATATACACATACACACACCCAACCACCCACCCACACAGGTCATCACATCCAGGGCCCATTTGCAGTTCTAACGAGTCTATTTGAGACTCTGAGAAGGGCCCGTTGCCCAGAAAGCATTCCCTCTGTGTGGAACTTTTTAAAAATTTCGGGGGTCCAGAGGACCCAAGGAGACCCGACCAAGTGAGTTTATTTATGTGACGAAAGAGAGAGAGAGAGACATACAGAGACAGAGAAAGAGAGAGAGAAACAGAAAGAGAAAGAGAGAGAGAGAGAAAAAGAGAGAGAAAAAGAGACACAGAGAGAGACAGAGAGAGTGAGGGAGAGAGGGAAAGAGAGTGAGAGAGAGAGAGAGAGAGAGAACACATTGGCGTGGGCCGTGCCAGTCGTCAGGGGCAAGGCGAGACGTGGCAGAGGGCCTTGCTTTGTAATTTAGCAGCCGAGGAGCTGAGGAGCCGAGGCCGAGGCTGAGGCTCGAGGCCCGAGGCCGTACCTAGTGCCAAGCCACAACTTGCATGCACGCTCCACGCGCTAATGGGAAGCAGCACAGCCCATTAGAAGGGCCAAGAGAGAGGGGGGGTGGGGGCTGGGTGGGGGAGGCGGGGTGGAGTGGGGGGGGGGGGGGGGGGTACAACTGAAACAATACTCTACAATACAAATTTGAGAATAATTCAGTCACTCCGGTGTCCCACCACCCTGCTCCCCCACCCCCCCACACCCCCTACCAGCAACAGCACCAGCAAAGCAACCACACCAAGCACCAGAGGCTAGAGTCGCAGCGGTGGCCTTACCAGCACACATTCCTCACACAAACACTCATAAACAGCATCAACTTGAGGAGATCCGATTCAGTCAAGCTGAGCTGTTCTAATAGGGGATTTAAGAGGGGGGAAAAGGATCAATGCAACAAGCGAAAAAAGAAACAGATGACTTGTAATGTAATTACGCCGCACGTTTAAATCAAACATTACACACACACACACACATCAAGGTTGACAGGACAGGACTATAAAACATTATCTGGGTCTTTTCACATCTCACCTCGTCTCATCTGCTGCTGTCTGTTTGCTACAAACACTGCCCTGATCGTGTGTGTCTAGACCACAAGCTTCTAACACATGCCAAAATATCCAAATCACACAGGTGCTTTTAAACAGCATATGGCATATTTTGTATAAACATGTTTTCCCATGAAGTTATTACTTCTCTTACAATAGTTTTTGTTGTTTCTTTCATATATAGCCAGGTTTGAAAACACAACCGCTTATTAAAAGAGGGTAAATCCTTAATACGTGTGTGTGTGTGTGTGTGTGTGTGTGTGTGTGTGCGTGTGTGACAGATAAAGGATGTTTTGGTAACACTTTATAATACTGACTCCTTGTTAAGCATTAGTTATGCATTTGTTAAGCATTACTCAAACCTTAGGTAACCCTTTGTTAAGCATTTGTTAACCATTATCTCTTTATTATTTCCCATTACTTGACCATTAACATATACTGTTTGTTAATGGTTTGTTTATGGTTAGCACACGTTTTGCAAAACAGTAACAAAGCCTTGGTAAAACCTTAGAAAACCCTTTCTTACTGATGTGTTAACCCATTAACTCTTTCTTATGTAACATAACTTAATCATTAGTAAGTAGTGTTAGTTAATAACGTGTGTCTCCAATTTCTTAATCATTTGTTAATTATTTGTCATCATTACTTAAGTGTATATGTTAATGGTTTGTGTGTGGTAACTGTGACATGACATTAGTATGGTAGAGGCTTATGCAACTGCCTCTCAAAGATGTTTCAGGATATTTATTACTGCTTTGTTAAGGCATAATCACGTGTAACTAATGAGTTGTAACTTATTACCAAAGTAAATCTGGGGGGGCTATTCTAAAGTGAAACCTGTTCATACATTAACAAATGACTTGTTAAGCATAACTCATGTGTAGTTAAGGAGTTACATCTCATTAACAAAGTAAATCTGGGGGGGCTATTCTAAAGTAAAACTTGTTCATACATTAACAAATGACTTGTTAAACATAACTCATGTGTAGTTAAGGAGTTACATCTCATTAACAAAGTAAATCTGGGGGGGCTATTCTAAAGTGAAACCTGTTCATACATTAACAAATGACTTGTTAAGCATAACTCATGTGTAGTTAAGGAGTTACATCTCATTAACAAAGTAAATCTGGGGGGCTATTCTAAAGTGAAGCGTCTTCATACATTAACAAATGATTTGTTAACCCTTACTGATGTGCAAAAAGCCCTGTCTGTTAGAACACCATGAAGCAGTTGTATCATTTCAGTCTTTATTAAACTTTACACTTCAAAATGACATGTGACAGAGCCTTTGGCTATGTGTGGTCTGTAAACAACACAGAATAAGGCTAATCAACATACTGAATTACAATAACTAACATAAAACATACATTGACTGAAGGTACACCTTAACTGAAATAATCTTACATAAAGATGTAGCTGAACAGTAACAAAATCACCAGAGTATAATAATTATCTTCTTAGCATTACCTCAAATACTGGAAGATAGCTTAACTAGCATGACTAGCAGATTTCCTATGCAAACCAATCCAATGCTAGTTTTCCGCTTAGCATTGCTAATCGGAAATAGCTAACTACTCTAATAATAGTAACATTAACAATGCAACCTAGAAACCCAAACTCTGATAATTACTTACTATCTTGTACACATAACACTTACTTGGTCAGAAAGCACGCACACAACTCCTCATATGTCATAATCTTAATACTGTAACCTAGCTGACCAGGTGCTCTGTGCTGCCTGTCAAGCTGAACTGAAAACTGAATGGTTGAAACTGAACGGTAAACTGCACGCTAGGGGGCGTGGCTAAGCAGCAGTCTCAGAGTCTTTCTTACAGCCGCCCCCGAATTGCTGAGACAATTTGCTCACGTGATTATGCCTTAACAAAGCAGTAGTAAATATCCTGAAACATCTTTGAGAGGCAGTTGCATAAGCCTCTACCATACTAATGTCATGTCACAGTTACCACACACAAACCATTAACATATACACTTAAGTAATGATGACAAATAATTAACAAATGATTAAGAAATTGGAGACACAGGTTATTAACTAACACTACTTACTAATGATTAAGTTATGTTACATAAGAAAGAGTTAATGGGTTAACACATCAGTAAGAAAGGGTTTTCTAAGGTTTTACCAAGGCTTTGTTACTGTTTTGCAAAACGTGTGCTAACCATAAACAAACCATTAACAAACAGTATATGTTAATGGTCAAGTAATGGGAAATAATAAATAGATAATGGTTAACAAATGCTTTACAAAGGGTTACCTAAGGTTTGAGTAATGCTTAACAAATGCATAACTAATGCTTAACAAGGAGTCAGTATTATAAAGTGTTACCGATGTTTTCAGTATGTCATGTTTACAAAGTTCGCTTCCATAGTTACTGGGTTAGGGTTAGACACACATGTCCGCACATACACACAGACAAGCAAGCGTGTAACACTTGCTTGCACACACATGCGCACACACATGCGCGCACACACACACACACACACACACACACACACACACACACACACACACACACATCTGCACACACACACACACACACAGAGGCCCTGGGTGGGATCTTTTCCTTGCATAGCTCGGTCTGACTGGAGAGCACAGGACCCCGAGTCACGGCGCTTACGCAATGGAAACTCGGCAGGCTTTGGCCCTTCACCACAGAGGCACATTCAAAGCATGATGTCATCAGCACCACCACCACCGCCGCCGCCGCTGCCACCGCCATCCTCAGGTTTAATTGAAGTTTCCTGCCGCTGCTGGTGTGGAATGCACAGGGCCGGGCCGCCCTCATGTGCAGGCTCTGCGCGTAGGCAGCTGGCATGCTGGCTGGCTGGCCTCAGCTTCGCTCAACGTGGTCAAGTTGCATGCATGTGTGTGTGTGTGTGTGTGTGTGTGTGTGTATAGTAGTGTGTGTGTGTGTGCGTGTATAGTAATGTGTGTGTGTGTGTGTGTGTGTGCGTGTAGAGTTGTGTGTATGTGAGTGTATATTTGAGTGTGATTGTGTGTATGTGTAAGTGTAGCTGTGTGTGTGTGCAGTGAGTGTAGATGAACATGTGTGTATGTGTCTGTGTGTGTGTGTGTCTGTGCATGTGTGTGTGTCTGTGCATGTGCCTGTGCATGTGCGTGTGCATATGTGTGTGCGTGTGTATGGTTGTGCATGTGTGGTTATGTGTATGCGTGTGGGTTTGACTGTGTGTATGTGTATGTGTATGTGTCTACAGTTGTGTGTATGGGTATGCGAGTGTGGTTATGTGTGTGTGTGTGTGTATGTGTGTATGTGTGTGTGTAAGTGTGGTGGGGGCCAGAGGCGATAAAAAAGGCAGCCAGTGCTGACAAGTCACTACAGCATGGACAGAGCGAGCGAGAGCCAGCCTCAGCCCCAGACCGTGGCTGGAAGTGTATTCAGAAGGGCCCGTGTGTTTTGGTAGGGAGAGCAGGGGGAAAAACCATTTCCGAGTCCAGGAAAACCTTTTAATTACTTTTCAGAACATTCTCACATTCTCGCAGAACATCCATCAAGCGAAATACATTACTCACTGTACTGATAGTCTGATTGGGGGGGTGGAGGGATTATTTAATAACAATTTTTATGCATCCACTGCACTCTTTCATACTGCTGGGCTGCTCTGTGTATGATGCTATTTATTGCTAGCGGCACTGGGTCTGATGCATGACATTTTATTAATGGTGTCTGCAATGCAATAGTAAGACTGCATTCCAACCTCCGTGCACCTACTCCCAAAAATGGTTTTAAAAACAGTCCAAAACAGTCCAAAAGCTGACAGCGCATTCTCCTCTGGCCAGAACTCCCAACGCTCCCAAACCGACTGGAACTTACCATACCACACACACACACACACACACACACACACACCTCTACTGGAACTCACCCCCCCAACACACATAAACACATACACAGCCACAACACCACTAACACCCACCGACCTTCTTTAACTTCCCATCTCTGGGCAAGCCCTGGGGCCTCCACAGTGAAATGAAATGCATCTCCAGCTTCCACCGGCCTGCGCCTCAGCTCTTCCGCACAAGTGCTGTGATTTACGGACCCTCGGAGCGCTTATCCATCATCGATACTGGTCAGCGGCCAGCCAGGGACGCGGTATTACCTGTCAGAGCCTCGACTGCCGCATCGAATATCACCGCAGGAGGCAATAGATTGATTTCATTGACCTGTTTCTCTCTCGGTCTTGCTCTCTTTTTTTTCTTTTTCCTCTTTCTCGGTCTCTGAGGGGTGATTTGAATGGCGAAAAAGTGCTGCTTCCTCTTGGGCCCTTGCCACCCTGTTGCGCCAGGCCAAGCAACACTCAGCTGTAAAAATGAGCATGTGTCGAAGTGTGTGCGGAGGAGAGGTGAACAATCAAAGTCATGACTGTTGTGGTTGACCTTTTTTCTACCTGTAGTCTTGAATGTTTCTTTTCTCTTTTCTAAGAAAAGAGGCCCAACTTAACTTAACGGGTTAAGAGTTCAAGCTAGTTACCTTACTTTAGCTATGCAACAGCTTGGGAGCTAATCTGGCTAAAACACATGTAGAGAAAAGCTAACACACCACACACCGTGGCTTTGCTAAGCACAAAATCACAAGTAACAACACAACCTGACAGGATTGTTTCTGGCATAATGCAGCTAAATCAAGCATAAGCCATATGCTTATGCGCTTTCTATGATCATAATCTCCCCAGCCCCACGCAAGTGATCTCAATCATGGAGCTGGCTGGCTAGCAGGCTGGCTGGCTGGCTTCTCTTTTCAAGCACGTCTGTTTGTTTTAAAACGAACGGTTAAAAAAGCACAGACGCAGAGATTGGAGTCCTGTAGAAAAACTGTGACTTGCTTACTTTCTTTTCTCCCTGCACAAGGGGTCCTATGGCCAACACAAACACATCTCTGTGGCCCTGCATTCCTTTTTCATGCACGAGTATTAAGCAGACCCGTGCAAGGAATAGCGGTAGGTTTTTCCTCAAACCGTGCTTTGATTTATGTACACACAAAAGCATGCAAGGCAAGCAACATGCAAAGCAAGCAACATGTGAACCCTACCCCCGCACCACCCTCCAGCCCAGTCCAGACATACACACAAACAAACACACAGATATACACAAACAAACACACACATACACACACACACACATACAGACATACACACACACACACACACACAAATACACACACACACACAGCTTGGGAATGGGCATTTAGGTTGCACAGCTCTCCGTCTGCAATCTGCGGACCTGCCCAGTTCCGATATGGCGTGACATCTGACCAGTGGAGCAGAACTTTCCGAAATGATCATTATGTAATTAGACCGCTAATACTGGTCCAGCAGCACACCAGATTGCCCAAACTTGTGTGTGCCTCTCAAAGCCCAAAATTCCCTTTTCCAAAAACATCCCTCCAAGCCTTCGTTTAAATTTTTTTTCCTCCTGCCTAGCTGTCTAACATGTCTTACAACAGCGTTATTACTCCGAGGTTCAGCGTTTACTGAGACCCGCTGCGTATGCGTTTACCGCTTGCGTATACTCACTGCACTTCACAATTTTGTGCTGTGCCTGTTACGCAGGGCCGTTTTGCGTGTTCTTCCCAAAGTGCCCCCAGGGCTGTAAATTGTGCAGGAAAAGAGGATGCAGGGGAGTTGGGAGTCCTATCAGGACGAATGCTTTATTCCAACATAATTACTTCCTTGGTTTGCAATCAGAGACCCAGTCAAGCGTGTGTGTGTGTGTGTATGTGTATGTGTGTTTGTGTGTGTGTGTGTGTGTGAGGGGTGGTGGTGGTGGTGGTGGTGATGGTGGTGGGGAGGGGTAGGGGGGGTCAGGAAGAGAAGGCGAAATGTTGGAGTGAAGCTTTGGAAAAAAAGGGAATTTTGGGCAGTGGTCCCAAGGTAGCCAGACAGCGAAGGCCTATTCTGAAAAGTGGTTCTCTTTAAAAAGGCTACGAAGTCAAGGACACCCGTCAGTTTATGGTTAAGATAAAAAAAACTTTTTCTGCAACTCCTCATAAGTTTGCTAAATCTCGAACTAAAATGCATGCTGAAACACTCACAGTGATGCCTTTCAACAGATGTTTCCCGTTGGCTTTTTGCGCAGTGAGTGCCTGTGTTTTAGCACCACTTTTGGAAAAGCTAAACTCCACACCAACGCTTGGCCCCTTGTCCAGTTGAGGCCATGCCCAGCAAATAAGAACTTGTGAAAACAGAAAACCCTAAGTGACTTGTCTTGGAGGGTGCCTTGTTCTCTCTCCCTCCCCCACCACCCCCCTCTCTTCCCCCTCTCAAGCAGTTTCCACCCACAGAAAAACTTAGCCTTGTGTTTGTTTTTTGTCTCTTGAAGGGAACTTGGAGACATAGCACACCTTAGCTTTATGGCTTGGCTTCATTCAACCCCTTGTCACACAATCATTTCATGAAAAAAAAAAAATTACAATCCCTATTTCTGCTTTATAGCACTCTCCCGACTTTTCAGTAATCCTAGGTGTGAACTCTGAAGCTGAGTTGATGATAGCTCGTAATATTTTGGCTCGTCTTCGCAGAAAAAAAAAGGCAAAGGATGGGCCAAGTCTGACAACACGCCAGAGCTTTGTGAGGATTCAGATGCAGAAGTTCTGAATGGGTGCCATGGCAGCACAAGCTCCAGCTTATGGGTAAACTATAATTCAACTTGCACAAGATAAAAATAGACAGGTTATGACAGCTCATTATCCCTGTGTGAATGCTCACCACGTGTTCGACGATTTGGAAGTACAACATCGGTGTGTGTGCATGTGTGTGTGTGAGTGTGTGTGTGCGCAAGTGTGTGTGTGTGTGTTAGTGAAGATATAAATATGTAAATAAATCCCCCTAAGTGCCAGCAGCGAGGGTGCAAGTGTAGACTTGTGGTAACGGTACCTTCAGAAGTGGGCAGGCCTCCGCTCTGGGCCTCTGCCAGCGGCTCAATCTCTCCAGATTCAGATAGGGTCACGTCTGCAGCTGGATGAAAAACAGAAAAAAGGGGGAGGAAGAGAGGGAGAGAGGGAAGGGGAGAGAGGGAGAGAGAGGGAGAGAGAGAGAGGGAGAAAGAGAGGGAGAGAGGGAGGGAGAGAGAGAGAGAGGGAGAGGAAGGGAGGGAGAGAGGGAGAGAGAGAGGGATGGACAGAAGAAGGGAGAGAGAGAGAGAGAGAGAGGAGGAGGGAGTGGAAGAACTGTTAGGGAGTTTCAAACTGACACAGCCTTGGAATAGTACACTTAGCAGGGATTGGTGATGAAATACAGCAACAGGATGATGGAGGTTTAAAACAATAGGAAGGAATGGTGATATTTTTTTGGCAGTCCACTAGTCAACCCTCCACAACTTTCACAAACATTTCTGTGATTCATTTTTATTAAGGTTTCAAGAAACAGACAAATAAAACAAGAACACAGACACATTGACTGTCATCACCATGAAAACAAGGAACAATACAAGAAGAAACATCTGAGATCAGCAAGAGAAGCAAACTCTTATTTCTGATGTTAAAAAAGAAAATTATTTTACTACATCACTGATAAGATTGCTTAATTAGAAAATCGCATCAATAAAACTCAGAGAAACCACTCAAATTCTTCAGTGCATTTACCTTATCTGTTGTAAATCTCAAAATCCACTCTGCATCAATAAACTCATTAACTGCGACTTTTAGTGATGTTTAAGTACTGCACCACAGACGTATGTAATTACAAGAGTGCTGCCTAATTGCATCCCTACACAATGCTTGAGGTGCTCCCAAACTACACCCCGGGATTAAGTGTGATTTAGTAATTTTAGGTCACCATTCAGAGAACCTGTTGCTCACAAGAACAAGTCATTGTTGGTTTGCCTGCCATACATGATACCACAATACTTGTTGAAGACTATTTATGCAGTGTAGCAGGAATGACCGAAGAAGCAAAAGAAAAAAAAATTATTCAAATCCACCTGCATTTAATATCTTAAACCCCGCCACTTGTCATCAAAACTCCAGCAAATAAATAGCTTTAGTGGAGTAAAGTCCACAGATCCTGCATGAGTTACAGTGAGGAAGTGCAGACGGCCTGTCCAGCTGTTTATGGAACTGCTCTGGGCTGTGCCCCTGCACACATCTGGCTGTGCTGAGGTCAGCCTCTATAGTTAGACTGCATCCCATCAACGCCTGGCCCCGAGAGCTTGGAATGCGCCCAGCGGGGGCAAGCCATTAGCGCATTAATGAGCCGGCAGTGAGGATGATGACTACCCCCACCGCCCCTGTCCACTCCAATACACACCACCCACCAGCTACAGTGGACATGCATGCAGCGGTGCTGGGACTGAGATGGGGGCTTTGTGCTCCCACAAACAACACACACACAGACGGTTGGGGTGATGTTTAACTCACATATATACATACACGCACATACACACACATATACACACACACACACACACACACGCTCAAATATCCACACACACACGCTCAAATACACACACACACACACACACACACACGCTCAAATACACACACACACACACACACACACACACACACACAGTGCGTGTGTGACAAAACGCCAGTGACCCCAATTAAAAACGTGTCTCTGGCTTGTTTAATTTACACATGTCTGCCTCTGGGGTTTCGGCGCTCTGGCGACACATACGTAAGCTCTTTAGTTAATCAGAAATAAACATTTGCCTTAGGAAAGTCCCCAAGAGTGCTGTGTGTATATGTGTGTGTGTGTGGGCAAGAGTGAGTGAGTGGGTGAGTGAGTGAGTGGCTGTGGGTGTCTGTGTGTGTGTTAGAGTTTATATGTGTGTGTGTGTGTGTGTGCCCGCATGACAGTGTTAGAGAGAAGGTTGCCTGTGTATCGTTGGGCTGGAGTTTTATGATGGCTAGTTTCCATGCAACCTCAACGGCTCACTAGGTCTGCCGCAGGTGAGACCAGTCACGTTGAATAGTAAACACGCACACACGCACACACACACATACACAAACAGAAACACAAACAGACACACACACATACACACACAACCGCACTCGCACACATGCACATTAATAAATCCTTCTTTCCTGAATATGTATGTGGTCACCTGAAAATTATACAAATAAGCTAAACTAAATAGCCATATTAAACAAGCTGCAGTTTAGTAAAGCTTCAGACCACTAAGGCCACATATTGAGTAGTGAGTAGTGATTTATTACCTGTTCAGCCGAGAAATCACATTTACCCTACTTCCCCTGCACCACATATCTTCAAACATAACAAACACTGTTTCAAAACCAGCGCTCATGCACATGACATACATGTCTACAACAGCACAATGTAAAAAAAGGACATAAAAAAAGTCCCCTTAACTTGTGCTAAGCTTATTATTCTTCGCCCAGTACACTAGAGAAAAGCAATTGCTTTAGCCCATCACTGTTAACATGCAAAGCTAATCGAGTGAACAGGCGTGTCACTGCTAGGGGTGTCGCTGACATCCCCGTGAGAATTCTTGAATTACGGCCGCTATCAGGCCCTTATCCCCTGTGGGGGGGCTGTGGGGCTGGAGGATGTTTCGCTGTGGGCTGGAACGGGGTCTCGCCGGGAACAGGACTGCACTGTGCGGCACTGATAAGTTATGGCTACCCCCTACAGGCAGGCCAAGAACAACACTAGGGAGGGGCCTGTTCCCATGTCAAATTATCATTCCATTGTTTAGGTAATACAGTTGGGGATTTGCTTTTACAACATTCTACAACAGCGTACTCCCATCATCATCATCATCATCATCATCATCATCATCATCATCATCCTTGTCTTCTTCTCTAGGGCCTTCACGTCAGGAAAAAGAAAATTTGCAAGATAATTTTTTGACAAGTGAGACTTGAGGAACATGTAATTTACAACTGTTTTTTTTTGTGAACACATCACATGCACACAGGCTCTCCAAAACATGCAACAACATCATCCAGTTCCTGGAAAACGCTAGAGGCTACGAGAGGAGGGATATGAAAGCTGACCCTGGCAATGAGAGGAGAGGGAAGAGGTGGAGGGGTGGAAGGTGGGGTGGGGGTGTCTGGTGGAAGAGATGAATGGGCAACGTTTCCATCTGGCAGCCGCCCAAAATGACTTGTATTCACACAGACAGACTGACAAATGAAGACAAAGTTGTTAATTGTTTCGCGCGTTCCACCTCGGCACTCCACCGCTGCCAGGCCCCGGTTGCATGCCTGAAGTGGAGTTTGTCATTGGCTGGACTCGGTGTGCCACTTTACACAACCACTCATCTGTGTCTGTTTTCGTTGGATCCGTTACATTGTATGTCAATAATAATGACGCGTGCACCGAGGAACGGAGAGGACTATTCTTACCTCGAGCCAAAAAGCCTGTTTAAAAAATACCATGCTGCATCGCAAAGCTTTAAAAAAAAAAAAAAAGATACGTTTGTACAGCACGCTATGTACTTTCCATTAGGTGGGTCAACATTTGTGGACATATTAATGCATCTCACCTGTCTGCAAAGAGAGCTGGATTGCACAGGGTGTCCCATGCAATCCACAACTCCGATATTGTCCCCCCACCTCTTAACACGCTATACCCACCGACCCCTCCAACTCCCACCTCCCTTACCACCCCATCCCACCCCCCCACCATCTCTCTCCTCCATTCCCCTCTTAGGGCCTTGGGAGTACCCTGTGCTGAGGAGCCCAAAGTGCAGCTGAAGGCAGGGGAGGGGCCCAACAAAGGCTCCAGTGTGGAGCCCGGGGGCCCCGGAGTGGCTGATCTGATTATTTTGGCTCGGCCCTGCTAGCGGGGTCGGGGTGCGTGCGCGCGTCCCCGTGCGCTACTGAATCGCCGCCTTTCACGGGAGGATTCTCCCCTTTCAGCGGGCTCCTCTCCTGGCAACAGTGGCCCTGACCGAGAGCCCTGGGCCCACGCTCCAGCACGGCCGGCTCGTAAAGAGAGAGAGAGAGGAGACCATGCACAGCACAGCACAGGGCTGGTCTGGAGAGAGGAAGAGAGAGAGAGAGAGAGAGAGAGAGAGAGAGGGTGGGAGAGGGAGGGAGGGAGGGAGAGGGAGGGAGGGAGAGAGAGAGGAGACTATGCACAGCACAAGGCTGAGGAGAGAGAGGGAGAGAGTGAAATAGAGATATATCGATAAAAAGAGAGAGAGAACGATAGAGAGAAAGAAAGAGAGAGAGGGAGGGAGGCACAGGGCGAGAGAGAGGAGGAGAGAGGGGTAAAAGAGAGATAGATCGATAGAGAGAGAGAAAGAGAGAGAGGGGAAGAGAGGGAGAGGAAGGGAGGTGAAGTGAGGCAGAGTGGAGGGGGCATGAGTGCTGCAAGCACCCTCAGGGGCAGCTGGTCTTTGGGGAGATAAGGAGAGAGAGAGGGGGGGGGGGTCGGCAAGAAATCGAGGATTGTGGTGAGGTGATTGTGGGGGTGGGGTGTGTGTGTGTGTGTGTGTGTGTGTGTGTGTGCGCGCCTGGGGGGTGGATGGAAGGGTGGAGCGAAGGGGAGGCCGAGGGTTGGCGCGTCCCAAAATGTAGGAGCTTGTTAACACTCCCGAGGCCCCCCTCTGGAGGGTCATTCATACAGGACCGCTTGCCAGAGCCATAAAAGAAAACGCCACAAAATAAAACGGCTTCGGTTTCTCAGCGCAGTGCGTGGGCCAGCAGGCGGCCTGAAAAATATACGAACAGCAGGAGCTCCCCGGAGCCTCCTGTCTCGGGCTGCCGCGCATGTATATATTTAACGGTGGCCCGTTTTTATGCCCTTTAATGGCATCGTTACGGCGTTAAAAAAGTTAGTTCATTTTGTTTTGGACCCCACCAGCAGACTATTTCATCACATCACAGTCGCCTGGTGCACTGTAAAAAAAAACCCCTAAAGCCTTCCACCATGCCACTAGGCAGCCATCATACGAGACCTTCGACTGCGAAAGAGAAAAACTGTAAAAACACTTAAAAACCTCCCCTGAATCTGGAGATATGCTTAAAATGAGGTGACAGGCATGAAAACCAGCTCCAGGCAGTGCCCAATGGCAGCCAGAAGTGTCATGACCTGAATAGCCAGGGAAGAAAGACAGAAAAAAAAAAGGTCTTGGGAACTGTTGCGACACACTTTTTTTCCCCCACTCTGCACTCAAGCAAGGAAACAAAAAACAAACGCTGTGTGTAAACCTACCATATCCGAGTCTCTTCGGGGGAATTTCAGGGCGAGCGTGAATAAGGGGGCACTTGAAATTTGTTGGCACCGAACTCAGTCACCACGGCGAGGCCTACTCCATCGCTCAACACTCACATTCTGTTCACATGCAGGCCCAAACTCATGCCACTTGTTGGGCATACTGCACTGGGAGCCACTGCAGGAAGTAAAAGTCCTGCCGTGTGTTGGCTCCTACGTGTGTACTTCAAACAGGTGACTTCACCAGTTTCACCAGAGTTTTTCTAACTGGAATCAGCTGGTTTAGTTACAAGACTGAGCAAAAACATGTCAAGAGCTCTTACTTTTTTTGAGGCCAGACACTTCCACTTCTGCTAGAAGGTGCCTCAAGGAGCAATATGCTCGAATATGCTCAGGGTCTCCAGTGACAGCCTATCACAGCGTGACCGCGACTCTCATTCTGCGTCTGAATTACACACTACATTTCCCACGAAGAAGCCATAAAACTACCGCTGCAAACCCATTTCCTGCATGGGACACTGGGAGATCATTGCCTGCTTGGAATGGATTACACTATATTGTGATGGGACCGTCAGAAAAGACACAATACACATACATACATCCCACCACTTCAAAAGCCATTTTGCTACTGAACTACTTTTTCTCCCCCATGGATTCTTAGCTGTTGCATGTGGCATCATTTTGTTGCATCCTTTCATGATATTTATTTATTTGGTCTTCGGTCCTCCAGGGTGATTGGTTGGGGACGGTCTTGTACATTATCCCAACACCGCAGACTAACCACAAACTGTTCTGGAATTTTAAATCCAACTCCCATGACAAATGCAACATCATGTATGTTTATGAGCTGGTTGTATTATTTGAAAAACATAACAGCCTTAAAAAAAGGCCATATGCTGGCTGACCGACTGGTCTTGGAAGTCAATGAGCAAACGTGCTTTGCAGTACAGAGTTTTACAGTTATGGACTGAACTGTGAGTCACCTGGCACAGTTATCTTAAACAACAATGTTCGCTAAATCACAAAATACCTAGATGTAATAGCCCATGTGCTTGATTTGGATTCCAGCTCGTCATACAGCAATTGCTTTAAATCGTGCATTGCATGGTGTGGTAATTTGGGATAGCTTGAGCAAATCAAATTGTGGTGGGAAAATAGTTACTGGGGCAAAAGTCAACGCCCTGTGAGCGCGCTTAATAAAAAAACAATGATTAATGATGAACTAAATTATATAAATACGTTCTTGAGCCTTTTCTTTGCTGCACTTCACACGGGTGATAGCAAAGGCAAAGCAATTTAAAGTTGACAAGGAGGGCTACACCCAGGGAGAACAGGGCATCCAATACAAAGAAACACTTAACTTTAGCAATTAGGATGCAGGCCTCAGAACATTTCTGTAAAGATACTGGCTATAGGAGTACAGCAAAGATCATGTGTGGATTTACATGTAGTATGACTAATACATAGAGAATTTGTGTGTGTGTGTGCGTGTGTGTGTGTGTGTGTTTGAGGGGTTGGATGTAGGCTTTACTTGGCAAACTGGCTATAGGGATGAAGCAGGAATTGTGTGTGCATGTCAGTGTATGACTGATATATAGATAGATAGATAGAGAGAGAGAGAGAGAGAGAGAGAGAGAGAGAGAGAGAGAGAGAGAGAGAGAGAGAGTAAGCGAGAGAGAGAGAGAGAGTGTGTGTGTGTGTGTGTGTGTGTGTGTGTGTGTGTGTGTGTTTGAAATATGTCAGAGACAATGAAGCTATAGTGGTTTCCAGCTCTTATGAAGGTCTGATGCTCTTGCCAGAGCAGATGTGTGACAACCCAATTGAAGTGACTTCTGACAAACCTGCACTTGTGGTATTCCTGATTATTCACCATTCATGTCTGCAACACATTACATCATGTAGCTCGTTCAACTGCACATATTAATGACAAATTAGGCGTGCGCTCAAAATTGTGACTTGGCTGCATTTTAAAAAGCCATTCAATCAAAGCATGTCAATGAAAGAGACTTTGAAGCACTCAACAGCCTACACTCAACAGACTGGAGTCGGTCGATGATGTCATCGCCAAGCCAAACCACTTCCTCCGCACACTCGTCAGTCTGTGAACACCCCACACTCCTACAGCGCTTCATCTGCCCTCACATCATTTCGTCTCTCTTCAGGCACACCTGGAAATAGTGTTGGGAAGGAAATAAAATAAGGGATGTATGCGAGCCCATCTCTCGCTCCGCCTGTGTCATGTATGGACGCACTCCACATGTTACATGTCATAGCTGCCCGGGCAGCTAAAAATACACACCGGCGCAAAATGTTTGATTCCCCCGAAGTTCGTTGTGTGTCTCTGGGCCAAGTGTAATTACATGGGAGTGCGCGAGCTCTCCTCCTCAGATCTTCCACACAAATTATGGGATAATAACAGCTCTCTCCACAGACATAAACTCCACTCCGCCGAACTCACAACGGTTCCGTGTTTATCGTCAGGAATTCTGGTAGTCATAACAAGGCCTCTAAATATAAAAGTGCAACAGGTCATTAGGCAAACAGAGAGAACATGTCATAGGGTGTGTAAGTGGGTGGGATAGCGTCCCCAACCCCATTGTTAGGTGTCGAGAGATGTACATCGACTCCCTGCCACCCCCCCGACTCCATCCATGTTATCAGGCCAGCACCATGCTGTGACAGCTGGTCTTGGGGATTCAACCTCACACTGCAGGACTGGTGTAATAAATCAGATCGGGTATCTGCCAGGGAGTACCAAGGGAAAACATGGGCAAATAATCCCCTCCCCAACCTGCTTATTTGGGGTTTTTGGGAGTCTGGGTAGCTTTGAGGTAGAGAACGCAATGTAACTTAAAATGGCCCAGCAAAAAAAAAAAAAGAAGTAAATTATACATATATATAAATATATAAAATGGAGCCATATTACACAACACAACACATTACACAACACAACTCAACTCAACAGTGAGATAAAGGGCGGAAGAAATGAAGGTCGACTCTAAACCGGTCAAGTAATTAAATCAATTTGCATGATTGTACTGTGAATAATGGAGGCCTTAGTCAAGACCATGTGCGGCACGAGTAAGAAATGACTTGGCCATCATCCAAGAGACAACACAATTACGGGACCATAATTTGACATTTTACCATGAGAGAAAACCCTCAAAACTTCATTGAAAAAGACCCACAGAACACAACACTCCCTGTCTGGCTGCTACCGGCTGTTTTTTTTTTTCTTCTAGTGATTGATTTCAGGGCTCATAAGTCATCTGTTAGTTAATTAGTCCTTCACCATAAAAGCACCTGAAGGTTCCCATGCCGAGAGAAACCACCGACCCCGGTGCAGCAGGAAATGCTCATTTGTAAGAGCCCGAGGCAGGCATATTTGATGTGTAGCCCAGCACACATCTTTTCATAAGGCATCAAGTCGCGAGGAAGTTGGAAAGCAGGGGTGGTGTGCGCGCGTGTATGTGTGTGTGTGTGCGTGCGTGTGTGTGTTTGGGGGTGGGCGGCGGCGTTGGAAAGCAGAAGCTGACTGAGGATTTGGAGCCTGTTTCTAGATTGGATACTACTCTGGGGTTGCACCTGGCCCCTGGACCTGAGCCGGACATGGGCCAGATTGAGACCGGATCCAGCAACCACCATCTGTGCGATGTCTGCAACCAGACTTCCACAACCCCCCACCCCCGCCGGTCTGTGGGGCTAATATAACAGCTCCAAAGCTGGTGACGAGTGGGAGTGCTGAGCTTGCCTTGGACACGGTTCCCCCCTTGCTTGCTTGGCTGGAAGATGTCCCGACCATTTCCTCCTCCTCTTCAACCAAGACCCAGAAAAGGAAGCCAAAGCCTGGAGGGAGAAGCTTGAGTTCACACGCTTAGCATCGCATGGCTAGCATGTTTTCCACTGGCCCGAATCAAAGCTGGACAGGAACCATTACACGACAGTGACATCTTTATAAATGGCTCAACTGGTAGATACATCTAATCTTGTAGTTTTTTTTTTTTTGTACGGTGGACTTACAAACCAAATGGGTTTTGCTTTTAGGATAAGTGGGCCTCCTGGTTTGGGATGTGAGTGACAGGCATGTATGAGAAATGTTCTATGTACGTGTAACACACATCCGTGGACAAATCCAAAAAGCATGACTGTTCTTTTTGCAGAGACCCAATTTTGTCAGTTAAAAGCACATTCACCACAATCCCTGGCTGTTTTTCAGTTCTGAATTTACACAGAACTTACCACAAGGATGAAGATGAAAATCATTATCACAAATCTTTTCCCTCTTTGATTTATTTTAGCCGCCTGCAGTCCATCAAAGAACAAGGTGTGCAAACAAGATTAATGCTGTAGGCAAACAGTTTAGGCTGCGATTACACTAAACTGGAGCCCACGCGTTCCTCACCCACACTGCACTGCAAGTTTGGACATTTTTCCCCAACAAACAATTTAGTCAAGATCAATTCATAAGGCCCCATAATTTAATCTCTGTAGACTTCGTAGAGAGGAGGGCTGGAGAAAGCAGCAGGCCCATGCCAGTACAAACATTAAGGACATGAGTTATCTTACAGGCTGGGTGCAGATCAAAGGGCCGGCTCTACCCAGAGACTCGACAAGCTACACTCCCTGCGGGCAGCTATGGCTGGGGTTTTATCCAAGTACACACGGACACAAGCACACATGCACGCACACACACGCAAACACACACACACACACACACACACACACAAAGACACACACACATGGACACAAGGACAATCAAAGATGCACACACGCAAATGCAAATACATATAGACAAACACACACATACACACACACGTGCAAACACAAACCAACAGAAGCACACACACACACACACAAACACACACACACACACACACACTCTGGATGTTCGTAACATCCAACAAAGAACACTTCAGCAGGCAATGGGGTCAATGGGTTTTCAATTCATCCACGGTTATCATAGCCAGTGGAAATGGAGGTCTGTGCGGTGAGAAGCACTCGGCACTCTGGGAGAATTCATATGGAAAGACAGCCGCGAATATCTCGAATATCAGCCGTCTTTCCAGTGGCTGTTCTGAGTCATTTGGCGCCCTAGAAAAACATATAGCACTCACCCCTTCAGAAAATTACATTAGGGATAAGAGGATGATAAAAAATCTCTCCTGTGCAATTCTCTGTGTCCACTATAACCGAGTATTGCACGTATCCATTTAATGGCCTCAGCTTTAGTCCATCCACAGATCTGGACGGTCAGTGTCTAATTTTCTCATACACATGAGCAGCTTTACGAGTGTCCACAGACGAGTAAGGACTCTCATAAGGTACATGTAAGCAATAAACCACGAGAGGCCAGGGGTAATGCTGGTTTTACCACGGCTAAAGGGGTGCTGTTAGGCACGACGCAAACCGGAGTCAGCCCATATAGGGTTACGATTGAAGCCATGAAACAAAACCAGAGGCAACTCTCCAACGTTTTTTTGCTGAGTGAATCCTGGCCATCACCTCACCTCAGCAGCAGCAGCAGCAGCACCACCACCACCAGAAGCAGCTGGCTCCACCAGGAGGAGTGGCCACACATGCTCTTGGACCTACGTCCGTCAGTGTTGTTCAGCTGTGCCTTCTTTTACTAGCAGTTACCCTAGCAACAGAGTCCACTCCACGGTGTGGAGGTGTTAAGCTCCTTGAGCTTTAATGCTTTTCCTGAGGGATGCGGAAGAGGGATGGCTGTGTGGGCTTGGTCCGCTTCCATCCAGGCAAGACAACAAGCAAGGGCTGCCCCCTCGGAGCAACCAGATGTGCGATGCGCCTTTTTGTTGCCACGCGATGTTAGCCACCGCTCCCACAAACTACAACATACGGTTGCAAGATGGTAAAATCTACACTGGCAGTTGTGTTTCGGGATGTCTTAGGTTTTAAGTCTTAAGTGTTTTTTGTTTAATACGTTACAGAGTAAAGTGGCTGCAGTGGAACTGGTAAGGGTTAAGGTTATTAAGGCGGACAGCAAAGGGGATGGTTGTTAAACCACAACCTCTTCTCAGGAAATCAGGAAACAGGAGCAACCCACCCCCCCACCTCCTCCTCCCCCCAAGCCTTTATGTTAACTTTCCCCCTTGGAACATTCTGGATAAATAAACACAATCTGGAAAGAGAATCACAGGAATGATCCATGTATGTGTATGTGAAAGAGAAAGAAAAAGAGAGAAAAACAGAGAGAGGGAGAGAGAGAGAGATACGGGAAAATGAGGAAGAAAGAGATAGCGAGAGAACACCAAATCTGGGAGCAAAAGAGCTTTAATATACGTCTATGCAATAAGCAATTTGTATGCTTTGCAAATTTTGAACTGAAGCACTGCATTCTCCAAAGCTTTTTTCCCCCTCTTTGATGTTGTAAATCTGTGTAATTTAAGAAATATTTGGTTTCAAAGGGATCTGTAACAATGTTCTGCGAGGGGGCCCTCTCCCATTTCAAAACCGAGGATCCCTCGTAACAGACCTTGAGTGTTCAAGTAGCTGCGGCATTAGGACAGACCACTCAAAAATACTGCTGAAGAGACAGGGAGAGAGCGAGCGACCACAGCGTACCTCTCGACCATCTAGAGTTAAGGGAGGGAAAAAAATCATCTCCAATGTGCTCATTGCCTTTGATTCTATCCAGGAAGCAGCTTGCTGTGGCGGGCCAGGTCAGTGCCACATCGTGCCCGTAATCTGCAGCTATCTGGAAACCCACAACGCCAGTTTGGTAACCTCAGCAGGAAGGAAAGAATTTGTCTTCTGAAACTCCTCCACCGCCAAATCCCCCTGTGCCATGTCAAATCATTTTTCATTTTGCTTTGTCAACAAGAAAAGCCTTTCATGATGAAAAGAGCAACTACCACTTATAGGGAAGGTTGTGGAACGGCACTAGGCGTTTGAACGGTTAAGGTCTGCAGGAACCAGTACACATTAACAGAAGCACCCTGGCTCCCACCACTCTAGCGATTCCAGATGCACTCATGCAAGAAAGAAATCCCTTTGTGTCAACTGCTTTCTCACTGTTTGTCTCCTTAAGAGTATGATGACAGAGCCTCTACATAGGGATGCGGGTGGACACATAACAGACAGCAAGCGAGAGAACAGCGTGGATGCCTTTGGCTCAAACCGGCAGGACGTTTGGCCAACATGTTTTCACAGGTTGTTTGAGAAAACAGCTCAGCTCGGCTCTTCTTGCTATGAGAGCAGCCAGCACTTGGCCTAACGGTTTTGTGGTGGGACCTGCATTGGATTTCAATTACAAGCAAGTGGCCATGTTTCACAGAGGACTCAGTGAAGACCCAGTTCATTCTAAAAATCATACCATAGTTATAAGGCATTATTCCTGATTGATGGTGCCCCTGACAGGAAAACTCAGAGAGTTTGGAAACGCTCCGGTGTATACAGATGAGCTCGAGCATTTGCAGCTTGCTGACCAAACCAAGGATAATAAATTTGTTGTAATGTTAAGGGCTCCAGAGGTTCTCTGTTTATCTGGATGTTTGTTCCACAGACGTGCCTCCAAAGCCTTTAACCCACACTTGATGTGCTCTCAAATCCCCAACAGCTTGACACTGATGACTCACGGGTCATTCACTAGGCTTGGCGCGGTGTGAGGCAGCACTTCTGGGCCCAAGGGGGTTCTGGGATGTGGAGTCTGTACAGACAGCTGAGCATAGTCACACCCCCCACCCCCACCCCACCCCTCACCCCAACTCCAACTCCTAACCCCTACTCCTATCCCCTCCACAACCTGAATCAGCCACTTGTCTCTCAGAGGCAGGAAGACTCACAGCTGCAATGAGGGACTTTCACTGAAGTCGTTGAGACCAGCAGGCTTTTGGTGTGTTGGCAGGAAGGGCAGAGGCTTCTGCGTGCCTCTGGCGTGTCTCCAGGAGTCTTTAAAGCAGCCCTTAACTCTAAATTCGTGGTTGTCGAATGATATTAGATTCTTCATAAGGCTTGCCCAATGGAGTCTCAGTTTGGAAGTGAAAACGCTGGAAGCCAAAGTTAATGAGCATATTAGTGAGTCATAAGCAGGTCTGCTGTGTGTCTTTAAAGGCCACAGTAACGGGGTTAAGAGGCAACGTCTGACTGGTGACTTGTAGTCTCAGGAAAACATGTGGCAGCAGTTAATTTGACATTCTGAAACACAACGGAGAACTGTCCTCTTCGAATAATTCCCTGATCTTTAAAACTACTGATTCACCCGTAGATGACATTGATGGCTAAATTGCTCTTGGATGTTCTGCCTCGGAAATCGTCCAAAGCAACTGTTATCCCACTTCTCTGCTTTCACGGAGCCGGGGAGGCCAATGGTAAATCTGATCAGCCAGGATGGAGACTGGAGGGGAGAGGGGGGGGGGGGGGGGGACACAGGGGGTGCATTACGTGGAGCAGAGATGGTGGAAATGTGAACATTGTCTTGTTCGCTCACGCGCCTTGAAGCTACCATCGACCGACCGGTCTCAAAGAGCACAGAAGTTTTTTGGACCTCACTTCTTCTGCTTTTTAATGCTGCTGCTGGAAGTTTGACAAAACACACATTAACCAAAATGTCAGCGTTGCTACGGGGCTCCTCTGACTGGGGCTGATGTCGGGCTGTGAAGGAACCAGTAATTTACGGCCGTTGACACTTGCATAACCTAAACTTTCCACCCAAGAGAAAAGACATGGCATGGCAGTCTATGGCCACACTGTGCCTCCATGAGTAATGAGATGTTTGCAATAGTGCTTGAAACGGGCCTTCAGGCAACTGTTTTGCCTCGGCTGCATGGTCGGCAGAGATTGTCTTAAAAGGTATTCAGCTGTGAGATGAACCAGGCCACATGTTTTAAGCACGTATTTGTCAGCCACAGATATATTAATCTTGAGCGACCATTTTACTTCAGATATTGACCCCATTAGGGGAAATGATTTGGTGGTCCTATTTTTTTAAACATATGTCCTTATATAGCTGGCTGAAGCTGCTGTTACTGAGGTCTGTATATAGATAGACCACAAATCTCCAGAAGGCAAACACGAAAATGCTGGAAAAAGCAACAGATTCACTAATCCTACAATTAGAAGGTGGTTTTATTAGTATTGTAAAAAAAAGAAAAAAAAGAAAAGATGATGGTCACTTGTTCAGTGCCATTTTTGGACAAATGGAAAAGTTGTAAAGACTCTTCTAGCCTAGATGGACCTGCTCAAGCAAGCCTGCCCCCTCAAGTACTTAAGAATAGATTCCACTTTTTCATCACCTATTGGTTGTTAGAGGCAGACTATTGCCCTAGAGCTACAAAAACACTAAAGGAAGAATTTTTAAACCGAATGAAATGAAAAGGCAGACAGGTACTTAAACTTGCTAGACGTACGGGGCATGTTTGTCAAAGCCCAAAATAACCGTATAAAGGAGGGGAAAGAACTATGGCCAGCTGAATAAAAGGCTTTGCAGAGGAAGCTGTGTTTTTATTGAGCTTACAGTCCAACAAGAATATGGGCAGAGCATGGCCTTGTTGAAATACAAAACTCTAATGGTGAATTATCTTTACCTGATTTAAACAACTAAATAATTCTGTGACGCTGACATTTAATGCAACGATTCTAAACTAAACCGTAATAACCCTGAATGTATGTCAACCATTTGCTTGTTTTGCACGTCTTTATACACTGGTGTAAATTTGGCTGTGGTCTGGTGATAAACAAATTGTTAAAAACACCTAAGAACAGCTACCCACTCACTGAGATAAACCATCAATTTGGCTGGCCACTGTCCCACACAGTCAGTGCAGCCATCATGCAACTTCCTCAAATCGCAACGATGTTTCTGAAGCCAAAACAGTAAAAACGCCCCAGCCCTCCCTCCCATCCAAACACATTGGAGTGGGACCTGCTGACTGTGTTGCTGAGTGAGCGGCCATAACTCTTTCATGTCTCCTTTATGGACTGTGCACTCGGCTCTCCGGGGAGCCCCCCCTCTCCTTCTGCTCTGGACCAATAGGACGCCTCGTAAATCACCAGACGGCCTGATCCCGAGCGGTTGGAGAGCACAGAAGGAAGAGAAGGAGGGAGACAGACAGAGGGAGATTGATAGATGGAGAGAGAGAGGATACAGGTGACTCAAATGAGTGTGAGCGCCTGTGTGTGTGCGTATGTGTGTCTGTGTGTTTTGTTTTTTTTTGCAATTGGTCCATGGGGGCCGTGCGGTTTAGCTAAAACAGTTTGGCCATTGTTGCTGTTGACTGAAACCCCCCTTGAGACAGCCAGAGCATGATGCTGGCGGTGCGGCCCAACTTTAGATGAGCTATCAGGGTTTAATTTTCTACACAGGGTTGGTAACTCAACAGCAGACTATTTGCGTCAATAGCTCCACACATAGAAACCGCATTCTACAAGAAAATTAACTTTTCCCATTTCAGTTGACAGCAATCAGGCCGAGTAGAATCTTTAAGGAGACAAGACAAGGTAGATGTGTTGCTGATGTGGAATGTGCCATGAAGAGACAGAGACTGATGTCTCAGGATGATTTTTTCCCCTATATTCATGACCTTAAGGGGGGGGAAAAATTCCACTGAAAAAAAACTTTAGTCATTTCGAAAGGAAAATCTCAGAACAACCTTAAACTGTCTATCACAAGCCTGCAGGCATTAGAAATCAAGCCAAAATTACATGACTCATCGAACTCAATCACAGTTTGATAAACTGTTAGAATGCCTTGGCGCCTGAGTGGAAGGTTGTTACAAAGCAACTTGCTATTGAAAAATAGCACAAATAACACTCCCTGTGTGGGAAAACACTAAAAGCCAACGGTTCAATGTTTCAGGCAATTTCCATTTACTTAAGCATATCACCAACGGGGGCTGCACACAGAGACTTCAGCAGCAGCAGTAGCACTTATTCTTAAGCAGAGCTTTTGCTTTTCTTTTTTTTTTAATTTCTTCTCTTTTTTCTCTTTTTGCTCATTTCCGTGCATGTTAAAAGATAACTTGCGCAACTCTGTTCACCCCCCCCACACACACACACCTCCCTCCTCTTTCTCACTTCTTTTCTCTTTTTTTTCCCCTCTCTTCTCCCCCCTCGCTCTTTTCTTTGGGGCACTTTCCTCTTTTTAGTCTTCTTGGAAGGGCAGCAGGGGGTTTGCACAAGCACTAAAAGCTAATGGGAGTGCGGTGTGATAGCCAGGAAGCGGCGGAGTAATTTGCCTCAGACAGTGTCGACTGAGGCCTGAGGGGGGGCTGCAGGCTTTTAGGGTTCTGGAATGACAACAGCCCCACTGTACAGCGGACACTGGACGGCTGAGGGAAACCGAGGGCCCGACCTGCTATCCACACGGACAAAAAGGCCATTCTTTTCTTTTTGCAGTTTCCCTTATACTTGTTGCAAAGCTATACCACCACCGCCACCACCACGGCCGCCCCTTCTTTCAGTGTAAGATAGAGTTTAAGGTGCCATGGTTTAAGTGACTGCAGGAGTTTGTGTGTGTGTGTGTGTGTGTGTGTGTGTGTGTGTGTGTGTGTGTGTGTGTGTGTTTTGGGAATACACTGATGAATAAGAGGATGCCTAATGACTTTAAAGCTTGAAAGAAAACTGTAAACATTCCAGAAAGCAATTACAATAAAAAAAACTTAACTCAAAGAGAATCTCTGTTATTTTATGCCAGTTCTTTACAGTTATTAGCATTTCATGGGATAATCCTAAAACATGTCGATGGAAGGATAAGACATTTATTCTGGCAACCATAAAAAGAAAAGAGCACAATATAAACTGGCAGTTCATCAAAACATGGGAAGCCGCTGATACAGAAGACGATAACACTCTCCAATCCAGCCTCAGTGTTCTATGCCATTCTTACTGGCTACGCTATAAAATAATCCAAAACAAACAAACAGATAAAAGCTTTTTAACATATGTCAGATCTTATGTCGTAGAACTGCTGAATTAAAGAAAGATAAGGAGGTCAGACAAAACCTGAAAACAACAGACATTCATAACACAGCTGTCACACTAATATTCCACACAGGCTATGGCTAATGTAAAAACAGGCTCTGGCACATTTGGCAAGCTAAACAGACCCCAACTGTTGATATAAGGACCTCACACTGTCCAGGTCGTCCATTACATGCAAACCCTGTGCGCCACAGGTCACTTGGAAATGAATTGGGACTAAACAAACCCTTTTCCCAACAGAGTCCAGGTCCTGCACTTCATATATGTCAGCAGACCAGAGGGAGCAGCCCCTTCCCTCTGTTGTAGGAAATGAGGGGTAGGCCGAGTTGTATATGTTTCCAGAGGGGGGCGGGGGCGGCAGAGAGAGGGAGAGATTTGAAGCTTCCATAAACCACCAACCAAGCAACGGCACAGGGCTTTCCACAGCTCCAGTGCAAAGGCAAATTTCTGGGGGCTCAAATCCAGGGGCCAAGCGCGGGTCACATTTGCCTGGGCCATCTCGTTTTCCCCGTCTGGTGATATTTCTATTATGGCACTCATGCTTTTTGGCAGATAGGCATGGAAACTACAAAAATATCCCTAAAATCTTTTTCTTTTGACATTAGTTTTTACTCTGTGGCTCTCCCTTGCCAAGTCTTACCCAGCATGGTTCCTTCTGAGTTCCACAGCACGTCCTTCTAAGCAGGAGTGTGTTTGTGTGTGCGTGCGTGCATGCGTGAGGGTGGGGGTGGGGGGTGAGAGGATGTTGTGAGGGGTAAGCGCTTGCCCACTGGGGACATGTTTTGCCAAAGAGTGGAGTGGTTTCGGAGAACACCAAGTGATGCTATTCCAGAAATCACAGCTTATTTACATCTGCAGAAAGAGACCCAATTCTCTGCAACCAAAGATGTGGTAACTGTCTGAGGCTCATTATTAAGTCTAATGCTCAGAAGACTTTCCCAAATTACCCTTTTAAAGAGAAATAGCTGTGGCTGGACCAAGGATGTTTTCAGAGTTGCAGGAATTTAAACAGCCCTCATTAAGCAATACACCCGAGACGACTTGGGGACCGTGATATTCAGCCATAGTGCTAAGCACTAGATGTACAAATAGCTAAATAAATAACAGTTGCCTAAAACAAACCCTGCCAACACTACACAATAAACCGACCCAAAATGTGAGAAACAGCCTCGCTACGGAGGTACAGAGCAAGAACATGCATACTTCCAAGATGTATACAAATTGGCTGCTCTTAGCATGTAGTGGTATTCCACATGGAGTGCGGCCCTCGAAAATGCCAAAATAACAGTTTGAGATGGTGTAAACCAAAATCAACATGGGTAAAACCATCTGTAAACAGACCTCAAGTACCACAACATTCGAGCAAACAGGAAGACAGCAAAACATGATCCGCACGACCACAGGCCGGCAAAGCGGCCCAGACAGACAAGTCTACCATCAACGGTAACCGGAGAGGACACTTGGAGGCCTTGGTGGAAACCATAAAAATAAAAAATCAAACAGGCTAAGGCTGGGTTCTTGGTGTCCTCCATTGAGGTGGCCTCATGTCTCCCAGATGAATGTCTCTACTAGACGTCAATAAAAGAACAACAGCAGCCTTTTTTCTCTCTTAGCATCCATGCAAAAGAAGGGGGACAACATCCTGTACAAGGTTTGTGAGTGATAGTATTTTCTGCTAGCCACCCTTCTCGTAGATGATTTAGGGGTGGCCCTAACTTAGCTAGTGTGACTTCTTGTGTCTGTGACGCAGACGTCTGAGTGAAGCTTTATGAGCCTGAAAACCATAACGTGGAAAGCAGTGAAGCAATGAAGCTCATCACAGCATGGAGTCTTGTGAGGTATGCCAACTGCAGGCCAAAAGTAACAGTGAATACCCCAGTAGAGTAAAGTCACTGCATGTCTGGTCGAGGACACGTCAAAGGACAATTAATTTAGCCTCAAAAATGACTAGCACACATGACAGAACGGGACGATTCAACAAGACAGCCGTCCAAGATCAGCACAGTCTTCTTAGCAACCGTAAGCGAGACAAGGGTCTCAGCCCCTTCTCAACACTATGGCGACCCAATCCAGACTATGGCGGTGCGGCGCAGTAACCTCAACTTGGCAGCTGTGCAGCGTTTTATATTGCCCCTCTACTTGAGCATTCATGAGTAAAACATGTGCACCAGTCGCCTACGAAAAAAAAAAAAAAAAACGCTTTGGTATAAAGATTCCCCTCACGAAACCAACTGCACTATTTCAGGAGAAGTGTCTCTCTCGCCCCTGGGCCAAGAATGACATTATGTCTGCCCACTGGGAGGTCATTTGGTCAGATATTGACAAAGAGTGAAACTTGATAGCCCTCAAAATGAACGTCAGCATATTCATAATGGTCCCTAAACACCACAGTGGTGCTGGAGGTCGGAGGCCTTTCAATGTACAGGAGCTCTATAAGTACAGTCATTAAGCCTCTCGCGTTTCATTACAACACAAACACTGATGTGGCATCAAGTCGGCCAAAACTAGACGTTGTGAAAATAACCGTGATTTCCCCGCTTCCTTTTTCACATGGACTGTGCTTGGTCCTGTGATTACTGTTGGTCAGTGTTTTGTGAAGGTCAGGCATGTTGTAATCACTCCACCTCAGCGAAAAAATAAAGCCCGTATGAGCATCTTATCCCAACGAGGGCCTCTTTTCAAAAACGAAATGTAACACCAGAAAGGGAAAGGGGAAAAAAAAGAGAAAACACAAGGACAAAGAGGAGAAGGAGGAGAAGAAGAAGGAGAAGAAGAAGAAGGGAAAGGAGGAGGAGGAGAAGGAGGAGGAGGAGGTCCTGATCAAAGTAAGTGTGGTGTGCTCAGGGCACCAGTGTGTGGGACCGTCTGCTTCGGTTTGGATGAAGCGCTGGGGCTCCAGAGCGGCCAGGGCCACGGCTAATTCAAGCCAGAGATGCGCTAGGAGAGGCTAGCGAGGGGAGAAGCTAGCCAGGTCAGCCTAGTCACTGAGAAGACTGAAAAGTCGCATAGCATATTCAAAGTAAGCACAGTTTGCCAAGTAAAACCCGACTCCCTCAACCCCTACATCACACACACACACACACACACACACACACACACACACACACACACACACACACACACACACACACACACCACTCTCTCACAAGAGGAGGGTTGTCTTGGCAGAGGATTCTGATGGATGAATCAGCTAAAGCTTGTTTAAGTGAAGTGCGGTTCAGCCCCCCCTTAGAGTGAGGCATGAATGTGGACACCAGTGATAGATGGCAGGCATTTTTCATAACAAATTTCAGAGGGAGGGAGGGTCATTTTCGACCAGAACTATATGTTAACACCTCCTGTGTTACTTCTATGGCTCACAACAAAACCGCACCAAGATCACATGAAGATGATACAAAAATGGGGGCGGGTAGGGTAGGGGAGCTAAAAGGGCTCAAGATACAGCTAGCTGAGCTCGCCATCCCCAACCAAACTTGGTAATGTTTACAGAGGGGCTGGGCGCACGTAAAGGATCCAGCGTGTTGTATGACTGATTTTTATCAGGGGTTCCTTTGGTCCTAATGAGGAACAGGACCACAGTGCGACTGTGGTACCGAGAAGAGTGAGACTGCAAACCACGTACACACACACACACACACACACACACACACACACACACACACACACACACACACACTCTCTCCTCTCCTGTGCCACCACCATGTGCTCAGCAGATGTTCGAGGTGGGGGTTTGGAGGGTGGGGGGACTTAAAATTCTCTTTGTACCCAAGTTCCCTATTCCTCCTTGTCTTTCTATTCTCCTCTGTTGTGGTTTGGCCTGACAATATCCTGACTTTGACCTCAAGAGCTTGTTAATAACAACACTGATGGCAATTTAGAAAGGCATGAATTTTTTTTAAGGGGTCTGGGGGGTGGTTGGTTTCAGATAAAAATATGTGAACGTCTACAGACGAAAAGGAAAGAAAAAAAGCCAACCAACTTTCTGACTGAACATCTACATTCATTCATTCAGTGAAGAGTGAAGACGTGGCTTTTTTTAATATCACAACATACCTATTCAGATGTCACAACACTGTACTCCACACCTCCATACACCTCATTTACATTAGAGGAACGTCTCTAATCCCGTGTTGACTGTATGTCAACAAGGACTTGAGTGCTTCTGAGGAGCAGCAACCCTAAACAAACAGGCTCTTGTGAAAGCAGCCATAAGTCCCATGTAAGCAGAAGAACGACAGACAAAAAAAAGAGAGACTTTTATAGAACGTTCCTCCTGGAATTGATGGCCTTACACCTTTACCCCCACTCTCTCTGTAGATTTTTTCTTCCGAATGTAGCTTGGGGGAATGGGGTGGGGTGTGGTGGGATGAGAAAGGCTTCATTTATCTTTGGCATGGCCATATGAATATGAGTCTGTGCCTGGCCTTACGTGGTGCACCAGCAATACGTCATGTTTGATGATTGAGAACTTCCCCTGCCCAACAAGACTAATTGTACACTTAGCTGCAACAGACCAGGCCTGCTTCACAAACACTCTTCGTGTGTGTGTGCCTTCATATGTGTGTGTGTGTGTGTGTGTGTGTGTGTGTGTAAGAGGGAGCCTCTGTGTGTGTGTGTGTGTGTGTGTGTGTGTGTGTGTGTGTGTGTGTGTGTGTGTGTAAGAGGGAGCCTCTGTGTGTGTGTGTAAGGGGGAGCATGTGTGTGTGTGTGTGTGTGTGTGTCTGTGTGTGTGTGTGTGTGAGAGAGAGAGAGAGAGATCAGTGTCTTGATGCACAGCAGGTATGACTGAAACACTCCGTGTGCGGTTCACCACACCTTCTGACTTTTTTTTTTCAAGGCATCTCCAACTTTTATGACTTCCTCATAAACAGCTCTGCATAGGACTTGACCACTGCTGTACCAAGCCAACAATTTAATTGAGACTCTGTAATTTTGCAGGCTTAACAATGTACATAACAACACAAGCATGTGTAAAAAATGTCAGAAACCCAATTACTCTCACATACCATAGCTCTAAAATTAGCCTGGCTTCCGCTTGTTCTTATTTAATTAAAATAATCACATAGACATTGCATTATTTTTTTAATTGAAGCAGTAGAAGTTAACCACTAAAAGACAACAAAAAAAAACAAAAAACAAACAAACAAAAAAAAAAATCACACAAGCACGAGTCACTGAGAAGCATTTATGGTTTCGAGGTCGGCAGAGGAAGTCTTTAGTGTCTGCGAACAACTGCAATTAAACTTAAAAGGACCCAGAGCCCCTAACAACAGATTGCCTCTCCCTCTCCCTCGCCCTCAAAATAACTGACCAAATAGGGCTATTGGACTTATCTTGCCCATCGTACAATAAAGCACAAAACTAAAACAAAGCATAAAACTTCAATCAACACTCAAATACACACAGACACACAGACACACAGACACACACACACAGACACACACACACACACACACACACAAAGCTTCAGGCGACACAATGGGATCTATTTCCAAGCGGTATGCCTAGACAATGCTAACTTGTCCGAGTGTCCCAAATTGACAGTGTCCGCAGCAGACAAAAACAGTTTGTGTGAGTGAGTGAGTGAGTGAGTGTGTGTGTGTGTGTGTGTGTGTGTGTGTGTGTGTGTGTGTGTGTGTGTGTATGTGTGTGTAAGTAATTCTTAGGTCTGGTGTTGTGTTTTAAACTGGATTCATCCTGGGCCCGGTGTGGAGTGGAGCGGTAGTGGGTGAGTGGGTCTCCCAGCATTCCTGTAGCCTGCAGCTCTCTGGCGCTCCAATGAAAGGGCCCTTTGAGAATAGCAGGGCCACACTGCCCCATCTACTGGGGCCGCCTGGTAAGCCTCATCCCCTCACTCCACTCCTCTCCTGTTGCTCTGGCTCTCTCTAAGGTGAGTTTTCTAACCCCCCCCCCCCCCACCCCCTCCACCACCTTCACTCTCTCCCTCTCTCTCTCTCTTTTTCCCTTGCTCACCTCCCCACCTTTCTTTTTTCTTTGTTCTTTGTTGTTCTCAAAGAGGCCTCTGACTAGCTAGCCA